>SMDT01002528.1:0-432661 GCA_005392925.1 Aquilaria sinensis | reverse complement strand
AAAACAACAAATATAATTACTGGATTAATGCCTTAATAAAATATCATGACTCAATGTGGAAAAATACAATCATCTTATGACTGGCTTTACACTAACATGGGTCAGGTAATTCAGGTTCGGGCCTAGTCTGGTTAGCATGAATTCGGGTTTAGGTTGAGTTCGGGTTGGGTTGGGCCGGTCGTATTTGCGTTTGGGTTCACTATAGGTTAAGTCAATGTCAGTCTTGGGTAACTTCATGTCACATTCCATGTCTAATTCAAGTCGACCTTTGTGTTCGCTCGGGTTACTGGTGTGTGGGTCAAAATGATTGAGTCGATTCACTTTTTTTTTCAATTTTTGTTAATATTTAAATCAAAGAATTTGATTTTTTGTGTGATTTAGTTTAAATTAATTTTTTCTTTTTTAGTGCATTTATTCAAAATATTCATAAGAATCTTCTTCATTATAGTTTAGTATGTATTTAGATAATTTAACATTATTGGTAATGCTTGATTGTTTTTATAGACTCATATCCCTCAACTATCACTATACAGGTCATTCAGATCTTCACTCAGCTATCACCCAAATACACTATGACAATTTTGCTATGAAATGCAAATCAAGTTCACTATAAGTGACTGAACTGTAAAATTTGAAAAATTTTGGGGTAAAAGTGCAAAGATTACAAAAGTTCAGGGACCCATGTTGTAATTATTAGGGGTGACTAAAATGAAATTTTAAAAAATTTAGGTACCTTATTGCACTATACTTAAAAGTTTAAAGATGAATGTTGTAATTTTAACAATTGCCTATTAAGATCATTAAACTTACTAAACATAAAAGTTACTTCTTTTGGAATAATCCAAATATGGGACTTAATAACTATGGAAGTCCCTTCCCAAATATAAGACTTGCATTATATAGGTGTCTTCAAAAAATAGAAGTGACTAAATATGGAAATACCTTTTCAAAATATGAGATTTACTAAACATAAACGTTTGGAAAAAAAATTGAGCTACTAAATATGGAAGTCTCTTCTCCAAATATGAGACTTACTAAACATGGAAGTACCAAAAAAATGAAATTTACTAATTACGGAAGTCACATTTCCTAAATATGGGACATATTGAATATGAAAGTCCTGAAAAATGGAAGTTATCAAACATGGAAGCCTCCATATTTAGAACTTACTAAATATGGAAGATAATAAAATAGGAAAGTTAAGGTTTAGGATGAAGGTTAAAATTGGGTCTTGTCAGGTTTAATCATCAGGTCATCTCGGAGTCAAGTTAGGTTGGATACAGTTGAGTTTAGGTCGTTGAATTTTTTTTTCAAATCGGATCAAGTCGGGCTTGGGTTCAGGTGGGTTAGGTTAGATCATCGGGGCGGGTTAAATTTTGCTATCTCTATATGAAATGACAGAGGCCTTGAGAGAGAGAGAAAGAGGGGGTGGAGGCAAGGAGATGAAGGATAAAAATAGGGTTAGAGATTTAGAAAGGGTATATTAGGTGTTTTAACTTCACGGGTATGATGAGTAATCCATCATGGATACCTTAAACCCGCCATCTACTCATGCCCGTCAGACAGATATATTTTATTATTTACGTTCATCTCGTCATAGGTTTTTTTACCCATCTACCTATTCGTCATAGGCAAGTATCTGCAGGTAACGGATTTTACCAATCCATTTGCCATATAACTACACCACATCCCCCCCCCCCCAAACAAACTTGGTCGCCCTAACTTGAACTCGCCCTACTCGCATAGCCATGAAGAATGTATGAGTTTAACTAATTCTACTCGGTCGTACATGCATCCCTCCTAAATTAATATATTTACATTTAAAATATGATTTTATTTCAAAATAAAATTATAATAACATAAATTACTTTATATTACTTTAATTTGTGATTTTTTAGTTATTATTAATTGTAAATATACACATTCTTTGTAAAATATACATAAAAATATAAATAAGAAGTATAAAAAGTTAAACATATGTCTTAAATAAGTTGGCGGGTACTATCTGCTTACCCGCAGGAAAAATACTACCTGAACCTAATTACATATAGAAAGGTTCAAATCAGACCTATTCACATCTCTAAAATATGGAGGAGTTTTGGAGACCAAAAGTTCAAAAATAACATGTCTAGCAACGTAAATAGACCTTTGACAATAAACAGAGAAAAACAAAAAAAAAAACATGACGTTAACAATATTCTGGTCTTTTGTTTTTGGCGTTCACTCTTAAAATATATATAACTTTTCTAATGTAGAAGCCACTGTTCTGCTTTCACTCGATCTCGATGCATGAGAAAGCCAGCGTAAGGATGGCAATTGAGTTGGTTGGGTTAGGTTTGGGTCAGGTTATTCAGGTTCGAATCTAGTTGGGTTAGCATGAATTCGGGTCCTAGGTTAAGTTATTTAGGTTCAGGTTGATTTTGGGTTCGGGTTTATTATGAGTTGAGTCAATTTCACTCTCGCGTAACTTTGGGTCAGGTTTTGGGTCGACCTTTGTGTTCGCTCAGGTTATTGGTGTATAGGCTAAAATGATTGAATCGATTCATTTTTTTTTTCAATTTTTGTTAAAATTTAAATCAAATAATTTATTTTTTTTGTGTGATTTAATTTAAATTAATTTTTATTTTTTAGTAAATTTAATCAAAATATTCATAAAAATCTTCTTCATTATAGTTTAGTACATATTTAGGTAATTTAACACTATTGGCAATATTTGATTGGTTTTCTATACTCATATCCTTCAACTATCACTCTACAGGTCATTTAGATCCTCACTCAGCTATTACCTGAACATACACTACCACAATTTTTCTATGCTTATGTTCCGGTGAATTTTCTTTGAAATTATTACAAAATCAACTCAAATTCACTACTAGTGACTAAATTGTAAGATTTAAAAAATTTTAGGTGAAAGTGCAAAGATTTGAACCATGTTCTAATTATTAGGGGTGACTGAAATGAAAATTTTCAAACTTTAGGTACATTATTGTACTATACTTAAAAGTTTAGGGATGATTATTGTAATGTTGATAATTGTCTATCAATCATTAAACTTACTAAATATAAAAGTTACTTGTTTTGAAAGAATTCAAATATGTTAAATACAAAAGTCCCTTCTTCAAACATGGGACTTACAAAATATAGAAGTCTTCAAAAAATGGAAATACTGAATGTGGAAATTCTCTCTCAAAATATGAAAATTACTAAATATGAAAGTAAAAAAAAAAAACAGAGCTATTAAATATGGAAGTCTCATCCCAAATATGAGACTTATTAAATATGGAAGTTCCAAAAAATGTAAGTTACTAATTACAGAAGTAATTTTCCCTAAATATGGGACATACTGACTATGAAAGTCACAAAAAATTGAAGTTACTAAACATGGAAGCCCATAAATATGGAAGATAATGAAAAAGGAAAGTCAAGGTTTAGGGTGAGGGTTAAAATTAAGTCTTTTTGGGTTTAGTCACCGAGTTATCTCAAGTTCAGGTCAGGTTAGTCTTAGGTTTGGATCATTTCTGGTTTAGGTCAATTCAGGCTTAGGTCACTTTGGATTTGGGTATTTCATGTTCTGGTTTTCTTGGGTTTCTCTTCAATCATGTTCAGGTTCAGGTCGTTGATTTTTTTTTTTTTTTTTGGTCAAGTCGGGCTTGAGTTCGGGTTGATTGAGTCAGGTCATCGGGTTGAGTCAAATTTTGCCATCCGTTAGTCAACGGCGATGTCTGTCGCGGAACTTATCCTTTACTTTTTTTTTAACTAAAGTTTGAAGTATAAACTTTTATATTAATTTATATTGTAAAAAAATTAAAAATTATATTTAGAAACTATAATTTTTAAGGTACCATTTTTATATAAAAAATTTTAAAAGAAATAAAATGATGAATTTTTTGTGAAAAGAGCATGCATTAAGAGAAAACGTCTTAATTCATGATTTAGGCAAATTAATTCATGCTCCAACATTACGTCTTAATGCATTAGGGGAAAGGAAAATTACAGGATCCGGCAAAGGTAATACCCAATGCATCAAATTGTAAAGCCTAACAAAAACAGTACTAACCGACTCTCCGGGCAAAGTCAAGTTGGAGCTAAACACCAGCCATTTCGCCTTCGTAAAGCATCAAGGACACATTCCTCCGGAACAACCCCTGGGCTCAAGGCACAACTCATGCCCGTTCTTAGGGATGGTAGAATCTAACCCAACCTGATGACTTAATCCAACTTATTTGAAGTTAAGCTCAACCTGACTTGAATTGATAAAAAAAAATCAATAACCTGACCCCGAACCCAATTCAAGAGGAACCTGAGAAAATCCAAACCCAAATGACTCGAGCCCGAGTTGATCTGAACCCAAAATGACCCAAACTGAGACTGACCTGATCCAAACCCGAGATGACTTGATGACTAAACTCTACAATATCTGATTTTAACCCTCACCCTAAATCTTAACTTTCCTTTTTCATTATCTTCTATATTTAGTAAGTCCTAAATATGGAGGTTTCCATTTTTCGTAACTTTCATTTTTTGAAATTTTCACATTCAGTATATCCCATATTTAGGAATGATAACTTCTGTAATTAGTAACTTCCATTTGTTGGTACTTCCATATTTAGTAGGTCTCATTTTTAGGGAAGGGACTTCTATATTTAGTAATTTCATTTTTTTTAGACATTCATATTTAATAATTCTCATATTTTAAAAAGGGGTTTCCTTATTTAGTAACTTCCATTTTTTGAGGACTTTTATATATTGTAAGTATCATATTTGGAGAAGAAACTTCCATATTTAGTAAGTCCCATATTTAGATTTTTTCAAAAGAATTAATTTTTATATTTAGTAAGTTTAATGATCTTAATAGGCAATTGATAAAATTATAACATTCATCCCTCAAATTTTAAGTATAGTGCAATAAGGTACCTAAATTTAAAAAAATTTCATTTGTCATCTCTAATAATTACAATATGGATCCTTGAACTTTTGAAATCTTTTCACTTTCACCCAAAATTTTTCAAAATTTACAGTTTAGTCACTAATAGTGAACTTGATTTGCATTTCATAGTATTTTTAAAGAAAATTCATCGAAACATAAGCATAGCAAAATTGTCGTAATGTATATCTGGATGATAGCTAGGTAAGAATCTGAATTACCTATACAGTAATAGTTGAAGGGTATGAGTTTAGAAAAACAATCAAGTATTACTAATAATGTTAAATTACCTAAATATGTACTAAACTATAATGAAGAAGATTTTTATGAATATTTTAATTAAATATACTAAAAAATAAAAAATTAATTTAAATTAAATCACACAAAAAATCAAATTCTTTAATTTAAATTTTAACAAAAATTGAAAAAAATAAATAAATCAATTCAATCGTTTTGGCCTACACCCCAGTAACCCAAGCGAACACAAAGGTTGATCCAAATTTGACTTGAAACATGACCTGAAGTTACCTGAGACTGAAATTGACCTGACCTGTAGTGAACTCGAGCCCAAATAAAGTCGGTCCAACCCAACTTGAACCCAAAATCAACTCAACTTGAAATCAACCCAAACCTAAATGATCTGACCTATACTTAAATTAATGCTAACCAAACTAGACCTAAACTTGAATGACCTGACCCAAGCCTAACCTGACCCACCTAATTGTTGTCCCTACCCGTTCTTAAAAACTCTCTTCTGGTGTAAAAAATTCTAGGTGCGAAAAAAGGAAAGTTGCAACTAAACACCTACAAAAGTGAATCATCATGGCGGCGGACACGCCCAATGGCGGACCATAATAGGGGCAAGGGAGTGCTGCTACCCCCGAAAATTTTGAAAAGTTTTAGATATTGATACTTAATTGGTTAGTTCGAGAGAAAATAGGGGCTGAATATGCATTCCTGCCCCCCGAAAATAATGGAAGAATATAAAGATGGGGGGTAGTGACGTAAGAGATGAAGAAAATAGGGATCAAATTAGTAATTATTCTCTCTAGCCTTAAGTAGATATTTAAACGTGGCTTAAATGCATCATTAGTCCTCTAGCTTTTCCAATTTGTAAGATTTGATCCCTTAGTTTTGACTTAGTACGGCTTAGTCCCAATCTCTAGTTTTGTCTCGCCCACGATGCCGTTCATCTCCTCTAAGCTCTATTAACTCTCCTCTGGGCTCTCCCCCCCCCCCCCCTAAAAAACCAAAAATCCTAGTTTCACCATTGGACACACCCGATGGTGCATCCTGCCCTAAGATCTTGAATTTCGCTGATCCTGCTCTTCATTTTGTCCAAATGGCAAGCAACTTGATTCCTTGTGATGCTCGATGTGCCTTTTTTTCTGTTAGTACAAGGGTGTGCGTCAAGGACCATGGGCAAATGGGTGGCACCAAAGCCAATTATGATGTTAATGATTGATAAAATATTCATAAGTATTAATATGTATATACACTAATTTACTAACCACATATAGAAAAGAAATTAACTTACCAGTTCCAATTTTAGGCTGGTAGGCTGGGCACTAGGGGAAGAGAATATGATGAATAATGGTTTGGTCTCCCTTTAAGTATTGAACTTTAATTTTGAGTTTAAAAAATTAGTTCTAAATTATAGAGGTACAGATCAAAAGGGAGAGAGAATTGGTCAATTAAGTATATAATTTTAATTTATATTGAATTAGGCCTCTCCTTTTAAGTTTGCGCGGCTTTTACTGGTTATGACATTCAAAAACAAACTAATGGCCATCTTCTCCACTTAGCAAAAAAAAAATGTGGGATTAAGATTGAGCATAGCGACAGCGTAATGGCTCACCTGAGAGCCCCTCAAGCCCCAAGCTTATCAAATTCCTCACTCGAGAGGACCCAAAGCTTCAATGTGGCATTCTGAAGCCGACAAGAATCAACTATAATCTGAAGCCAGGTAGAATTTATTAACGGGGAATTGGAGATTAAGAACTGAGAGAGATCATTGGGGGGAATTAATTGAAGAGAACCGAAATTTAAGCTTATAACTTGAAAGATTGCGAAGGGATGTTAAGAAAATGAAGGAGACTCAGATTAAGAGAAGAAAAAACCTTTTTGAATATAACAGAGTCTCGGATTTTACGTTCTATGTTCCTGTTTTTATCCTTCTATTTTCATTGGGTTTTACTTTTACCGGTTTAATTGTGATGTTGCTGGTGGGAGTGGATGCTAACATGGCGCCCACATTGTGCTTCTATGTAAAGGGCGGCAGTATAATAAATCCGGAAAAATAAAATTTAAAAAATCCTCAAATAAGCAAAAAAAGAAAAAATAATAGAAAAGAAATCTAATTTTTCGAGAATTAAAATCAGTTCATGGAATTAGGCGCTGTGCTGGGTAAGTTGGTATCAGAAATTATTTTCAGCTTCTGTTGTTCTGGAAAAAAAATTCTTTGCTCCTTCAGTTGAAAAAAAAAAAATAAAGATGGTGTCCAAATCAGTTGAAATGTACGTCATGGGCTTAATTTATCAAAGTTATTAATTAGTTTAGACAGAAGGGGACACAGTCACTCTGGTCTTTGCTTTCTTTATCTACCTAGTTTATAAGTCTTTGTCGAATCACATAATTAAAGGAATCGAAGATAAAATTTATCACCTAGATTTGTAAGAGGGAGGTAGAATGGCTGATGCGAGGAGATGAATTATTGACAGAAGATGTAATTAGGCTAATGTTTTTATTTTTATTTTTTTCAACTGAAGGAGCAAAGAATTTTTTACCAGAACATCAGAAGCTGAAAGTAATTTCTGATACCAACTTACCCAGCGCAGGATCTAATTCCATGAACTGATTTTGATTCCCGAGAAATTAGAATTCTTTTCTATTATTTTTTTCTTGTTTTCCTTATTTGAGGATTTGTTTAATTTTATTTTTCCGGAGCTTGATTTATTATACTACCGTGCTTTACATAGAGACGTGTCGTGGCATATAGCTAGTGGTGAGCTTTGCCTGTACTAATGCTCGGCTCCGTCCCATTCCAATTTAGATTATACAGCTTTCCACAATTTGAATATGTACAATTACACATTGCTGCTTTGAATAAAATTGAAAATCATTTAGACATTTTGGCTTTCTTGGCTCACGTCACGTCGACGATGTGGTACTTCTTTTAACACATCAACTTGCTGCTGGTCTTCTTCTCCTAATTAAAATATGGATCTTGTCACGTTAGCCTAAAAAATCGACGATGTGGCAATGCAATGTAAATATAACAGGTCTGGATATGTACTTTCTATTTTAGCGCTTGACCCATCCCCCGTAAAAAAAGCGTTTTTCAATTGCGTACACAATAATTAATGAACTCGGCCTAATTAGTATAAAGATTGCTTCCTAATATTTCATTTATTGTCTTATAACTTTTTGAGCCTTGATTATAGGGTAAATTTTAAAAATATCATTAGGCTTGAGTATAGATACAATTTAATTCATCCCATTACAAAACGGCATTTCTATGGTCACTGTCAGAAGAATTATTACCTAGAACATCATCAAAATTTATGGTTATCTATAGGTCTACATGTAGCAATTAATATATATTTTTTTCTTTTATTCCAATTAACCCTCGAGTCTCATCTGTTTCCTTCAAAATCACCAACCAATTGTGTCACATAAAAAATATCAACTCAACTGTCTGTCTGTCAAAAAAGACCAACTTTAGTTCAGTAATGTTTATGGAAACAACTCTTGGCACTAGGGAAATGAAGCAAGTAGATTAGAGATGGAGTCAATAATCTATTAGAGATAAGAGCTATTATAATTTTCAAGAGGTGGAACCTGATAACTTTCTTATGTGCTCTAAAAAACAAAATACACCAAAATTTTTTGTGATTGAGCATGTGGCAACTTTTATTATAAAGATAGGTTCAAAAAACACTTCCCATTGATAGGTTGTTAAGATCTTGTTATTTGATTTTTTTTTTGTTAAAATATCAATGATATTATAATTCATCTTGATTCATTGTTTTAAGTGGACATGAAGGAAAGATTTATTTATATTTTGTTTGTGGATTACCAGAAAGATTTGGAAAGGATTAGGAAATTTGAAGCATCCTTATTAGGGAACTCCAATTGTGGAAAAGGACATAGGCCGTCCTTTTGCCTTTGCCTAGAGAGAGAGAGAGAGAGAGAGAGAGAGAGAGAGAGGGCATAGCATAAAGTATCAAAATACAGTGTCATTGTCTAAGGTGCGTGGCACTGGTGGACGAATGGGGGCACAGCGCGGCCAAGAGCAATCTTCAAACTGTAAAACCCTTTTTTTTTTTGTTGGCGCAGTGGTTGAGGCGTACCCATGTCAAGTCGTCCTACACCCTTGACCCCTTGAGTCAACGTTACGTATTAGAAACTGTGTAGCCAAACCAAAATCTGTATATAGTCCCTTAACTTTTCTAATTCTAACGAGTTAGTCCTTTATCTTAGAATCAATACAAGTTAGTCGCTCAACTTCAATAAAGTTTGCAAGTTGGTCCAAATTGGATGGAAGGCCAGGTTACATTTTTTGCTGATGTGGCATGGGTATTTGTTTGAGATGGCTATGACTGGAAAAGAGAGATGGGAAAGCGGCAGTTTATGGGTTAATACTTCTTTCCTTTTTTTGCAAATAATTGTATGCCATTTTCAAGCAACCTAGAAAGGGCAGGGCTTAAACAATAGAAGTTCCAGAGTCATATTTGAAATCCTAATCAAGCAAGTACTACGAACACCTTGGACCCCCTCCATACAACCTACGATCACCAACAATTATGCCATACCACCACCAGTCTAGTGCAGCATCGCATCGGTCTCATCCCCGTCCTCCATCTCTAGCTGCAGAATCCAAATATCCCAATTAAAGGCAAGAACAATACTGAACAGAAGACAAAGGTACAGGAAACAAGGAAGCAATGGTTGTCAATTGGTGAGGGAGAGAAAGAGACCTCCAATGGAGTCTGCTCTGCTCGTAAACGACGTCCATTAAACAGGAAAACAATGGAATTGAAATCCACAGACTGGCAATCGCAATAGGCATTCATAAGCTTCTTCAACTGTGTGCTCTTTTTTATCTTAAAGGATACCTCATTCCCATCCTGGCCTTTGACTTTGAGATTGATGTGAGCAGATTGATCGGTCGGCTTTTTTTCTTCCTCCAGATTCGTCATCCCAGCCATGTTCTTGTCCAATTTCAGCAAATTTTCTGCCGCAAAATCTCGCCTTTCTGACTCCTTGCTACTACCTCAAATCCCTCTGGCAGATGAGCAGCCTCGTCCCCGTGGCTCATCCACGCAACCTCTTCTCTCCATTGCAGATGCCTCCGTCACCAATTTCTTCTATCCATCCCCGACCCTCTTCGCTTACTCTGTTCTTTCCATCCCCGACCCTCTCCTCTCCAGCCGCCTAATTTTTGGGAATTTTTTGGCTTCCCCAAACTCGCCGAAAAGCCACTCGAGTGAATAGCAAAGCCCCAATTTTAATCCACCTAAGCATCTAACGCACGACGTTAAAGGCACAGGCAGGGCAGCTAGACGCCTTCTGTCACCCCTTGGACTAATTCGTTTAGCTTAGTGAAGTTGAGGAACTAACGCGCTTAATCTGGGAAGCTAGAGGACTAACTCGCTGGAGTTTATCAAGTTGGAGGACTATATGTGCATTTCGGCCCCAAATAAATTCAATGTCAAGTTGGATCAAACACCAGCCTTCTCAGATACTCTCCTGGTTTATAAAATTCTGGCGATTCGTCGCAACTAAACGCCTACAGAAGTGAATCAACATGACGGCGGACATGTCCCATGGTGCTCTTATCCACGCGTCAAGGAAATACTGGACTAATTTCATGGCCCATGGGAAAGAGTTTTTCAACTCTTATTAATTGATAAATTATTATTAAGTGTTAATTTCACAATATATATTAATTTCATTTTGGAAAAAGGAGATCCAAAACATTTATTTGTATCACCACCACTGATATAAATATTAACACTTCACTTAATATTTATCATTAGTTATAACAGTAAAAAATCCTTTCTTGCATCTTCGTTACAAGTTGAATAATTTGAGAAGAGAAATTTAGCAGAAAGGATGCTCAACTTCCACAGATCAAATTGTCTTAAAAGGAAATCTCTATGGATTCATGTTTCCTATTAACATCTAAAATGTTAACGGAATGGAATTTTGGTTAGGGAATTTATGTTAACCCAAGTCTAACTAATGAAAATTTAGCCATCAACAAATGAGACGGTTTCAAGCATCAGAGTTTATTAACACAAGGATAAGAAAGACAAAACGAATTACATTATTTTTTATTTTTTAATATCTCTTATTTCAACTTCAATTTTATTTTTAATGTTGTTGATTTTGGTTTAAAACTAATGTTATTTAGAAGATAACACTCTATCTACCAAATAATAGCTTCAAAAAAGTTATAAACTAATTGTTTTTTATGAATGTTTTCTCGTATCCAAGTTTAAAAAAATTAATTAAAATACATAGTTTTTATAATCGAAAATGCTGCCCACACCACAAATCACAAATCACAAATCACATAAATTCTGGCCCACCACTTCGGTAGTATACGCGCCCACCACCGGGGTCCTCTGGGATTATAAATTCTGGCGATTGGTAACAGCGAAAAGCCAACAGAAGTGAATCAACATGGTTCTTTACAGGCCCGATGGTGCGTCCCGCCCTGAGATGTCGGATTTCGCTGATCGTGCTCTTCATTCTGTCCAAATGGTAAGCAACCCGACGATTATGTTGCTAATGATCGACGATTATGATGCTCATGAAAGTTGGCATTATAGTACTGATGTTAGTTAAAATTGCTGCAGCATGATGGTGATGAAGGCAACAGAAGCTGCCAGGGCACAACCATCTTTTCTCGCAAGCTGCCGGAGAGCGCCATAAACAAAGAGATAAATGTGAACGGCACGCTTCTGCGGCGCCTTGCTGGGAATTCCCAAGGAGCTGCAGGCAACAGCTTCAGCATTCTGATTCAACACAAAAACAAAACTGACCCTGTGACTTGTAGGAGCCGCCTGACTGGGAAATATAAGAAATGGGTCCTCTCAAATGGGTGGGTGGACTTGATTCGTGCAAACAATCTGAAAGCTGGCCACCCACTGACCCTGTTCAAGCCGGAGGACGAAGATGCTGATGGTCTTTGTCTCATGGATGTGGCCACTGATTCTGGGTCCAAAGTTCGCAACTTGACCGACTTCGACTCAGTTTCATTAGCGCCGGAGGCGCCCCTCAACTTGAGCAGCCTCTCCCTGCCCACCCAGTGACCCTGTTCAAGCCGGAGGATGAAGATGCTGATGGTCTTTTTGTCATGGAAGATGGAGCTGCTGCTTCTGGGTCCAAAGTTCGCAAGCCGCCTCACGAGACGAACTTGACCGACTTCGACTCTGTTTCATTAGCGGCAGAGGCGCTCCTCAACTTGAAGCAGCTTGATGGTGATGAAGGCAACAGAAGCCGCCGGTGCAAAACTATCTTTTCTCGCCCGCTGCCGGAGAGCGCAATCAACAAAGAGATAAATGTGAACGGCACGCTTCTGCGGCGCCTTGCTGGGAATCCCCAAGGAGCTGCCGGCAACAGCTTCAGCATTCTGATTCAATACAAAAAACAAAACTTACCCTGTGACTTGTAGGAGCCGCCTGACTGGGAAGTATAAGAAATGGGTCCTCTCAAATGGGTGGGTGGACTTGATTCGTGCAAACAATCTGAAAGCTGGCCACCCACTGACCCCGTTCAAGCCGGAGGACGAAGATGCTGACGGTCTTTTTTTCTCATGGAAGATGGTGCTGCCGCTTCTGGGTCCAAAGTTCGCAAGCAGCCGCGCGAGACGAACTTGACCGACTTCGACCCTGTTTCATTAGCGGCAGAGGCGCTCCTCAACTTGAAACAGCCTCTCCCTGCCCCATCTGTTCATGCGGTGGACCACCTTTGATTCCGGCGAGCGCCGGACCAACTTTGATTCTCGAGCGCCGGGTTGCCCTGGCCGCATGAAGAGTTCGTGTTTTGCTGTGTTTGAGTTCTTGTGTCTACGTTGCCGCCTACGTTGCCGTTAGTTTTAACCATGAACATCCCAGTTTCCCGTTAGTAATCTATGCCTGAATGTGATTGTGAACACTGCTAATTTAAAGTTTAAACTGTCTAAAAAAGCTCGCCATCAAGAAAATTTTATCTTTAGTTCCTTCCGTAGATAACCTATCGCTACATCGCTCCACCTTACCTTTTATTTTTCTTTTTCTTTTGTTGCATCATGTTTTGATATTCCTCGTCTTCAATTTCATTTATTGTTTCGTCACTACTTTTTGGTTTAATTTATTATTTATTTTCATTCTTTCAACATAAAAAATTCTCACCTTCTCAAATAACGGAGGAGATTACAAGAGTCCCCAGAGGATATAATATAACTAGTTTTATAGCTTGTCTAACGGACAATATAGTAGTTCATATATAAACATTCACTCTACTCACTTTATACATAAGATGTTAGTAATTCATTCAATGTTAAGAAGAAAGTGTAAAACATTTACTGTTACATCAAGTATGAAAGTGACAATGTCATATGTAAATAGGCTAAATTTAAGGTAAAAGAAACATAATCTGGATCAAATGGATGAAATAAATAAAGCCCAACAAAATAAAAAAAAAATGGAACACTCCAAAAAAGCCTAAAAAATTAACAAAATAGTGACACGCAAGTGGCCCAATTTAATTTAAGTGCACAAACTGTTGGGCATGGAAAAAAAAAATTAAGCCCAAACAAAATTTGAAAGGTGCCCTAACTTCAATGGAACAAAGAACAGAAATCATTAATTTTCAGACGCCTAAAAAATTAAGGAAAACAAAGTCCAATGCATTGAACATACGAACAATACTATATCTGTCACTTTTCAAAAGGTAGGGCGAATAAGGAAAGTGCTATATAAATTAGGGACTAAAGTGACAAGAGGATGGTTTCCATAGGACTGATATGTGTAATTTAACAAAGTTTGCCTATAAAAAAGCTAGCTTGTCCTAACCCTATATAATCTCCCACCAACACTTCATTCTCTCTCACCTCCACCGCCACAATAATCATTTTCTGGGTTTTGGGTGTTGCCATTGCTGTTTCTTTGAATTGCATGGTGGTGTCACCACTGAGAGTATGATTTTTTGGCATTCTTGCTTTCGTCTATAGTGGAGGAAATCTCAAATTTACATATTTTTGTCCAATTAGTACATATTTGTCTTGTATTTAACTATTTTGTAAAAGGTTTTATTGAAAAATGACACAGTTTTTCCTAGATCTAGTTGAAAAGTTGTTTTTTCTCTGTTCATCTCTCATAATTGTAATCCTTTCTGGTTTTTTCCTCACTGTCAAGCTTCCTGCCTCCAGTTGCCATCTCATGGTCAACCTAGAAATATTAAGGTTTTCGTTAGATCTGTTAACCCCTTCGCCGATCTATGCGTAGCTAGTATGTGGTTTATGGGCGGCTCTTGAGAAATATTCTTGCCCAGAAATCAATGGTCCTACTTCCTCGGATTTTTTTTGAATTTCATTCGCACCATCCTCTAAATGTTTTTAACCTTAAAAGGAACGTTTTTCATAGATCTGGGTGAAAAAATTTGGATGGTCAAAACATTTTTTTCAATTCTTGGCACCGGCTTTTGTTGGAATGGTTGGTATGGGAATTTTTTATGTCTAAGTGGTAGTGCTATTCCCACTCGCATGCCCAATACATCCTCTGCCGTCAGGAAGGCTTGTTTCCTATACAAGCCTCCCTATATCTTACTTATTCCATATACCAGAAGCCATAAATTTGTTTAAAGAACTAAATCTTTCATATGTGGTTGGTAAAATAGTGGAATGAATCTACATTTAAATGGACAAACTTGGCTGGAAGAGAAGAATCCTAAGGTATATTTTCTAGGATTTATTATCACGCAATGATTAGATATTTTGGCATGAACTCAGTATTACATAGTTCTAATTAATTTATTTTATGCATGTTGAAAACATTGGCTACCAATGAAGGGTTGGATGGATACAAGGAAATGGTGAATAAAAGGTTCGATCCAAATGAGCATATGGTGAAGAAGTTAAACTTCCTTGCCTAATCATGTATATCACCATTAATCAGACTACGTAACAGGACTAATCATTGTTTGCCTATTTTTCCTAGACTAATTCATATGTCTGTCATATCTAAGTCCTAAAATTTTACTTCATTTATTCATGAAATTTTTTTTATTTGTCTCTCATTAGTCCCATACCTAACCTCTATGAGTAAATTATGTTTTATTCATACAAAAATAAATAATTTAGGGAAAATGCAAGGCGCTAATTTATATTCTTTAAAGTTATAAATAAAAAGCATAAGAAAGACAAAATAGTAACAAGATAGAGTAATAAAAAACTGCATTAGTGAACTAAAATGTAGCAACATAAATGATAATATCTTTTAGGAAAGGGGATTAAAAAGAAACTGATAGAATACTAATATCCTTCTGGAAATAAAAGCTAATTCATCTCAGTCATAAAGATCATTCTTAGAGCTTGAATTCTCAGAAGGATCACTCTCCTAAATTTCCCATTATCCACTCTATGTGTCTATAGTTGTTTTTGAGTAAAAGAGGCTATCTTTTCATAATTATGTCTAATGGGCTGTCTTTCTTAAGCTTCCAATGAATATGATCAAGAGTTTTCACAAAAAAGGGATGGGAACCACCTCAATTATATCCATAATAATTGGAAAAATTAAACAGAAAGAAGTTTGATTTTAAAATAATATTTCATTTCATTGGTAGGGAGAAATTAGCAGAGAAAAATATAATCACATTGCATTATCTATAAACATTTAAATTCCTATCTACAAAATTCTGAAATATTCATCGTACTTTTATTTTATTAGAACTATTAACTATGTGTTAACCTGCCAAGAAATCCTAACTGACAAAGAGGAGAGGAGAAAGAAATAATTCTGCAGCATAGACATGGTGCATTAAATAAACATAATTTAAACTGAAACCTAGTATGTGTTTGCTTGTAAATCCGGGTGCTTTGCCTTCTTACTTGAATTTTTGGGTGAAAATGAAATAAAAATAAGATGTGGTTCAATTGAAAGATATAAATGATGATGAAATTGTAAAAAATTCTACAGCATAGACATGGGGCATTAAATAAACATAATTCAAACTGGAACTTAGGATGTGTTTGATGGTAAATCTGGGTGCTTTGCTTTGTTGCTTGAATTTTCTGGGTGAAAACAAAATAGAAATAAGATTTGTTTCAATTGAAAGATATATATGATGATGATATTGTAGAAAATTCTGCAACATAAACATTGTGCATCAAATAAACATAATTTAAACTAGAACCTGATATGTGTTTGACAATAAATTTGGGTGCTTTGTCTTCTTGCTTGAATTTTATGGGTGAAAATAGAATATAAATAAGATTTGGTTCAATTGAAAAATATGTATAAGAATGAAATTGTAGAAATGTCACCCTGGTGAAAGATGATTGCAAGGAAAAAAGACAACAACCGAACCATCATAGGCAGGTATGATAGTATAGGGGAGTTTGATAAATGCCATAGAACAAATGGATGGCAGTAACCTGAAGCCCAACATTAAGACGATTATGATGTTAATGAAAATTTGTGTGATAGTCTAGGGAAATGCCACTAGAAGCAGTGAGGAAAATTGGTGGCATTGATCTAATTATCATGTTTATGATTCATTGGTTATGATGTTAATGAAAATTGGCATGATAGTACAGAAGAGTGTAGCAAAGGTTGTCGGTAAATCAGTGGCATAAAAATTGTTTTGATGTTAGTTTAATATTTTTGTAAATATATATAGATCTGTGGTTTTTATAAATACACAATCTATCGATTATTTTCATGGTGTTTGTTCATGATTTGTTTGTTGGCTACTTGTGTTGAACAACATGCTAGATTTAGGAAATGAATTGAAAGATGTCTTTTAGATCCAAAGAGGGCTAATAGAGCATGGGTGATTGGTAGAGTCAACAATTTGCTAAATTTAGGAAGTGACTTGAAAGAAGTTTTTATAGAACTTGAGCTTAATGATTCTTAAGACAATTGTAATGAAAATGAAAAAAATGGTTTTAAGAAGTTAATTAGTCTTGCCTTGAAAGAGTATAGTTGATACTTTAGAGTTTTCCGGTCTACAACTATCAGGAAATATGATTTGAGCCAGGTAGATAATTGTGTCAAAGTTATATCTATGTAGTAACCAATTTAGATAGCACTACTTAGAAACCTCGTAAATATTTGTTTAGGATAATTTGTTAGGTTCATATTATTTTGTGGTTGGGTGATCCACAATTTTAATAGATTAGCTTCTTATTACTTGTTTCCATTTTTTTGTTTGCTCTAGCTAAAATTAAGGTCATCATACTTTGATAATGAATAGAATTCTTTACCATACAATTTCCTGTGAGATCGGCATCTAACTCATCATTACTATAACTAACACAGTATACCTGTGAGTGGGATTATAGTTAAGGTTGGGAAAGTCTTTTTGTAAACTTCTGTCTTGCGGTACTCAACATTAAAATTCAAAGCTTTTATTTTCTTCAATTCCACCAAGTGGGCAATGAGGTAGTGATGGATCTCTGCTTGGGGTTAAAAAAAAAAAGTAGAAAAGTCAGGGATGATGAATGACAAGTGAACCCAGAATCCGCTTGATTCTTTTTTCCTTTTCCTTTGTTCTCTGCAGTAATGGACAAACAAAGCCCAAAATTGCTATCCCTAAATCAACTTACATGGTTAGATGAAACATAATACAAAAAAACATTTCAATTATTGATAGATCCATATTACAAAAGACAACCATTAGAAATGTATGATCGGTGACCTAAATGCAAATTATTCGACAATGCAGTGGTGGTGATGAATCCAAAGGTTACCAGCATGGCCTAAAACAGATGGATCATGTGCTTTGTAGCCTAAGTGGCATTTTTGTTCCCATTTACAGGATGCTCATCATCCCCATCCTTAAAGCCTGCATCAAATAATGCCTGTTGGAACCTCCTATCTACAACGAATGGACATCGATCTATTTGTATCCATCCTTGCTATGATCTTTTTCGCTCTGCTTGAGAAACATTAGTGGGAAAAATATCCAAGACCACCTGCTCCAACACCAACCGGTGAAACCCTTATTGTAGCACCCACATTAGCGATAATGATGTGATCCAAGTCTAGTTCTATTCAATGATGGCAGCAAGGGGCTTGGTGGTGATGTTTGGAAAGAAATGGCGATGTTGGAATCACGAGTGTCGGAGTTATCATCGAAGAAGGATTTGATGATAGTGAAATCCATTGCGATGGTAAGATCATCTTGGAAGGCATGGCCCTTTGTTTATCTTGAAGGTGATGGTGTTGCGATTTGATTGGGTCTCAACTGCAACTTCTGGAACACAAGAATAGATAAATCCTAAATTTAGGGTTAGATGTGATTACAAATAAGATGAGTTTCGGGTTGGATTTGCACAATGTAAAAAATATGATGGTCAAGGTAATTTCCACCTTAAAAAACTCTAGAAAGGCCAAAATGCACATTTGATCCGTCATTGACTCTAGCAAAGTCTTTTCTTTGATTTTTAACTCAACATGACTTAATCCCTCAATTCTGAAAAATTAAGTGTGATAGTCCTTCATTGCAAGGATTGGTAGTTTCACCCTCACCGTCAACCTACTAGTTATCATTTTGTAACTCTAGCCTACCATCGTCATTCTACCTCACACTACATCATAGCTCCTAGGCTTAGCCTGCCACCAAAGATGCCAAAATGAGTTGAAATATTCATGACCCCTTTTTACCATCTTTGAGCTTCAGATCTGTAGCCTCTACCATTGTCACATGCAAATAAGGTGATGAAGCCATTCGTCATTAGTTCTCAATCATTGCTGCTTCACTAAAGCCATAAATGCCAGATCTGCTTTTAGAGATCCATCTACTACCCTCGCCCATCATTATTTGTCCGTGAGCCTCACTACTACACCAAGGCGCTAAAAGTCAAGATGCAGCATCATCAGCTTACCCAGCATATGAGCAACATGGTTGAGCCTCACCACCACCACTGTTATGGCTCTCATAGTGGGAAGCACACCTGAAGGAGGTAAAGTGCTCTAAATCAAGTTTGAAACCTTAATTCAAGTTTACATAGCAAGAATATGAAAGTTTAGTAAAGTTCACTAAGTTCCAAGGAGGTTAAGGTGCTAAATGAGGTTCAGGGGTAAAATGGTAATTTTTCACCTTGAATAGTCGGGCCAGATCCTGAGTGGTTAATGATAAATGTTAATTTTATGGTCAAACATGTTGACCTTTTGTCAATTTTGACCATAATTTTCTACCTTGCCACTCAATATTTTTTGCCGATTCTTGCTTTGATCCTTTGTTTTGTAGGTTGGAGAAGCGGACTATAGCATTGGAATGGCACCGGAATCAGCGGAACAAAAAACGAGAACGTAAAAGTCAACGAAAATTATAACTGTGAGGAACGAAAAACGAGAACGCAAAAGTCAACGGAAATTATAACTGTGAGGCCTAGGCCTCAGGAGCGAGGCCTAGGCGCCACAGTACAAAAGTTCTTTTCCTAAAAAATGCACCCTGGAGGCCTAGGCGCCACCTGAGGCCTAGGCCTCAGGCACCTATGAGCCTGGAGGCCTAGGCGCTAGAGCAACCTCGAGCCTGGAAGCCTAGGCGCCAGTGACCCGGGAAAGTGGTCCCCTACCTCAAATTTGAACTTAAGCTTGATATTGGCCAAGGATTTCTATCCAATTAGTTTGGTGAGTGAAAGAGACACCTCCAAAGGGTAGAAGGATCTGGAACTAAGCAAAAGAAAAGAGCTTTATCTTCATATTCGCTTCTTAGAACTAGTTTGGAGAGATCCATCATAGTTAGTATTTTTAGCTTTTCTTAGTTTTTTTTCTTGGTCACCATTAGAGCTAGCTTGGAGATTGCTTGGAGTGCGCAAGGAGACTAGTTTGGAGACTTTGGATTCAAGATCTTCTAGCCATCTTGGGTTTATTCTTTCATCTTCCTTGTAGTTCTTCATGGATGTTATTATGTTTACTTTCATGATTATGTTTTATTTAGTTATGGAGTAGTCTTCTTTTGCACTTTCTATGGATGTAGGTACTTGGATTGCTTATGTTGGATGAATTCATGATTATGTGATGTTAGTTTTCTACCAAATGTATGTTTATTCTTCTCTTGAGCTTAATATTGTGTTAGCTAGTTGATGGCCACAATTGGTTGCACTATAAATTGCCTCTAAACTCTTGGAAAAGATTAGAAGTAATTGGACCTAGGAGAAGAATTTAATGGCTATGGACTTGTTGGAAAATTAGTCTAAGTCATTAGGTAAAGGTAAATTGAGCTTTAATGCCTATTTCTAATCTTGTAATCGGATGAAAATCCTTATTAAGTTTAGATTGGAGAGATTAATTCTTTCACTTGGAAAAGTAAGAATTTAGTTGAACAACTTTATCAACATACATTAGAAATTAACGCACTCACCTAAGTTCACCAACAAATCAAGACAAGTAGTGAACCCATAGGAAGTGTTCTTTCATGATTTGTTAAAAACTACAACTTTTACATTGCATACTTGCATTCTAGGTTAATAGTATTTCATTTAGTTAAGTTTAGTCATTTGTTTAAGTTGCTTACATTACCATCCAACTTTGATTGTTTAGTTAAAGTTTACTTTGAGTGTTGGTATTTGACAATCAATTTAATCAATCTTCGTGGGAACGATACTCACTCACCCCATCTACACATCCACTGTACACTTGCGAAATAGTGGTTTCAAAATTTCACTACAAGTTTTTGGCGCCGTTGCTGGGGATTGATTGCATTGAATTGTTCAATATCATTGCTAAAAGATTAACTCTAGACTAAACCTTTATTTCTTTACTTATTTGTTGCCTTTGTGCTTGGATATTTCTTTGATAGGTACCATTGGTGTATGACTCATTCCCAACACTCTACTTTGTTGCCATTCATTCCAAAGATTTAAAGACATCTTAGAGAGCTTAGAGCAACATCACACTTAGGAGAATTAAGTTCTACCTCTACATCCATGGAAGGTGGAGGTGATAATCTTAATGGTAATGGATATAATGGTGGCAATGGAGGAAATGGAGGCATGTGGATCATCAAGATGGAGTCTATTCAAGAAATCCACAAAGGCCTATTAGGGAGTACATCCGACCCTTGGTGACGGAGAATTATTCAGGTATTGTGAGGCTGCCGGTTCAAGCCAACAACTTTGAGTTGAAGCCATCCTTGATTTCTCTCATCCAATAAAACCAATTTGGAGGCTTTGCTTTGGAGGATCCCAACACTCACATAGCAGATTTCTTGGAAGCTTGTGACATATTCAAGGCTAATGGAGTCTCCACCGATGCTATTAGACTCCGATTGTTTCCTTTCTCACTCCGAGACAAGGTTAAAGGGTGGTATCAATCACTTCAACCGGGGAGCATTGCTATTTGGAATGAAATGACCAAAAAATTCTTTAGCAAGTTTTTTCCTCCATCCAAGGCCACCCACTTAAGAGCTTCAATTGTGACATTCAAGCAACATGAGATGAAGTCCATTTTGGAGCCTTGGAAGAGATTCAAGGAGTTGCTTAGGAAGTTCCCACAACATGGATTCTTGGATTGGCAATAAATCCAACTTTTCTATAAAGGCTTAGTACCCACTTCAAGATTTATAACTGATGCTTCAGCCGGTGGATCATTGATGTCAAAGACGGCCGGTGATGCTTTCCAAATTCTAGAGCAATTGGCATTAAATGGAGAGCAATGGCTGGGAGAAAGAGCTCAACCAAGAAGAGGGGTACTTGAGGTTGACCAATTGATCGCCTTGTCGGTACAAATGGCTTCATTCATGAATCAAGTGTCCAAGTTGACCAACAAAAAGGAGCCAACTATTGAGCAAGCCACTGCCTCTACCTCTAACACATATGGTGGACATATGAATATGGAGCTTGAAGAAGCAAATTTTATGGGCAACCAGAACTTTGGGTTTAGAGGCAACCAAATGGGAAATCAATATAACCCAAGTTGGAGAAACCATGAAAATTTCTCCTATGGTAACACAAGGAATGTGCAACAACCACCACCACCTCCCGGTTTCAACCAAGTCTCAATGGAGAAGAAGCCTTCTATGGAAGAAATTATGTTGCAATTCATGAAGGAGACAAGAGATAGAATGGAGAAGAATGAAGCCAAGATGGCTAGCTTGAGTGCTAACTTAGCTAGTATGGAGGCAAATGTGAGTGCAAGCATCAAGAACATGGAGAATCAAATTGGGCAATTGGCTTTGGCGGTGAAGACATCTCAGAAAGAAAAATTTCCTAGTGACACCGAGATAAATCCTAGAGAACATTGTCAAGCTATCAAACTTAGAGGAGACAAGCAACTTGAAGATCCTTACAAGAATATACCTTCTCAAGTCACTCCTATGGTTGAGAATGAAGAGCAAATGGGAAAGGAACAAGTCGTGTTGTTGCCTCAAGAGCAACCATCTAAGGTTCAACATGCCCCACCCAACCCACCTTTGCCATTCCCATAAAGATTTCAAAAGAAGAAGCTTGAAGAGCAATATGGGAAATTCTTGGAAAATTTCAAAAAGCTTCACATAAATATTCCTCTCTTGGAAGTATTAACTCAAATGCCCAACTAAGCCAAATTCTTGAAGGACATCATTGCAAAGAAGAGAAAATTTGAAGATTATGAGATCGTCAAGCTTAGTGAAGAGTGTAGTGCGGTGCTCCAAAGGAAACTTCCTCAAAAGCTTAAAGACCCGGGAAGTTTTGTAGTACCTTATTCTATTGGCCCATCTTCTCATAATATGGCATTGTGTGATCTTGGTGCAAGCATTAATCTTATGCCATTGTCATTTTTTTGGGGAATTGGAGTTGGGTGAAGTTAAGCCATCCACCATTTGTCTTCAACTTGCCAATCGATCATTGACATATCCAAGAGGAGTGGTGGAGGATGTGCTTGTAAAGGTTGGAAAATTTGTATTTTCGGTGGATTTTGTGGTACTTGATATGGAGGAGGACCGGGACATTCCTTTAATCCTTAGAAGACCTTTCTTGGCTACCGGCAAGGCATTGATTAATGTTGGGCAAGGCAAGCTAACATTAAGGGTTAATGAAGAGGGCATGGACTTCAATATCTCCCAAGCTATTAAAGCTCCGGATGAGGTTAGTGCTTGTTTCCTCCTTGATGTGGTGGATACTTGCATCGATGAAGTGAAGAAAGAAATTCTATATGATGATTCACTCTTGATGACTTTGTTGAGTTATGATGATGCTATTGGGAATGATGTTGATGATATGTCTATTGCTTTGAATGTATTAGTGGATGATAGGACTTTGGTGAATACATGTGAGAATTTATGCATGCTTGATGTGAATGAGAAAGGTGCACCAAAGTTGGATTTGAAAGTGTTGCCTAGTGATTTGAAATATGTGTTCTTGGGTCCTAGTAATTCTTATCTGGTGATTATCTATTCATGCTTAACCTTGTTGGAGGAAGAAAAGTTGTTAAGGGTATTAAAGGAGCACAAAGATGCACTTGCATGGTCTATAAGTGATATCAAGGGTATTAGCCGTTCCATTTACATGCATAAGATTAGAATGGATGACACATACACACCATCGGTTGAACACCAAAGAAGGTTAAATGCCGCCATGAAAAAGTAGTGAGGGCAAAGATTTTGAAACTCTTGAATGCCGGTATAATTTATCCCATCTCCGATAGCCAATGGGTTAGCCCCGTTCAAGTAGTACCTAAGAAAAGAGGGATAACCATAGTGACAGACCAAAACTTGGATATCATTGCCACTAGAACCGTCACCGATTGGAGAGTGTGTTTGGATTACTGAAAGCTCAACAAGGCCACAAGAAAGGACCATTTCCCTTTACCTTTCATTGATCAAATGTTGGATAGGTTAGCCGGTCATGAATTCTATTGTTTTCTTGATGGGTATTCCGGGTATAACCAAATAGCCATAGCACCGGAGGACCAAGAAAAGACAACCTTCACTTGTCCTTATGGCACTTATGCATTTAGGAGGATGCCATTTGGGTTGTGTAATGCACCGGCCACATTTCAAAGGTGCATGATGGCCATCTTTGCCGATATGGTAGAGAAGATTATTGAGGTATTCATGGATAACTTATTGGTTTTTTGCTCTTCCTTTGATGATTGTCTGGGAAATTTGGTGAAGGTATTGAAGAGATGTGAAGAGACTAACCTTGCTCTTAATTGGGAGAAATGCCATTTTATGGTAAAATCCGGCATTGTTCTTGGACACAAAATTTCTTCCAAGGGTATTGATGTAGACAAAGTAAAAATTGTGGCCATAGAAAAATTGCCTCCACCAAAGAATGTGAAAGGTGTGAGAAGCTTCCTTGGACATGCAGGTTTTTATAGAAGATTCATTAAGGATTTCTCCAAGATTGTGAAGTCTCGTTGTTCATTATTAGAGAAGGATACCGAGTTTGAGTTTGATAATTGTTGTTTGGAGGCATTTGAGTTGATTAAAAAGAAGCTTGTGGAAGCACCCATTGTTATCTCACCGGATTGGAGTCAACCATTCGAGATTATGTGTTATGCAAGTGACTTTTCGGTGGGAGCGATGCTTGGCCAAAGAAGAAAGAAGATTTTTTGGGCAATCTACTATGCAAGCAAGACCTTGGACCCGACACAACAAAACTATACCACCACGGAGAAAGAGATGTTGACGGTGATGTTTTCTCTTGATAAATTCCGGTAATACATCCTTGGCACAAAAGTGATAGTGTACACCGACCATGCGGCCATTCGGTATCTCTTCACCAAGAAGGACGCTAAACCAAGGTTGATTTGGTGGATTTTGCTTCTACAAGAGTTTGATGTTGAGATTAGAGACAAGAAAGGAAGCAAGAATGTAGTAGCGGATCACCTTTCAAGACTTGAGTTGGAAAATGAGCAACATTCATTGCCCATCAAGGAGTCATTCCCGGATGAACATCTTCTAGAGGTAAAAGCAAGCACTCCTTGGTTTGCCGATTATGTGAATTATTTGGTGTGTGGAGTATTACCTCCAAAGTTAAGTTCCCAACAAAAGAAGAAGTTCTTAGTGGATGTGAAATACTGTTTATGGGATGAGCCATTGCTATTCAAGAGATGTGCTGATCAAGTCATTAGGAGGTGTGTTCCTAAGGAGGAAGTGCCGGATATTATTCACCATTGCCATTCATCTCCTTATGGTGGGCATTTTAGACCAACAAGAACCGCCGCTAAGATACTCCAATCGGGTTTTTATTGGCCTTCTATTTTCAAGGATTACTATACTTTTGTGAAGATTTGTGATAATTGTCAAAGAGTGGGAAATATCTCTAGAAGACATGAGTTGCCACTTATTAATATTTTGGAGGTTGAGATATTTGATGTGTAGGGTATCGACTTTATGGGACCGTTCCCACCTTTTTTTGGTTGCTCCTACATATTACTGGTGGTGGATTACGTCTCTAAGTGGGTTGAAGCCATTGCCACACCTACAAATGATGCCAAGGTAGTGGTTAAATTTCTCCAAAAGAACATATTCTCCCACTTTGGCACTCCAAGAGCCATAGTGAGTGATGGAGGGTCTCATTTTTGCAGCAAGATCTTTGCACAATTGATGGCTAAGTATGGTATGAGACACAAGATGGCTCTTCCTTATCACCCACAATCAAATGGCCAAGCGGAGGTTTCCAACCGAGAAGTCAAGCAAATTCTTGAAATGATGGTCAATGGAACAAGAAAGGATTGGGCAAAGAAGTTGGATAATGCTCTTTGGGCTTATTGGACCGCCTACAAGACATCGATTGGAATGTCTCCTTATAGGCTTGTGTTTGGCAAGCCCTATCACTTACCGGTGGAGCTTAAACATCGTGCATATTGGGCAATCAAGAAGCTCAACTTTGATTTGAAGGAAGCCGGTGAAAAATGACTTCTCCAATTGAATGAGCTTGATGAGTTTCATCGGGAAGCCTATGAGAATGCCAAATTGTACAAGGAGAAGACAAAGATGTGGCATGACAAGCTTATTATGATGAGAGAATTTGTTCCGTGTCAAAAAGTGCTTTTATTCAATTCAAGGCTCAAATTATTTTCGGGTAAATTGAAATCAAGATGGTCGGGCCCATTTGTGGTGGAAAAGGTCTCGCCTTATGGAGATATTGAGTTGAGGACGGATGATGGAAGAACATTTCAAGTGAATGGGCAAAGATTGAAGCACTATTATGGAGAGGAGCCTTAAATTTTCGACAAGCTTTGCTTGGCGGAGCCAACCACTTGATTCACCACAAAAGGGAAGTTGTCTAGCAAAGACATTAAATTTAGCGCTTTTCGGGAGACACCCCATTATTTCATTGCATTTAGATAATTTTTTGTTAATTTAAGAGCTATTGCATTTTTATCTTGAATAATGGGAAGCAATTTTATGATTTTTGTAGGTGGACAGAAGAGTAAAAGAATCAACACTTTGGAAATTTTTTGTGCATGAATTTTGGTGAAAATTCAACTTGAGGGCAAGATTGAACAAAATAAAAAAATTGAAGGCCAAAGGGAGGAATATGTGCGTGAGCATGGGCGCCGCAGCGCCACCTGGTGCCAGGATGCGAAAAAATGTCCAGAAAGAAAACTTTACTGGGCCCCGCCGCGCCAGAGAAGCCATTCTCGACGCCTAGGCGCCAGACGCTCGACGGGCGTTTTGAACCCTATTTTTCCCCAATTCCCCTACACACACAAAACATTCACCTCCTCTAAACCTTTCCACCTTCAAATCCTAACCTTTCCATGCACTCCACGGCTCAATTTTCTTGTCGATTTCTGCACAAACATGGATCAAGTAAGTGATTTCCATCATTCTTTTCCCTTCAATTTTCTTGCTTGAAATTCTTGAAATCATGTGGATTGGTGTATGTGCGAATTTGGGCAAAAATGTCGGTTTGTGTTGATTTTGTGTGGATTCTTGCTTGTTGTTGGATTGTTGTTGATAGGTAAGTGATTTTATGCTTAAAAACAACTATTTAGCACCAAAATCATGACTTGAACACCCCACGCATGAAGACCCACGAAATTTTAATGGTGAATCTTGTCTAATGCATGTTCTTGATGATTTGGTTGTTGTAATTGCTTGCTTCTACTTTATAATGAATGGGTCTAACAAGAATTGTGAGTAATTTGAGCTACATTGTAAGAATTTGAGCTTGTAAGTTTTCCGGAAAATCAAGAACATGAATTTGGGCGATTTCACCATATGGGGGTTTCGAAGCATAATGTAGCTTTATGTGAGTGTTCTTGGCATTAGTTCTTTGCTTCTATTGCATCTAGGTGTTGCATAGTATATGATTGAACCTTCTATTTGCACCCGGATGCTTGTTTAATTGATGAAAAATCATGGAACTTTTGCTATGCCATCATGACTTGTTTTGTTCATACCATGCTCATGGACTTACCTCTTCACATGTGAGCTTAATTGGCTAGACATATTAGTTCAAGTTGCATCTAGGTAGTGCATAGATAATGGTTTAAGCCCCCATATTTGATTAGATGCACATTTGTTAGTGCCGGTAGCTTCGTGAAGTTGGTATGCCATATTTTGCAACAAGTACATGATAAGCCTTTTTGCCTAAATAAATTCATGCCTTGAGGTGTATAATTTGTCCAAAGTGATTGCTTGTGGATGTGTGTAGTGATGTAGACTTTTATCTTGGATGGTGGAGGTATTTGATTGACTATATGTGCCTTTCATTTTAGTTATGAGATTTTTATATATATGTTGTTGCCTGGTGTAGGAACAATGGCACCAAGAATTTTGAAATGGAGGACTACCGACAAAGGAAAGGCAAGACGGCACGGGAGGAGCATGCCCAAGAGCCGGCCATAGAGTACCCCCGCTTTGTCAACAAGAAGGCCGAGGAACTATTTGAGGGCTTTGTGAAAGAAAATTTACCATTTAAAGAGGATTTGATCTTGGAGCGCCGGAGAATGCCGAAATCTTAGCGGTGGTGGAGCGGAGAACTTGGAGGACATGGTGCACTACACCACGCACCATGGTCTCCCGAACACTTGTGGCGGAGTTCTACACCAACTTGAGCGCCGCGCAACCCAAGCGTCATTTGGCCACGACAGTGACGGTTCGAGGGAGGACTGTGAACATTGCACCAGGCGACATCAACAGCCATCTTCGGATCAATCCCGAGATCGGAAACCCTCCTCATGATGGCGGCTTTGATTGGATGATGAGTAGAATATGTGGGCGGGTTGTGCCTTGGATTCATAGTAAGGATAACCCCGAGAGGAAGATCCATTTTGCCTCCTCCTTCCTCAAGCCGGAGATGAAGGTGTGGCATTACTTCATCAACTCTAGGCTTATACCATCCACTCATCTGTCTTATGTGACTCCGGACCAGGGTCAAGTCCTCTTTTGCGTTGCCTCCAACTACCAAGTTGACGTGGGAGCACACATAGCACAAAACATAAGTAGGGCGGCAAGAACAAAGAGAGGTAACCTCCCATTCCCACAATTGTTCATGGAGCTTTTGGCGGAAGCTGGAGTTCATTACCTGGAGGACCCACTCATCTTTGCTCCTACACCCATGGACATCTCCTTGAGCAAGTTACATGGTTATGAGTTGGCAGGGGGTGAAGAGGCCGAGGAGCACCAAGAAGAAGATGAAGAGGCCCATGACCCGCTAGGCCCGGAGGGAGAAGCACCACCATAGAAGGAACCACTCGTCGATCCTACTCATGCTTCTAACGAAGCCCTCGCCATCACCCTCAAAAAGATCCATCTTGCTATTGGCGGGTTTCGGGATGAAGTGATTTCACGTGCTAATCACTTGGAGGAGCAATTCACCTTCTTTGCTACTGAGGCTCGGGAGGGATATTCACTTTTGGCTGCGTGTACAGAGATGATTTCGGCCCAAGTCAAGTGGGGAGCCATGTAACAACGACCTTCCTCCTGACTATCCACCTTTCCCACAAATCCCGTCTCACCTCCATCCTTCCGCCCACCCGTGGTATAGCCCTCACCCACTAAACCATCCTCCCCCTTTTTACCCTCACTTCTCTCAGTCTGCCCCATAGGACACATCCACCATTCCTCCTTCTCATCCACCGGCCGGAGAGTCATCCGGCACACCTGACATGCCTGAAGACGGGTTTTTCATGCTCTCTCTCTAGCTTTTCTTTTCTTTTCACATTGAGGAAAATGTTTGGTTTAAGTTAGGGGGATTGCTTGTGGATGAGTACTTGTCTAGTTCTTTGCATGATAGTTGCTTAGTTGATTTTGTTGTTTCCCTTGCATGGCATTTAGCTTAGTTATTTGCACATTTTAATTCTTAGCATTCATTAGAGTTGAATGTAGAAACATGTAGTTGCATTTAGGTTGTGTGCATTTAAGGACCCAATGCATGCTCTTTATTATGATTAGAGGAATTCATTTACAAGTTCAACTTGATTGTTAATTTTGTTAAGTAAAGAAAGATTTTCACTTGTCATTAATCGTAGAAACCATACCCGGTGAGTCTTTGGACCTTGTGTGGCACACTTGCATTATAAATTATTTCATTCATTAGAGTGGTGCATGTTTTGCTTATGGATTCCTTTATTTGCTTTTGGACCCCTTCATATCCGAATTGATGCATGCAAATAAAGGATGAAAATGACAACTTAGGGCTAACTACATAATTAAATGGCTAACCCTTCATTATCATCCTTAGCTAACCCCCTTTGAGCCTTGAAGCCATGTTTGTTGTTTAACCTACATAATTAAGCCATATCCATTGTTTTTTATCTTCTCTTGTTCTTGAAGTGAGTTGAGCATTGCATACATGGGCTTAGAAAGGGTAAAAATTTGTGAGTTATGTGAATGAGTAATAAACAAGTTTGGGGGAGTTTGTTGGGTTATGAACTTATTGTTGAGTTTATATAGCTATGATTTGAGTATATTTTGGATAAATCATGCAGATTTGTTTGAACTTTAAAGATTGGGTGAATTTCTCGTTACTAAAAAAAAAAAAAGCAAACTATCTTTCCCTTAATAAAAAGGCAAAATGAGTCAACATGAAAAAGCCCTCATTAAAAAAAAAACAAAAAATAATAAATAAATAAATAAAGGGAAAGGTATAAGTACTTCATTAATTTGAAAGGAGTTCACTCATGTTTTTTGTCAAAATTGTGCATATGGGGGTTACTTGATTTGTTGCTTGGAAGTCAAGAAAAACATTTTTAAATCAAAATACCTTGGGTGGGACTTTAGATTTGATTATTAGGATTGCCCATGGTGTTTATGCTTAACTTACTTCTTTAGCTCCACCTCAAAAGGCCTCCATCCGATTCCCGTCCATACCAAACCCGGCCACGGTACAACCTTATATATATGTCATTGGACATAAATTTGCATGCATACTCCTTAGGGACAATTCATGGGTAGTTTGGGTCCTTTTACAAATTTGTGGATGAAGTGGCATTATAAGCCTTAGATACACTAGGCAACCATAGATTAGGGAGTGAAACACTTAGCGAGGAATTACCTACGGTTAATGACAAAGTTCTTCTTTCATTACTTACCTTAATTTCTCTTGAGTTGAGCTTGTACTGTAAATGACTTTATGATATGATATTGAGTATATGTTGTTAGCTTTTATGTTTTGATGGCTTTATGTTTTTAGGTTAATAGATGCTAGGGACTAGCATTTTTCTAAGTTTAGGGGAGTTTGATAAATGTTAATTTTGTGGTCAAACATGTTGACTTTTTGTCAACTTTAACCATAATTTTCTACCTTACCACTCAATATTTTTGGCCTATTCTTGCTTTGATCATTCATTTTGTAGGTTGGAGAAGCGGACCATAGCATTAGAATAGCACCGAAACGAGCGGAATGAAAAACGGGAACACAAAAGTCAACGAAAATTATAACTGTGAGGCCTAGGCGCCACAGCACAAAAGTTATTTGCCTAAAAAACGCACCCTGGAGGCCTAGCCGCCACCTAAGGCCTAGGCCCCAAGCACCAGCGAGCCTGGAGGCCTAGGCACCCAGGCACCCTCTTCTGGGCTCTAGGCGCCAGAGCACCCTCGAGCCTGCAAGCCTAGGCGCCCAGGTACTCCCTCCTGAGGCCTAGGGGCCAGTCACCCTGGAAAGTGGTCCCATACCTCAAATTTGAACTCAAGTTTGCTATTGGCTAAGGATTTCTATCCAATTGGTTTGCTGAGTGAAAGGGACACCTCCAAAGGGTAGAAGGATCTGGAACTAAGCAAAAGAAAAGAGCTTCATCTTCATCTTCTTTTCTTAGAACTAGTTTGGAGAGATCCACCATAGTTGGTGGATTGGAAGAGTGCTTGATTCTTTCTTGTTACTTGGAGTTTAGGTAAGGGAGTTGTATTTTCGAGTTCAATTAATTCTATTGGAATGAGGTTGCTTGAAGAATTCGAGTAATTCTAGCAATAGTATTAGTTAGTGGACAAGGTTGAATCATGGTGGACTATGAGGTTTGTGATAATTGGAATGATGTTATAATGCATCATAGATTGGGTTGTGATAGTTGGTTGTGATCTATACAACATGTTTTACATGTATGTGAAGTTTAGAGGCTAACCAAACATGATTGATATGTTTGGTAAGTGTCCAAAGTTCATAGCAGCAAAATTTGTGAAAATTTTGTAGATTCGCAGATTGGCGACGTATCGCCAGTTTTATATCACTGTCCACGACGCGTCGCAAATACTAGAAATTTGGCAGAACGTTATCAACTTTTGCAATGCGTCGCCATAGGTATGTTGGCTAAATTTTCCAAGTTATGCTAGGAAGGTCAAAGGGAGACTTAAGGGGTTTCTTAGGGTACCTTTGATTCTAAGCGTTCCAGGGGTACTCTGAGACTTTCAAAAGTCCTTTGAGACCTAGGAGTTTTCTTAAGGTTTGTAAAGTTTTATGGTTACTTCTAACATAAGCAAGAAAACTATTTTACGAAGGATCACAACTAAGTACTACTAGCTAGGGTGGAAGGTTTAGAACCCTTGGCGACCTAGCAGAGCCATTAGCCACGAGGTTGCAAGGTGAAACCTTAGTGCACCTAGTTTACAAGGTCTTTATGGCCTAATTATAATAGTTCCACCATAATTCCCCTGTACAACATAAAAAGAGAGAGGTTTAACTGGTGATTTATCACTAGTTAGGCTGGCAAGCTCAGCTTGCTAGAGGACAAGGCTATGCCTTGTAGTTCAAAGACTAAGATGAGGAGAGGTTTCAAGGGACTTAATTATATGTGCATATATCAAACCCTCAGGCTGTGTGAGCTCACAGCAGGTTACATATATTATCATATATGGAGTCCTTAGTAATTTTCTTGCAAGTACCGTGAAGACCCTTACTGAGAATGTTTATGTTCTCACTCCCTAGTTATGTTGTGCAGATTCTGAAGTTGTTGGATCGGTAACCGTTGAGGGTTATTGCGGTAGTTAGCTTTTGTTACAGGTATTTCGCTTGAGAATATTTATGATTCTAGTCTTCTTAGGTAACTTGTTGGTCAAGTAACAGTATTAACTAAAGTCTTCCTTTGACTGCAGAGCCTAGTAGCACTTGGACAAAGGTTTTTGTGACTCACCACTAGGACTTGCATCCAAGGTGGGAGTTAGTTCAAGAAGATCTCAGTTGAGGCTTGTATATGTAGTACTCTTAATTGCCTCCATTGTCTATGTTTTGAGGAGTCCTAGACTCTAGGGTTGCTATTGGGTAAGGGCATTAGTCTATTTTATGTATGGATGCTCTTACATAGTTGTTATGTGTACTCACATAAATATTGATTTTGTATGCTTTGGCTATTTGAACTTATTTTCTGTGGAAATCTCTTGGCCAAGTCAATGTTTTATGGTTTTTGTTAATCCAAGTCAAAGGAAGAAAAACATGCATCTTGCATATTCTAGGTTAATCAACTAGCATCACGAAGTTTTAATTTGGACACATATTCAACTAGCCAATTGCAATCAACCGTGAGACCAACTCTCACAGGTCTCCTGGGTAGGGGCCAAGGACGGTCGTGTCAACCACTCATCCTCATCATGATCTAATTGTTGTTACATCTAAGAGTAGAGTAGTTTCCCAATTTAGGTAAAAACCCTTGACTCATCAATCAAGGTACCAAGTTTTTCAAAGTTTGAGTACTAAGTCAAATAGTTTATCAAAATTTGCGGACTAATCCGTACTGAATAAAACTTAAAGAACTAACTCCAATTAGTTTGTAAAATTGAGGGACCAAGTGTACATTAGGGTCCTATAAAAAAACCTCGAAGTGGCAAACAACACCCTAAGCAAATGAAAGAACACAAATGCTACAAAGACAAATATAAAAAAAAATGTAAAATTCAAAAACACCTAATGTTTAATTAGTTGAAAATTTGCTCCTCCTCTTTGAAAAGTTTACATTTTTATCCCTGAATATGATTACATTATCTATAGTCCCGACTACTTTTTTCTTCTTTTTTTTGGCCACATAGTGTTTGTTAATTACTGACTTCAACTTTTCTTTTAATTTTAAATTAAGTTGTACATTACCCATCTTTCAATAATTCTATCGTTAAATAACAATTTAGATTCCCCAACTTTTCTAAACTTATATTTACTAAGCTTTACAATAGAATGAATCAAATTGTATCTTTACTCAAGTCTAAGGACATTTTTGAAATTTTCCCTATAATCAACGTTGCAAAGTTTGTGTTATAACCAATAAATCAAACTCGGTTTGTGAGCCCTGTGAATTGCAACGGGAAAAAGTTTCACACTCAAAGTTTGTGTTTTTATGATTTTTTTTATGAATGGTCAAATTTCATTCCAAATGGATTATAACATTTATATAATATTGACCTTTAAATTAAAATTTGCTCTAGATAAAAAAAATGTAAAAATAAAAATAAGTCATTTTATCTCCGCGAGTTCAACAAGATGACACGGGCTTCACCCTACCACAACGTAAGCCTAGATTTGAGAAATCTCCGTTCCCTTACTCTTTAAAAGCTCTTAACTTATGGTGTAGAAATTCTAAGTACAAAAAATAAATTCATTTTAAATTAATTTGACTTAAGTTAAAATAAATTGTTCTAAATTAAAAAAAAATTATCTCCTTTAGTGCTAGACATGTTTTCCAAGTAGTTCTTTTTTCTATCTCAAGTTATCTTTTTAGTGTTGGCTTTAGTTTTCTTTTTTGTCAAAGGCTTATTATTGCACGAACTCCCATTGTCCCTTGCATACTCTAAGCTTTCTGACCTACTCTTTTCCTCAGACTCAAGTTTGATCGCACTTCCATAAGGCTCTTTAAACTTGTAGTGGCATATAACAACATTGATTAGATTAGAAAGTGCTTTAAAAGCATGTTTATTCAATTGGTCTAATTAGCGATTTAGTTCTCAAACTTTAACTGGTATTAGTGGTATATAACAACATTGATTAGATTATTGAACTAATTAACTTATATGTAATTGTTGTATAACAGGTGCTAGAAAGAAGCCTCAAATTGTTTTTTCACTATAGGATATTATTTTCAATCATGAGCTTAAGATGTGGGGTAATGGTCTTTAAACATGATCTTTTCACTTGTATCGATGAATATGTGAAGGTTTTATTTAGGTATGTTTGTGATATTTTCATAGAAGTATGTTACTGATATTTTCAGTCATTAATTTCTTCATCCTTTTAGGTTTTCGTTGCTCAAATTTTATCTTTTTTGTTTTTCATGTTGTAGTAGATCATTATATGGCATGTGATATTAGGTCATTTTTTTCAAATGTTATCATCTATTATTTAGTGGGTCCATTCCTTTGGGTTTTTGTTGAGTTAATTTGTTAATTTCCAAAAGGAAGAGGAATAGTAACTAGAGGTGTATAAGATGGGTGCAGAAAAGGTGCGAATTGAGGCAACTAGTTATCAAGTAATCAATGAACAAATTATTTACTATTTTTTTTGTCAAATGATAAAGAGTACAAAAGAATGATTCTGTTGTTTTAATTTGGTTGAAAGTTGATTTGCTTCCTCATGCCTCCATGCCCAGGTGATGGACAAGACTACCAAATGTGAAATTGGTAGACAAAAAGAGAAGCTGTTGAGGGTGGTAAATAAAGGAATAATTGGGGGTGTTATTATTTGATCTATTTATTGTATTTCATAATCAATATGGAAAATTGTTGTTGACACCAAATTAGTACCTATTGCTAAAAAGATGTGTACTTCCAAATTAATTAGGATTTGAACATGAATTTATAATTCAGAGTTATGATTTCTTCTCATTTATCATTTAATAAATATTGTATCAAAAATTGCACTTAATCTTTACTCTCCTGACAGGGATAATACAATTTGGTGTTTTTATGATGGAATTAGGTAGATTCCCATGCAAAATTTATTGCAGCTTAATTGCACAACTAGTGTTATAACACATTGACTATACTTTATAATATATTATTAGGAGTTTTTGTATAGATTGACATGACTCTAGACATAATGAACTTGCATTTCTAAATCCTTATTTTGCAGTTATCAAATTTTATGATAATTTCAATAATATTATGGAATTATTGATCTTGTTTGCCCGGCCTTTCTTGAGTCTCGTGGCAACGCCGAGTATATAAACTAGTTCTTCATCTAATTCCTAAGTCTATTATTTCTGCCCTTCTAGCCACTAAACTTCTCCGTTTGATGATCAGGACCCCGGTTTCAGTCACAACAGTATATGGATGTCAAAAAGTACATAGGAATGGTAACAGGGCAGATTGAGCATGGGTACCCTTACCTACCACCGTGCACGAATATCCACTAGTGGGTGATATTTCTCACATGTACCGTACCCACACATAATCCATACATGCCTTTTATGTAAAAGTGAATTACGAATTAGAAATTTTGCCCATCTTCCGCCTTCCTTCTTCTTCCACGGTTTTTTTTATTCAAGACCTAATTAAAACCTCATATAATTTACACGCCGAACCAAGACAAACTAACTAAGTGACTTTAATTACAAGCAAACGAATGGAGGTAAAACTTGAATAAATACACTCTAGCTCTCATTCTTGTGTTGATCAATAGATCGATGCAGTTGGATTGATAAACTAGCCTAGCAAAATGAGCACAGTCCAACATGATTTGGAAATAAAAAAGTAGGATTAGAGTAAAATCACCATTATTTGCAAACCCTAGGGACCTAAGAGAAGTTTTTTTAGAAACAAAAAGAAAACGGATAGCAAAATGAACTTGCTTGGGAAAAGTAGATCCGTGACAAATCGAGTACTTGTTGATGATCAACGTGAAACAAATTTGTTTGAATTGGGAAAAAGGAGACGAGGAATTCCTAAGGTAAAGAGAAAGTGGGAAAAGATCAAGGATTTGAATCAAATCTATACAAAACAAAAGTTTCTGAACAATATGAAATTAGGAATGACAGTTGGGTGGGTCGAGTCAGATTTGGATCAGGTCATTCAGTTTATAATCTAGTTGGGTTAGCATGGGTTAGCATGAATTCGGGTTCAGGTTAAGTTCAGGTTAGGTCATTTAAGTTCGAGTTGATTTCAAATTCAGGTTGGGTTGGGTTGGGTCAAGCCGGGCTTATTTGAATTTGGATTCATTACAGGTCAGGTCAATTTTAGTTTCGAATAACTTTAAGTCAGGTTTCGAATTAGATTTAGGTCGACCTTTGTGTTCACTCGGGTTAATGGTGTATAGGCCAAAATGATTGAATCGATTCATTTTTCTTCTCAATTTTTGTTAAAATTTAAATCAAAGAATTTGATTTTTTGTGTGATTTAATTTAAATAATTTTCTATTTTTAGTATATTTATTCAAAATATTCATAAAAATTTTCTTCATTATAGTTTACCACATATTTAAGTAATTAAACATTGTTGGTAAAACTTGATTGTTTTTTTAGACCCATACCCTTCAATTATCACTGAACAAGTTATTCAGATCCTCATATAGCTATTATCAAGATACATAATGACAAGTTTTCTCTGGTTATGTTCTGATGAATTTTCTTTGAAATTACTATGAAATGTAAATCAAGTTCACTATTAGTGACTAAATTGTAAAATTTGAAAAAAAATTTATGAAAGTGCAAAGATTTCAAAAGTTTAGTGACCTATGTTGTAATTATTAGGGATAACTGAAATGAAATTTTTTAAAATTTAGGTACCTTATTGCACTATACCTAAAAGTTTAGGGATGAATGTTGTAATTTTAAAAATTACTTATTAAGATCATTAAACTTACTTAATATAAAAATTACTTCTTTTTGAATAATCAAAATATGGGACTTAATAAATATGGAAGTCCCTTCCCAAACATAAGACTTGCAAGATATAGAAGTCCTCAAAAAAATAAAAATTACTAAATAAGAAAATTCCTTCTCAAAAATAAGAATTACTAAACATGAATGTGAAAAAAAATTGAGCTACTAAATATAGAAGCCCCCTTTCCAAATATGAGACTTACTAAATATGGAAGTACAAAAAAATGGAAATTGCTAATTAAGGAAGTCATATTTCCTAAATATGGGGCATACTGAATATGAAAATACAAAAAAATGGAAGTTATTAAACATAGAAGTCTTCATATTTAGGACTTAATAAATATGAGAGATAATAAAAGAGAAGAGTTAAGGTTTAGGATGATGGTTAAAATTGGGTCTTGTTGAGTTTCGTCATCGGGTCATCTTGAGTTTGGGTCAATTCAGGCTCGGGTCATTTTCGGGTTTGGATTTTCTCAGGTTTCTTTTAATCGTGTTTAGGTTCAAGTTAAGTTCAGGTCGTTAATTTTTTTTTTTCAAATTGGGTCAGGTCAGGCTTGGGTTCGGGTAAGTTGGCCTAGATCATCGGGTCGGGTCAGATTTTGCCATCCCTATATGAAATGAAAGAATCCTTGACACTGAGAGAGAGAGAGAATGAGGGGTAGAGACAAGGAGAGGTGGGATAACATAAGGGTTACAGATTTGGGAAGGGTATATTAGGTGTTTTAACTTCACAGGTATGATGATTAATCCATCATGGATACCTTAAACCATCCATCTGGCCCGTACCCATCAGACAAATATATTTTATTATCTACATTCATGTCGTCACAGGTTTTTCTACCCATCTACCTATCTGTAATAGGCAGGTATCCGTAGGTAATGGATTTTATCCATCCATCTGCCATATAAGTACACTACATTACACCACCTTCATGAACTTGGCCACCTAACCCCAAACTCACCTTACTCGTATAGTTTTGAGGAATGTATGAGTTTAACTAATTCTACTTAATCGTACTTGTATCCTTCCTAAATTAATATATTTACATTTAAAATATGATTTTATTTTAAAAAAAATTATAATAACATAAATTACTTTAATTTGTGATTTTTTAGTTATTATTAACTGTAAATATACACATTCTTTGTAAAATATACATAAAAAATATATAAAAAAGAAGTATAAAAAGTTAAACATATGTTTTAAATAAGTTGGAGGGTATTACCCGCCTACCCAAGGGAAAAATATTGCCTGAACCTAATTACATATAGAAAGGTCCAAACCAGACTTGTTGACATCTCTTAAATATGGAGGAGTTTGGAGACCGAAAGTTCAAAAAATAACACATCTAGTGACTGAAATAGACCTTTGACAATAAACAGAGAAAGGCAAAAAAAGAAAAAAGAAAAAAGAAACATGACATCAACAATATTCTAGCCTTTTGTTTTTGGCGTTCACTCTTAAAATATATTTAACTTTTCTAATGTAGAAGTCACCGTTATGCTTTATTCGATCTTGATGCATGAGGAAGTTAGTGTAAAAATGGCAATTGGGTGAGTCGGGTCAAGTTCAGGTTAGGTCATTCATGTTTAAATCTATTCAGGTTCTAATGAATTCGGGTCTAGATCTGGTTATTTAGGTTTGGGTTGATTTTGGGTTCGGGTTTATTATGAGTTTGGTCAATTTCAGTCATGGGTGACTTTAGGTCAAGTTTTGAGTTGACCTTTGTCTTCGCTCGGGTTCCTGGTGCATAGGCCTGAATTAATTCATTTTTTTCAATTTTTATTAAAATTTTAATCAAATAATTGATTTTTTTGTGTGATTTAATTTAAATTTAAATTTCTTTTTTAGTCTATTTAATCAAAATATTCATAAAAATCTTCTTCATTATAGTTTAGTATATATTTAAGTAATTTAGCATTATTGGTAATACTTGATTGTTTTTTTTAGACTCATATCCTTCAACTATCACTATATAGGCCATTTAGATTCCCGCCCGGCTATTACCTAGACATACATTATGATAATTTTGTTATGCTTATGTTCCGATGTTATTTTCTTTGAAATTACTACAAAATGCAACTCAAATTCACTACTAGTGACTAGATTGTAAAATTTGAAAAATTTTAGGTGAAAGTGCAAAGATTTGAACCATGTTGTAATTATTACGGGTGACTGAAATGAAAATTTTTAAAATTTAGGTACGTTATTGTACAATACTTAAAAGTTTAGGGATGAATATTATAATTTTGAAAATTGTCTATCAATATCATTAAGCTAACTAAATATAAAAATTACTTATTTTGAAATAATCCAAATATGGGACTTACTAAATATGGTAGTTCCTCCCCCAAACATGGGACTTACAAAAGATAAAAGTTCTCAAAAAATAGAAGCTACTAAATGTGGAAATTCTCTATCAAAATATAAGAATTACTAATCTTGAAATTTCAAAAAAAAAATAGAGCTACTAAATATAGAAGTCACATTCCAAATATGAGACCTAGTAAATATGGAAGTCCAAAAAAATGCATGTTACTAATTACAAAAGTCACCTTCTCTAAACATGAGATATACTAAGTTTAAAAGTCCCAAAAAATGAAATTTACTAAATATGGAAGCCCATAAATATGAAAGATAATGTAAAAGGAAAGTTAAAGTTTAGGGTGAGAGTTAAAATTAGTTTTTTTTTGTTTAGTCATTGGGTTATCTCAGGTTCGGGTCAGGTCAGTCTTAGGTTTTGGTCATTTATGGTTTAGATCAATTCAGGCTTAAGTTACTTTAGGCTCAGGTATTTTATGTTATGGTTTTCTCGGGGTTTTTTTCAATTATATTCGGATTTAGGTTGTTGATTTGTTTTTTTATCAAATCAGGTCAAATCGGGTTTGAGTTCGGGTGAATTGTGCTAGGTCATTGAGTTGGGTCAGATTTTGTCATCTGTAAGTCAACGACAATGCCTGTCACGGTACTTATCATTTATTTTTTTTTTAACTAAAGTTTGAAGTAAAAAAATTTATATTAATTTATATTGTAAAAGAAATTAAAAAAAATTATATTTAGAGACTATAATTTTTAAGATACCATTTTTATATAAAACAAAATTTTAAAGAAATAAAATCATGAATTAGTTGACAATTTTTTTTTGTGAAAAGAGCATGCATTAAGAGAAAACGTCTTAATTCATGATGTAAGGGGAAGGCAAATTAATTCATGCTCCAACTTTACGTCTTAATGCATTAAGGGAAAGGCAAATTACAGGATCTAGCAAAGGTAATAACCATTGCATCAAATTGTAAAGCCTAACAAAAACACTATTTGACTCGACAAAGTCAAGTTGGAGTATGTTCTTATCCACCTGGATCTGGCGGTCGTATCAGCCCGATTAGAACCGCTCTTATCCACGCGTCAAAGAAATGCCGTACTAATTTCATGGCCCATGGGACACAGTTTTTCAACTCTTATCAGTTGATAAATTCTTATTAAGTGTTAATTTTCAGAATATATTAATTTCATTTTGGAAAAAGGAGATCCAAAACATTTATTTGTATCACCACCACTGATATAAATATTAACATTTCCGTTAATATTTATCATTAGTAACAGTTAAAAATCCTTTCTTAAATATTCGTTCCCGAGTTGAATGATTTAAGAAGAGAAATTTAGCAGAAAAGGTGCTCCACTTCCACAGATCAAATGGTTTTAAAAAGAAATTTCTATAGATTCGTGTTTGCTATTGGCATTTAAATGTTAACGGAATGGAACTTTGGTTATGGGAATCTATGTTAACCCAAGTCTAACTAATGAAAATTTAGTCATCAACAAATGTTACCGTTTCAAGCATCTGAGTTTATTAACATGAGGATAAGAAAGACAAAACGAATTACATTATTTTTTATTTTTAATATCTCTTATTTCAACTTCAGTTTTATTTTTAATGTTATTGATTTTGGTTTAAAATTAATGTTATTTAAAAGATAGCACTCTATCTACCTAATAATAGCTTCAAAAAAGTTATAAAGTAATTATTTTTTATTAATTTTTTCTCATATCCAACTTTAAAAAAATTAATTAAAATAAATATTTTTTAGAAATATTTTATAAACTTTTTTGAATTTCTTAAATTTTAAAATTTCTATTGATACATAAGCTAAGTGAAAATTATAAAAAATATGAAAATAATACAACAAATAACTCATTATAATTTTTCACAAACACATTTATTGGATGAAAAGAAATTTTAATATTATACCTGGAAATCCTAGGCAGCTTCAACCACAATGTTGCCATTTTCACTTAAAATTGAAAAAAAAATACAGACAAAAAAAAACTCAAATGATTAAAAAAAAAAAGTCACGGTTGCAGTGCTTAACTGTTCATAATTAAAAAATCAGACTTCTGGGTTGAAAAATTTATCATCTAGGAAGCCTTTGTGGGATCGCATAATTAAAGGAATCGAAGACAAAATTTGTCACCTAGATTTGTAAAAGGAAAGTAAATTGGCTGATGCCAGAAGATGAATTATTGACACAAGATCTAATTAGGCTAATGTTTTTTTTTTTCAACTGAAGGAGCAAAGAATGTTTTACCAGATCAACAGGAGCTGAAAGTAATTTTTGATACCAACTTACCCAGCACAGAACCTCATTCCATGAACTGATTTTGATTCCCTAGAAACTAGATTTCTTTTCTATTATTTTTTCTTATTTTGCTTATTTGAGGATTTGTTTAATTTTATTTTTCCCGAGCTTGATTTATTATACTTGTTAACGATTCTGTTAAGAAAATTCACTGCCGTACTTTGATAGACACGTGGCGTGACATATAGCTAGCGGTGCGTGGTGAGCTTTGCCTGTACCAATCCTCCGCCTCCGTCCCATTCCAATTTAGATGATACAACTTTCCACAATTTGAAATTAATAAGTTTTTATAATCGAAAATGTTGCTCACACCCACAAATCACCGCCGTGAGGTTACTCTTTTACCCACAATAAAGATGCTCCAAATAATAGTGGAAATAAACCGAGCCAAGTCCAAACAACCCAAGATTGAAGCTCAATTCATTAAGAATTAGCTTGATTCAAGCTCGAGCTTAGAAATTAGGACTCAAAGCTCGGTTTGAAAAGGTTCAAGCTCTGCTTGGTGGTTCAATTGACTCGAAGCTCAATTTAAGGTTTAACCTCGATTTAGGCTTGATTCAAGGTTCAAGCTCAATTTAAAGAATAAAAATTAAAATTTTAGGGTTTAGATATATTAAAATATAAAGCTAATTTAATTTTCATATTAAAAATATTAGGCTCATTAGGTTTGATAAGAATTCGAGTCAAACAGTATTAGCTTTAAAGCTTGACTCGATAAAAGTTTGAACTTAAAAAAATGAAACTCGAAGCTCAACTTGAAACTCGTCAGACTCGACTCGATAAAAAAAAAATTGAGATCGAGCTCGAATAGTTTGATGAGAGGCCCAACTTGTTTCCACCCCTAGCTCCAAATTCCCTAATCCTTTCCAAATCTTTCTGGTAAATCATAAATAAAATATAAATAAATCTTTCATTCATGTCTAATCAAAACAGTGAATCAAGATGAACTATAACGTCATTGGTATTTGGACATAAAATTGTATTGTTACAAATTACAGCCATAATAAACAGATCTGGGCCATCATTCCTGTGAGCTCCACATGGGCCTGTACGTCTTGAGACGGGGTAAATATGTCTAAGTATGTCCTTGACACGCTCCAGAAATAGCAAAGGGGCGGGTGTAAGCTAGAGAGAAACGGATCTGATCTGGGCCGTCCATCTCTGTAGTTTACGGGCCCACCACCAGTCTCTTCTGGGGTTATAAATTCTGGCGATCAGTTGCAGCGAAAAGCCTACAGAAGAGAATCAACATGGTTGTGAACAGGACCGACGGTGCGTCCCGCCCAAAGATCCCGGATTTCGCTGATCCTGCTATTCATTCTATCCAAATGGTAAGCAACCCGACGATTATGTTGCTAATGAAAAGTTGGTATTATAGTACTGATGTTAGTTAAAATTGCTGCAGCATGATGATGATGATGAAGGCAACAGAAGTCGCCGGTGCACAACCATCTTTTCTCACGAGCTGCCGGAGATCGCCATCAAGAAAGAGATAAATGTGAATGGCACGCTTCTGCGGCGCTTTGCTGGGAATCCCCAAGGAGCTGCAGGCAACAGCTTCAGAATTCTGATTCAATACAAAAACAGAACCCCCTGTGACTCGTAGGAGCCGCCTGACTGGGAAGTATAAAAAATGGGTCCTTTCAAATGGGTGGGTGGACTTGATTCGTTGAAACAATATGAAAGCTGGCCACCCACTGACCCTGTTCAAGCTGGAGGACGAAGATGCTGATGGTCATTTTTTCATGGAGGATGGGGTTGCTACTTCTAGGTCCAAAGTTCGCAAGCCGCTGTGCGACACAAACTTGACCGATTCGGCTCTGTTTCATTAGCGGCAGAGGCGCTTCTCAACTTGAGGGAGAGAGAGAGAGAGAGAGAGAGAGAGAGAGAGAGAGAGAGAGAGAGAGAGAGAGAGAGAGAGAGAGAGAGAGAGAGAGAGAGAGAGAGAGAGAGAGAGAGAGAGAGAGAGAGAGAGAGAGAGAGAGAGAGAGAGAGAGAGAGAGAGAGAGAGTGAGTGAGTGAGTGTGTGTGTGTCAAAGACAGAGAGACTTTTGCCTTTGCCAAGAGGGAGAGAGAGAGAGAGAGAAAGAGAGAGACCTTATGCCTTTGCCAAGAGGGAGTGAGGGAGAGAGAGAGAGAGAGAGAGAGAGAGAGAGAGATCTAGTGGCTATGTGTAATTGCACATATGTGCGTGATAGATTCTCTCGCTGATGGGGCATGCCCGCGTGAACAGTTTGTGTAAGTTATTGGTTCCGAGTGTTGGTTCTTTTGTCAACGTTGCCGTGGCCGTTAGCGTTAACCCAACTCAAAATAAACAAACTAAACCTTGGTTCTTTAGTTTCTTTTGTAGATTACCTATAGCTACATCGCTTGTACCTTACCTTTTCTTTTTCTTTTTCTTTGTTGCATCATGTTTTGATATTCCTCATCTTCAACTTCATTTATTATTCGTCACTACTTTTTGGTTTAATTTATTATTTATTTCCATTCTTTCAAAATAAAAAAAAATCTCACCTTCTCAAATAACGGACGAGATTACGAGAGGCCCCCAAGAGAATATAATATAACTAGTTTCATAATCCGTCTAATGAACGAGATAGTAGTTCATATATAAACATTCATTCCACTCACTTTATACAGAACATGTTAGTAATTGATTTAATGTTAAGAAGGAAGTGTAAAACATTTATTGTTACATCAAGCATGACAATGTAGTATATAAATGGGCTAAATTTAAGGTTAAAAAAAATAATTTGGATCAAATGAATGAAATATATAAAGCCCAATGAAATGAAAAAATGAGCCACTCCAAAAGAGCCCAAAAAAATTAACAAAATAGTGGTGCACAAGTGAGCAATTTAATTTAAGTGCAAAAACTGTTGGGCTTGGAAAAAAAATTAAGCCCAAACAAAATTTGATAGGTTGCCTAACTTCAATGGACCAAAAAACAGAAATCAGTAATTTTCAGATGCCTAAAAAATTTAGGAAAACAAAGTCCAATGCATTGAACATACAAACAATACAATCTCTGTCACTTTTCAAAAGGTGGGGCAAATAAGGAAAACACTATGTAGGTTAGAGACTAAAGTGACAAGAGGATGGTTTCTATAGGAATGATATGTGTAATTTAACAAAGTTTACCTATAAAAAGGCCAGTTTGTCATAACCCTATATAATCTCCCACTAAGATGTCGTTTTCTCTCACCTCTACCACCATAATAATCATTTTCTAGGTTTAGGGTGTCACTGCCGTCGTTTCTTTGACTTCATGGTAGTGTTGCTACTATGAGTATGATTTTTCCGATGTTCTCGCTTCCATCTATGATGGAGGAAATCTTAGATTTACATATTTTTCCCCATGCAGTACATATTTGCCTTGTTTTTAACCATTTTGAAAAGGTTTTATTGAAAAATGACATGGTTTTTCCTATATCTAGTCGAAAAGTTGTTTTTTCTCTGTTTATCTTTTATCTTTGTAATCCTTTCTAGTTTTTTCCCCTGCCATTGAGCTTCCTGCCTCTAGTTTCCATTGCATGGTCAACCTAGAAATACTAAGGTTTTCGTTAGATCTATTCACCATTTCACTGATCCATGCACTGCTTGTATATGGTTTGTGGGCGGCTTCCAAAGAATATTCTTGCCCATAAATCAACAGTTTTACATCGTCGGCTTGGTTTGACTGTCATTCGCACTATTCTCTAAAATTTTTCAACCTTAAAGGGAAACATTTTTCATAAATTTAGGTGAAAGATTTGGATGGTCAAAACACTTTTTTCAATTCCTAGGCATTGGCTTCTATTGGAATGGTTGGTACGAGAATTTTTTATGTCTAGGTGGTAGTACTATTCCCACTCGCTTGCTTAATACATCCTCTATTATCGGGAAGGCTTGTCTCCTATACAAGCTTAACTATATCTCACTTATTCCATATATCAGAAGCCATAAATTTATTTAAGGAACTACATCTATCATATGTGATTGGTAAAATAGTGGAATGAATCTACATTTAAATGGACAAACTTCACTGGAAGAGAAAGAAACCTAAGGTATATTTTCTAGGATTTATTATCATAAAATGATTAGATATTTTGGCACTAACCTAGTATTACATAGTTCTAATCAATTTATTTTATGCATGCTGAAAACACTGGCTACCAATGAGGGGTTGGATGGATACAAGGAAATGGTGAATAAGGGGTTCGGTCTAGATGAGAACATAGTGAAGAAGGTAACTTCCTTGCCTAACCATGTATATCACCATTAATCAGACTACATAACTGGACTAATCATTGTTTTCCTATTTTTTCTATACTAATTCATATGTCTGTCATATCTAGGTCCTAAAAATTTACTTCATTTATTCATGAAATTTTTTTTATTTGTCTCTCATTAGCCCTGTACCTAATCCTCATGAGTAATACTGTGTTTTATTTGTAAAAAAATTTAATAATTTAGGGAAAATGCAATGTGCTAATCTATATTCTTTAAAGTTATAAATAAAAAACATAAGAGAGATAAAATAGTAACCAGACAGAGTAATAAAAAATTGCATTAGTGAACTAAAAAGTAGCAACATAAGAGACAATGTCCTTTAGGAAATAGGATTAAATAGAAACTAATAGAATATTAATATCCTCATAGAAATAAAAACTAATTCCTCTCAGTCATAAAGATCATTCTCGGAGCTTGAATTCTCTGAATGGTCACTCTCATGAATTGCCCCATTCTTCGATGCATGCGCCTATAGCTAGTTTTAAGTAAAAAGGCTATCTTTTCATAATTATGTCCAATGGCTATCTATCTTAAGCTTCCAACAAATATGATCAAGAGTTTTCACAAAAAGGGATAGGAACCACCTCAATTATGTCCATAATAATTGGAAAAATTAAAACATAAAGAAGTTTTTTAAAATAATATTTCATTTCATTGGTTGAGAAAAATTAGCAGAGAAAAATATAATCGCATTGCATTATCTATAAATATTTAAATTCATATCTACAAAATTCTAAAATATCCATCTTACTTTTATTTTATTAGAACTATAAATAGTGTGTTAACCTACAAAAAAATCCTAACTTATAAAGAGGAGAGGAGAAAGAAAATAATTTTTTAGCATAGACGTGGTGGATTAAATAAACATAATTTAAATTGGAACCTGGTACGTGTTTGCTTGTAAATTTGGGTGCTTTGTCTTCTTGCTTGAATTTTTTGGGTGAAAATGAAATAGAAATAAGATTTGGTTCAATTGAAAGATATAAATGATGATGAAATTGTAGAAAATTCTACAGCATAGACATTGTGTATCAAATAAACATAATTCAAACTAGAATTTAGGATGTGTTTGATGGGAAATCTGGATGTTTTGCCTTGTTGCTTGAATTTTCTGGGTGAAAATGAAATAGAAATAAGATTTGTTTCAATTGAAAGATATATATGATGATGATATTGTAGAAAATTTTGCAACATAAACATGATGCGTCAAATAAACATAATTTAAATTGGAACCTAGGATGTGTTTTATGGCAAATCTGGGTGTTCTTGCTTAGATTTTCTAGGTGAAAATGAAATATAAATAAGATTTAGTTCAATTGAAAGATATATATAATGATGAAATTGTAGAACATGTCACCTTGGTGAAAGATGATTGTAGGGAGAACGACAACAACCGAACCACCACATGTAGGGAGCAGCATTTTCTTCCTTGAGAGAGTTATAAAAAGGAGATGATATCAGGAGCAGGACTTTGTTGTTGGCTGACTTACTCATGAAGAGGGGAAGAAAATGTGACAAACATAGAATGAAAAATGAATATGTAAATATGTTTTACTATTATATTTATACGAAACCTCTGATAATTGTAAATATAAATCGAATGTAAAGTAATGGAGGATGTAATGGAGGCAAGAAAAATCGGTTAATATTTACATTTTTAAAACTAACTACTTATTTAAAAAAAAAACCCCTAAGTAATATTAAAAATACATCTTAAAAAATGTGGGACAATGGTTTCTCTAAAAGAAAAAGGAAAATAACCGTGGGAGGACATAGAAAAAAACCATAACAGAAGGTTAGAAAGTTTTGAATGGAATACTAATAAAAAAATTATCACACGTGGCATAACCTATTTAATTGTGGCAAAGATGTAAATACTTTTCAAATATGGTGAAGTCACACCTATACCTCAATAGGGGCATTTCGGGAAATTGCCATGTGCCTTCACGTGGTGAATTTCATTTTACACATGTTGATGAGTAAAAAAATTTTATTTTTATTTTTATAAATTGTGAAATGACAATATTGCTGAATGGCCTACTTTCATGTCTATTTATATATTTGTATCTAGCTTTTTGCTCACCAGCAATTTATTGAGTTTTTTTAAAATTTTTCTAGCAACTATTGTAAGTCGCAGGTAATTGCTTTTGCATTTATTCAAGATTTTTTTTATTTGTTACAATAATTCCAACAACTCAATAACCATTTCTTTTTGTTTTGAACAATAAAAAATTAATTCATTAAAAAGAGGCAAAGTAGTATAAAATTTCAATTAGAAAAAACCAGACAACAACCTACAAAAAAAAAACTTACTACACCCAAGCCCAAAATCTACATCCACAAACTATAACCAATCTAAAAATAAAGACCTAACAAACAACCATTACTAACACCTGAAACCAACATCCTAATATTCTAAATATGTTGGCGGGATGCCCCAGAACTTAAAAACAGCTAAACCTTCAACCAAACACAAGGTTAGGGGCCTTAGAGTTATGTGTCTCATGAAGGCCCTCCAATACTTACATTTGTATGGGCTCGAGAAGAGTGTATAGAGCCTTGCAAAAGCTATTGTTTAGTGTTTCAAACGTACCTCACAATGCCATCAAGAAGACCTATTATAGGCTGAAGATGTGGTGATCGTGGGAGAAAACTCCTCCCACAGTGTTGATGGATCCTATGGGTATGGGGATTGCCTTTTTGACTTGAGTTTAACAACCCAAATGGTCAATCTGTTACTCTCTAACCGATGAGTGATGCATTAATGGGCTCCTCATTGAAGCCCAACCTATGATTAGATCTTCAATATGCAATCCATGGATGTGGGCTGAAGCCCAATATGATGTCAACGATCCCCCAAAAAGTAAAATAGAAGGAGTAGAGTGCCCTGCATTTTAATATCTAAAGGTGAAAAGGCAATCTTGATGAAGTGGTTGCTTGGTTAAGTGGTTTAGGGTTCAATTCCCCAGAGTGAGCTTTTGTTAATGCCCCAAAATCATTTCCAAGTCTTCCTTTCCTGATCTATTGACAATTCTATTTCACTATAAGGATCTCTTTGGCATTTTTAGCACTGCTCGGGACATACCCTTTTGCGAGCACAAGCAATTGAAGGATCACCAAATTTTTTACCAAAGGTATAAATTCATACCTGTTGGGGGGTCTTTCTAATAGTATATCGTTTTTTTGATTTGCCTTACCGAATTAGGTCACCAGTGCTAGGTTGTCTTCCTTAGCTAACAATTGATGTTTGTTGACATTCAGGCATAGTGTCTAGTTGGGGATGACTATTGTAAGGTCTTTAAATAGGGTAATGCCCTTTAATGTCGCTTGTCTTAAAAGCATCGTGACTCTTAGCTTCGTCAAACTTCCAAAGAAGATATTTTCATTTTTTTGTTTGTGAATCTTATGGTCCCTGAGTCTAATAATAGGCTTGTGTACCCACGAACCAACTTACACTTTTTGCCAATCGATGCAAAGTTGGTTTTAGGTTTTCACTACACATTCTTTGATGCAAACCCCATGGGTATATAACCTAGAAACGTGCCTAAGATAGCTTTAAGTTTCACAAACATGCTTTTAGTGGACTAAAAAAGCCCCACCCTTAACCAACTTGTTGCTACAAATGATAAGTATAGGGGAAAAAACACACAAAGAACATTCAACCCCTTGTATGTCAAGTTCTCAAAAAACTAAAAAGATAATACTTCCTCTAGCAAGAATGTTTATTGTGCAAATTCTGAATTTTATAGCCATGGTTTAGCCTTTATTAAATCTTTACGCCATTATGTCACAAGAGTCCTAAGTTATAATGAAAAAAAAGTAAAAATAGACTAAAAGTCCTAATTTGATTAAAAGTAGACCTTAAACACACTAATCTCTCCTTATTACGCATCTCTTGTGTGTTTTTGGGCTAAACACTTACAAACATGTCTAAATATGCTAAAGGATGTAAAAAAGCTTGTAGAAAATGAAAAGAAATTGTTTTAGCAAACTTGAGCTCAACCAAACACATTGGTGGGTTCTACTGAGTGTGCCACATAGTGCTATGTAGTGCTTTTAGGTATCTTAAGTACCTTTCATATGCTTAGTTCTTCATGGGTTTGAATTGGGGTGAGCTTAAAGTATGTTGATCCCATATGCAGAAAATTCATGTTTAAGTCCGTCTTATACCTTAGAGCTTACCTTAGTCTCTTGATCCTTGAAAAACCCTAACACAAGCCTTAGAATGCTTCATTGTACTCTCGGGCTCTTTTGCGTGTCATAGGTTCATTTGTGGGCTCCAAATGATCCTTAATGCTTGTTGGATTCTCATCATTCTTATGAACTAACTTTGCAACCACTTTAAGTTTTTCCCTTCCTAACTGGCCCCCAACATTTTCCTACACTTATAAAGGTTTTCTCTTACTTGCCATTAACTCAAATTACCTTTTTCCTAGAGTCTCTTTTCTTTTTTTATTCATTGTTCCCCATAGAACCTAGATCATTTTTCTTTAGTTTGAGGCCTAATCTCTTTATCTGTAACCTCTATTTCCATTTTCCTTTCACCCCCAAGAGCTAAAAACGATGGACGGAGAAGTTCTTTTACTTAATCTTTGAGTGCCTCTAGGATTTCCCCTTAGAATAAATGGATTGCCTAGTTCATGAAAACATAGACCTCCTGAGCTAATACTCAAGTCTAAGGCCTTTGAAGCCATAAAGAAAATAATGGCCTAGCTTTTGAAGATTGTGAGGATGATAAAAGGTGGAGGTTATTCCCTTTATAGGCAATACCTCTATGGGAGCACCCTTTGTGTGTGTGAGGTTAGCCATCTTTGTCTATGGAAGCCTTGGCTTAACTTCTAATTTCTTGGGACATAGAGGATGCTCATAGATTCTCTATATGGTATTGCAATCCCAAGAGGTAAATCCAATTGTTTTCCTTTTTTGCAAGTTGTTTTATTTTTTAAGCTGATCCTTCTAAGATTGCAGCATAGGCCGAAAGAATATGGTTGTTTTGAGAATGAGACAAATATTGCTTGGAGTGGTCTAGAAGGCTAAGAGGCTTCTAAAGCAAAAAATGGAAGGCCAAACATGGAGGTTTCTACCTCATTAAAAGATGATAAGAATGCCACTTTATTAATGCTGGTATGCCAATAAAAACGCAGAGGGCCTCAGTTTTTACTACCTAAGATGTGGTGGAGATTCATGAAGATTATCTTCCATTCAGGCACCAATAGGTAAATCTTAGGGTATCATTCTTATGGTGACTTATATTCATTCCTGTACTTTTCCTAAGGTGCTTATAGAGGTGTTTCCATGTACATTTCTTCTTCTTGGTTTTATAATCCATTCTTGATGTGTTTTAAATTGTCATTTGGCCTAGTCTTCTAGTATTTTTTTAAGGTAAAGTGTTTGCTTCTTTTCCTCTTTCCTTCATGAGGGCATTTAGTAGCAAGATCACCCTTGCCATTACCACAAATGACAAGCATTAGGGAGTTTCCCTTAGGGTCCTCGGCCCATCCTTGGAGAAAATGCCCGAGATGCTCTTCAATCTAATTGACACAGAAGTGTAGGGCTTTAGAGGCCCATCCTAAAGGGAGAGTCCCTCCTAGAGTACTGTGGTTGCTTTTTTTTTTTTTACCTCTGTAGGATCTCACTGTACTGCAAGACCTTTAAATGATGAAGGTATATCTAAAGGATCCAGTGAGGCATGTCAAGGTTTACGTAGGGCATCATTTTTGAGTAAGTCTCTAGGGGTCTATTTTTATCTTTGTCCAGACAACCTTAGCCATACTAACCAACTTACTCCTTACAGGCTGCCATCCTTTTTTGTGGTATCTCGAGTAGATTTAAGAAGACCATAGAGGCTGATCAGAAGCTTTACACCAAGAACCAAGTGCTAAAGAAAGGGATGACCTCCTTTTTCGAGAAAAGTGATAGCATTAGAGGAAGAGTGAGGCCATTTGAATGACTAGATTGCCAAAGGGGACATGAGTTTTTATGAGTCACTTTTTCTACTTGGGGGTTATGAAGGACAGGAGAAAAGCCTTTCAGGCCACTGTTCATTGCTGAACAACATGACTGGCTAAAAGGTACAAAACTTCAGTGAGCAGTTCAACATTCTAAAGTAGGATTGCTAGTGTTTGCACTAGGGATGGAAAGCTACCAAAGTCTAAATGTTTGAGATTAAGAAAAGGCTTACAACCCAGAATGTAGAAATTGCCAGCCTCCATATGTAGAGTGCTTAGCTTCAAAGGGACCTGTTTAGGGTGTCAGATGAAATTGATCAACAGCTTTTCTAGGACCTCTTCAATGAGTTTACCTAGTACAGTTATTAGGTTGAGCAAACACCCCATCTCCAAAGGTTTGACTCGCTAAAAAAGGCCCTGAAAGACCAAAGCCTCTCGTACACAGAGGATAAACTGGGTATTAAGGGGATGGCTTTCATCCTAAGTGGTGGCCTCATAACCCTTCTTTTAGGAGACCAGTTCTTTTTTATTTTATAGTCTTAAGGAGTTTAAACAATGTAAAAAAAATGAAAAATGTTATTTATGGGCATTAACTTTATTTGTACATGTATGTGCATTTCCTCCAATTGGAAGCCTTCTCAATCCTAAGGTTAATTATCCAGAGGCCCTAACTTTAATGCTAGGACTAAAGTTCTTCACTTGAGACCTAAAGGCATAACAACAAGTGTGCTGGTTCTTATGAAGATAGGACACTTTTGATGAGATAGGGGCCACAATGCCCTCATAAAAAATTTGGCTTGCTATACATAGTCACTAAGGAGCCTAGGATAGTTTAAGGAAGCCTCCAAAAAGAATACTTCCCAGGCTCTATCATTCAGACTAAGTTTGGCCCTGTTATTCATTAAAGCATGGGTACATATTTCCAGCTTTGCCTGTTGAGCCTTAGTGACCACCTTTCTTACTTTATATTGATCAATCTAGATGCAGGCATCATTTTGCTCAGTTTTAAAAATTATCACCAACTATTTAACATTAGACCTCATGTGTAAGTTTCGCTAAGTCTGCCTTTTAATGATGATGGTGTAAAGGGATAGGGCATCTATCATGATGAACCTTCATGACTAAAACGTATAGCTTTGAGTTGTCTTTCATGGACTTCCACTTCATCAACAAAATGCAAGTTAATTTATCAAGGGAGGGTAGCTCCCTTGATTCAATTCTAAAGGTTGAAGAGAATATCAGTAGTAGAGCCATCATTGTGGAGAAACCGTTTTATGTCCTTGTTACTAAGTTAGGCTATAAATAAAAGAGGATTGTCATGAAGAAATTACATTTGACTCATTTAACCTTAAGAGGTAATTTTGTAAGCTATCAAACTCGATGAACACTATATCTCACCACATCCTTTTATTCTTTCCTAAAAGAATTCCTATTGTGAGAGCATGAATGACCCCAGTGGGTTGAGGTTGCCTTCGGAAACTCCAGTTGTTCCTTTGCTGGTTAGAGTCATAGTCATCATTATTGTTCTTTTTTTCATCATTCTTTCTATTTTGATTTTTTTGGGATAAGAGGTGAAGATATTGCCTTTACTATCCTTCTTGATGAAAAACTCAATGTATTTCTTCAGTTAATGGCACTCTTTAATGTCGTGCCCATGGTCCTAATAATGATTATAGTATATTTTTAGGTTTATTTTATTGTCCAAAGTTATGGGCTTTAGACTCTTGACTCTGCTCTGCTTCTTCAGAGCCAGGAAAATACTAGCCCTTGGTTTATTTAGTGAAGTGAAAGAGGAGTTTTTTCCTTTTCATGTACTTCCCCTTACCTCTGGCTGAGGTTAGTCAGACGTAACCTCGAGCCTCTTTCCTTTGTTCTTCACATTCATCAAAGTAAGCTCTTTGGTGACCATGAATAGTTCAGCCCTTTGGCAGAACTTCCCTAGGGATTCAAGCATGCCCCTAAAGAATTCAAAGGCAAAATGAAAGTCGCACTAAAGTTCTTGGGTTATAGCAGGGTGTATAAAAATCATATTGAAGTCCTTGGGCTATAGTGAAGATGCGAATCTTGGGGCAAAAGTTGGCCACATTTAGTGCCTTCCAGTTGAAACGGTCAATGTAGTTTTTGATAGACTTGTTAGGCCTTTGGACAACATCAAACATCTAGCCAGGCATCTACACCGTTAACTGGCTTCCAATGAATTGGTGTATGAAGGCATTAAAAAGTTCTTGAAACTAGAAAAAGAACTAGAGCACAAAGAATTATACCAAGTGGTAGCTAGGCTAGAGACGGTTACATAAAACATTTGCATAAAGTGACATTGTCTGCCCTATGCAACATAAAATTGTTCTTGTATTTGGTGAGGTGTACCTAAGGATCACCTTTCTTGTTGTAGGTCTCCAAGCATGGAAACTTGAAATTTTTATAGGTTTACATGTCTGCCATATTTTGCATCAAACTGGTATATTAACTTATTAGAGTTTCTACTAGTTGACACTGTTTAAGTTCTTGGGAATTTGCTTCTCCACTCTTTTGAGTCTTTCTAAGAGTTTTTTTCCATGAGTGTTGCTGTGGATGACTCTTTCTCCCATCAACAACTACAAAGCCTAAGTGAATAATGGCACCTTTCCGATAAATGCCTCTTCTAACAAGGAGATTTACGTTCTCTAAAGATGGAACATCTTTCCACTATAGTCTTGTTTTCAACCACAAAAGGGTAGTTCTTCAAGAAAGGTCTCCTCATAAGCATTTCTTCTTGAATCGTCCTCTTGCAAAAAGTGATTTCTATGACCAAATTGCACTAAAAAATCACGTAGAAAACTCATGGTCATGGTGATCGGCTTCTCATCCTCTTGGACGGAGGTGAACTGCAAAATGGGAGGATTCATAGTTGTTTAAGCATCTTGAACTACGTCTCAGCCACGACAACCTAAGTTGGGTTTCTCTCAGACAGTGGTTGTTAGTATCCTCCTTCATTTGTGCTGGAAAAGATAGTCATGGTTAAGGTCAATGTAGCAGATGCCTAGAAAAGCTTACTTGAAATAGCAAAGAAAAAAGCTAAAAAGACCTCAAAGTTTTTCTGGAGAAGTGTGAGAGAATAAAAGAGAATAAAAGTAGAGAAGGACCAGCTAAACTTTAGTAATGAAGTTTCTCAAATATATGTGGCAGGAGGTGATAAGAATGTTGTGCTACATTCGGGATCAGGTAAGTTATGTTATGACCCTCATAGCAAGAATTTCGATTGAGGGTGGTAAAATAAATTAAATCCTAGTTTTGAACCTTATTTTAAGTTCATATGGCAAGAATAAGTGTGTTAGGCAAGATCTACTAAGTTCTGAGAAGTTTATGACAACAAATGAGGTTTGGAGAAAAATGGTAATTTCACATCTTCAGGTGTCAGGCTAAGTTTTGGGAGTTAAAAATGTATTTTAAAACCCAACCCCTACTTTAAACCCAAAAATTAACCTAAGTATGCAAGGTTTGACCAAGTTTTGACTTTGCTTACGATTTAGGGAATGGGGCCTTTTGTCACTTTTTAAAAAAGATTGGTGGCTTGATGGGTTAAAGGCTTTAAACTTATGGGAAAAGAGGATGTGGCTGCCATTGCTCATTTTTTCCCCTTCTTTTCCTGAGTTCAACCTTGCCATCGTCGTTTTTTCTTGATTTCTTGCCAAAATCAAGTGTTTTTTGTGGAATTTGAAAGCCTAAGGGGTATATAACCCATGGGTAGCTCATTTCAAGCTTGGTTTTGTTTTCATGTTTTTCTAGTTGGGTTTGGGTTTGCTTATGAGATAACAAAGACTTCTTGGTGTTTTCTTATTTATTTGGTGTTTTAAAACACGGGTTTTGCTTACTTGTTGGTAATTTGATGTCATTTTCTTTGGTTTGCTTGAAACTTAGGTAGAACCTTATGGAACTTTGTTCTTGGTGAAGAATTGCATAATTATTGCTTGTGACTTTGAAATCAAGGTAAGAGATTTAAGGTTTTATATTCAATTGATGTTATTTGAGTGTTGTTGCATAATAAAATCAAATAGTTTTGTGAATGACATTGATTGAGGGCAAGTATGTTCATGGTAGACTAGGCTTGGATTTGTGGCCTGTGTAATGTTTTGATACATCATAGGAGGGTTGCGATGGTGTATTTGTGGCCTATGCAAGTTATTTACAGGTTTATGGTGATTGGAGGCATCCCAAGTTTGCTTTAAGGCCATAGGAAGCCTCCCAAAAGGCTCAGGAGAGTTTTCTCAGATGCAGGGGACATGGCCTTGGCACCGCAATACCTGTAGTGTGGCAACACCCAAGACACCTTTCCAGCATACCCGAGAGAAAAGCCTATGGCGCTGGCACTGCAGCCCCAATGGCTTATTTTGCTAGCAAACTTCATTTTTTTGTTAGAGGATCCAAGGAAGGGCCGCGAGGGTCTTAGGGGTGCCTAAGGGTTGCAATTATACAATGACATTCCGAAACTCCCAAAACTCTCTCATGATCTAAGGGTTTTCTTATAGTTTTTGGATGAAAGGTGCACCTTATAAGAAAACTAGTTAATGGGCCATAACAAATACATTATTAGATAAGGTGGAAGGTTTAGTACTGTTAAGACCTTAGTTGTACCTTCAGCTTCAAGGCCTTGATGAGGAAACCTTGGTACACCTAGTGGGCTCTTCGGGACTTAGGAACTATCAGTCCAACCATAGAGCCCTTATACAACATAAGGAAAGCTCAATTAGTAAGGAACTTTACTAGTTAGGCTAGTAAGCAATGCTTGCTAGTAGACAAGGCTTTCCCTTGTTGTTTAAGGACTAGGTAGAGGACAAGTCCTAAGGGATTGAAATGTATGTACATAGGTTTAGCCTCACGCTGTATGACCTCATAGCAGATCACATATATTTATATATGTGTTGTCATTAGTATTTTTCCTTACAGGTGAAGATTTCTTACTAAGAATTACAAATTCTTACTCCCTTATCTTATGTTGTGTAAATTTTGACATTGTTGAGCCCGATAACCATTGAGGGTTGTCGTGGTAGCTTTTTGTTGCATGTACAATATTATGAAAATCCTCATAATTTTAGTTTTTATGTTTACATATTGGTTAAGGTTTCTTACTAACTATAGTTTTCCTTGGCCGTAGTGGCTAGTAGAGGACATGGATGACTTTTTTAAGGCTTGCCACTGGGATTACATCTAAAGTGGGAGTTAGATGGAAAGATCTCAGTAGAAAAGTCTTGTGTCTATTATATGCATTAGTTGCCTCCTTTGTTTATGGATAGACTAAAGGACTCTAGGGTTGCTCTTGGGTGAGGAACATTAATATTCTTTTGTTGAATGCCCTCACAGGGTTTTTATGTGTATTTATACTGATACAAATGATGGATTTATATACTTTGACTATTTGAACTCTGATTTCTATGGAAAAATGCCTTGGCAAATGTGAATGTTTTATTGATTTCTGTTTACTCAAGTCAAAGCAAAATTGTATGCATACTTGCATTTCTAGGTTAATTCACTAGTGACGCGAAGTTTTAATTTAGTGCACATAAATATTTAGTCAATTGCAACCATCGTGAGATTCGTTCTCACAGATTTCTTAGGTGGGGCCATGGGCAGCCATGTCAGGTTATGTGTCCAACAATATTTGAAATACCAAAGTCCATATCTTGCCGTCTTTTGCTAGTTAGACCTCTAACACCCGCAGCCAACGCTTATGATATGTTGCTCAATGTACAACCGTAGTGATATAGCCAAAGGACCTCAATAGGGTCCGTTATATTGCGAGGTGCAAAGGTTGTGTATTGGAAGTTCCAAATAAGGACCTCAATCAGAAGTTGTCTGAGGTCCTTCCTTATGTATTCTAAGGTAGGTGTTGCTGGAGGTCTCTCTATTGCCAATGCCCTTTGATTTAGGTGCTTCTTAAGCTTTTAGTACTTGATCGATTATGATGCTCCAAAGTGTGTTAGCACTTTGGTCATCAAAAAGTCCATCATTTGTTAGCTCCATTTTTCACCTATTATTGGTAATGTACACAATACACTTTATAGATACGCTAGCTTTATGCACACACACACACACACACACACACACACACACACACACACACACATACACACACGCTGGTTAAGAGTCACATTATAGCTCTATAAGCATTTACAGCTTGTTTGGATACAATTAATATAGGACGGAGAGGGGAAGGAATGAGAGGGGGGAAGAAATGAGTTATTTCCCCCTAACTAGTTTTTTTGGCCCAAGCAATCCACATGCTAATTAATTTATCTATTTTTGCTTATGAAAATATATCTATCTTAAGAAATTTATATTTAAAACAACTTTAGGTAAGAATACGTTCCTAAGATTGAGGTAAAAAGTAATTAAAACTATTAGAAAAATTAACCATTGGAAAAATTATAAGCTTGACTTATATTGTTAATTCATGTTTTGAAGCTTGTTGTTGTCATTTTTTATAGGCTTTGAAAAAGTCTGAAATATTACCACAAAAACAATACTAAATAACAATAAAACAAATATGGAGAAAGATTTCAAATAAAAAATAAAAAATGAGGGTGGCTTAAAACAATAATCCTTAAACCTTAAACCCATGACTATATGAGTACTTAAGTTATTAAATAAGACAAACACACTTTGCAATAATTAGTAAAATGAGTGAATTTTGGAGTGGGGGTTATATAAAGACCTAAGTATTAATTATAGCAAATGAATTTTGAAATTAATGTTACAATTGTATAATGAACACTACAAAACGGATGCAAAATTGTGACTGAAAATAGTAATTGACTAGCGTTTCAGCCGCTAATCAGTTGGAAGTAAAAAGGTTTACTTTTCAATGCGACTTTGATTGATAAGCAACTGAAGGTTTCAGTCGCTAAAATATTAGTTACTTTTCAGTCTGAAATTTTTTACAAATTTAACTTCACTTGCCATTTAGTCGCTTTTTAATTGTCAAATTTGTCTCAGTCGCTTTCTTAGTGGCTAATTGATTTAGAAGTTTTGGATCTTTAGGATTTGGGTTTTTTTAGAGTTTAGGATATATGTATTCATATATTTTTTTTGTTTTAGGTTTTGGAATTTTTTTTAAGGTTTAGAGATATAAAATTAGGATTTAGGGTTTTTAAAGGATTTAGGGTTTGGGATTTTTCTTTAAGGTTTAGGGTTTGAAATTAGTATAGGGTTAGGGGTATTAATTGAATTAATTTAATATTAGAGTTTTAAGATTTATTTAAGGATTAATTTAGAGCTTTCTTATGATTTAGGGTCTTAAATTTTTTTTAGGGTTTAGGGATATATATATATAGAATTAAGATGGTTTAAGGGTATTTAATTAAGTATTAGGGTATTAAAATTTAGGATATGGGATTTGCATTTAGGGTTAATGATATAGATTAAGTTTAGGGTTTAGGGTTAATGGTATAAATTAGGTTTAGCGTTTAGGGTTTAATTAAGGTTTGTATTTAAGGTTTGGGTTTAATTAAGGTTTAGTGTTTAATTAGGGTTTGTATTTAGGTTTAAGGTTTGCTTAGGGTTTAGGGTTTAATTAGGCCTTGTATTTAGGGGTTAGAGTTTTAGGGTTAATGGCGGTTAGGTTTGGGGTTTAGGGTTTAACTAGGGTTTAGGTTTTAATTAGGGAATGTATTTAGGGTTTAGGGTATAATTAGGGTTTAGGGTTTAATTAGGCATTAATGGCAGTTAGGGTTAGGGTTTAGGGTATAGTTAGGGTTTAAGCTTTAATTAAGGTTAGTTTTAAGTGTTCAGGGTTTGGGGCAAGGAATTAAAGTTTAGGGTTTAATTATGGTTTATGATTTAGGGTTTAAAGTTTTTGTGTTTGTATGTAGTTAGGGTTTGGTGTTTTCTAAACCCTATTTAAACCCTAAATTATTTATACAAACCCTAATTAAACCCTAAATACAAACCCTAAACCCTAAACCCAACCGCCATTAACCCTAAAACCTGAACCCTAAATACAAACCCTAAACTCTAAATACAAACACTAAACCCTAATTATACAGTCCTCAGAAGGTTTAGGGTTTTACGATTTAGGGTTTGGAGTTTTTTTAGAGTTTAAGGATATATATATTAGGATATTTTTAGCGTTTAGTATTTTTTTAAGGGTTTAAGGTTTAGGGTTAATGGTATATTAGGTTTAGGGTTTAAGGGTTAATTTATGGTTTGCATAATTAGAGTCAAATTTATTATTAATATATGGGAATTGTTCTTATGGTTCATACTTCCATGTATATGATATAATTTATTTATTAATTTTAATTTTTGGAGAAAATTTCATGAACTTATATATATTTATGATTGTACCACATATATAATTATATATATATATATTATATATATATATATATTCATGTTTGTACACACACACACACACACACACATACATGTATGTATGTATGTATGAAAATATAAAGTAAAAAAACAAAAGAAATGATGAACATAGCAACTAAATTTCGACTACACTCATGTATGAGGCTACTATATTCATCTGGCTTTTGTGACTGAACTTGTCAGTTGAGATTCAATCGAAGTTCAGTCGCTAAACAATCGGAATAAAAAAGACTTAGTTAGGTTGCAGTCAAAAGTTCAGTCACTTAAACTACTTCATTTTTACTTCCCTTCTTCTTTACCCGGTTGTCTCATCCATTTTAAACCATTATGCTCATCTCTTATTTCTCACTCTCATCTCCGTCTCTTATCTCTTTTAACTGTTTTGCTTTCATCTTACTTTCGTCTCTCACTCTCATTTTTCATTTTCGTCAGCTAGTCTGCCACACCCATCACATCGTCATCCATTTACCTTGCCGGTCTACCATCCGTCATCGCTGCCGTCTTCTAATCTCCTTGGCCTTGCCTCATTCGCCTTGGTCTTTTTTGCCTTGGCCTCCACCTCAGCCTCACGGTGGCCACCTTGTCTCCTCCGCCTTGGCCTTGATGTCATCGCCTCGGTCTTGACCTCATCACTATCACATCTATCTCGAACTCACCACCATTGCCTTGGTCTTTTCCCCTTTGGCCTGGGCCTCCTCTACCTCATTCATCTCTATATCTGATTTTTAAATTTTTTGAATTTTGAATTTTGAATTTTGTGACTTTTTAAATTTTATATTTGGGTGTGTGTGTGTGTGTGTGTGTGTGTGTGTGTATGTGTGTATGTATGAAAATATAAAGTAAAAGAATTGGAAAAATAATGAACATAGTAACTAAATTTCGACTAAGGCTACTGTATTCATCTAGCTTTTGCGACTGAACTTGTCAGTTGAGATTCAATCGGAGTTCAGTCGCTAAGCAATCGGAATAAAAAAGACTCGGTCAGGTTGCAGTCAAAGTTCAGTCGCTCCAACTACTTTGTTTCCACTTCTCTTCTTCTTTACCTGGTTGTCTCACCCATTTCAAACCATCATTTTCATATCTCATTTCTCACTCTAATTTCTTTTAACCTTTTTGCTCTCATCTTACTCTCGTCTCTTACTCTCATTTTTCATCTCCATCAGTTAGTCCACCACGCCCATCACATCATCATCCATTCACCTTACCAGTCTACCATCTGTCATCGCTGTCGTCACCTAGTCTCCTCGGCCTCGCTTCCTTCACCTTGGTCTTTTTTGCCTTGGCCTCGGCCTCAGTCTCAGCCTCACAGTGGTTACATTGTCTCCTCCGCCTTGGCCTTGATGTCGTCGCCTTGGTCTTGACCTCATCATTGTCGCATCCATCTCGAGCTCACCACCATTGCCTTGGTCTTTTCCGCCCGCCCTCGGCCTCCTCCACCTCATTCGTCTCTATATATGAGTTTGAAATTTTTTGAATTATAAATTATGAATTTTGTGACTTTTTAAATTTTATATTTGGGTATGTATGTTGACTTTTATATTAATATCAATTTATTTTATTTAAATTTTAATTTCATTATTTGACTATTTTATTATTAATAATTAAAATAAGTTAGCATTCATACCAATTTAATCTAACTTTCAATTAAATAATAATTGAAATAAATACCCCAGTTAAATTAAATAATATTAATTAACGTATTTATTTAAAAGATAAAAGTACTAATATAGTGACTAACTGTGGCAGTTACTAATATAGCGACTGAAGTAGTCAGTTGCTAATATACCGAATGAATGTGCAAAGCAACTTACAATATTTATGACTGATTTTTTACTGAAAGTTTCAGTCGCTTTTAGTAGTCAAGATTCAGTCATGAAAAAATTACAACTTGAAAAAATGCGACTGCCATTTGCAGTCACGAAGTAGTCGCTTTTAGGCAATATAACGACTGAAATGTGTCTGAACTTTTCAGTCACAATTTGCATCTGTGTTGTAATGGAAATTAATGCTAAAAGAAGTAGTATTAGGGGAATGAACTTTTACAACAATGCCAACAGCATGTAACATGCAAAAACAAATGGTAATTATGATATATAGATAGTACATGCAGCATTTGATCATATTTTCAAAAACTTTTAGAGAAACCTGTATGAAATTCTTCTTGGTCCACACATGTGCTAAGTTGATCAAAAGCAACAAACTGAAATTTGTGCATGGGAAAATCACGAGACTCATGGTTCACATTATGGGTTTGTGTATTATGAGTAAGGTGGATCATGAATGAGTGTGTATCTATGATCTGATAAAACTTATTTTTTTGAAAGAATTGTGAAATTCTTGAAGATATACACATTTTCTTCATGAAGCTTCTTTTTAAAGTTGTATGCCAAGAAATTTTGATAGACCCATGAATTGCCGCATCTTTCATGTGTAAACAAAAGACATAATAACCAATAAGAGAACATAAACATATATTTATAGTAGGGAGAGAAGAAAAAATTACAAAATTTAGTAGAATAGAGAAAAAGAAGAATGTATTCTCATCCACAATCATAAATTTGGTATTGATAAATTGGTCACATTTTTAAAAATTAAAAACATCCCATAAACGACACACCCTTACTTGAATAGTCCAGTCAGTTCTTTTAGGAGACAATTTCTTCAATGTAACATATTTAGTCGGAAGACTATAAAAATAAGATAAGATTCATAACATAACATATTCATCTATTTTAGGAATTCAAAGACAAAGAAATAAAAATATTAAGAAAATTTATCTGTATTTTTAAATAACTACATCATATTTAACATTGATGAAAATCTAAAAATATAAATTAGTGAAGAAATGGAGAAGGGTAGTAAGAGACAACAAGAAGAAATGGAAGGAAGGAATAATAATATTGAGTGTGTGTTGAAAGCAAGTGCGAGAACCTATATATATGAGCGAGGGCTATATAAGGAGTTTAAGTATTAATTATTACAAATGAATTATGAAATTAATGCTACAAATATACTATGAAGTTTATGCTAAAGGAAGTATTCTTGGGGAAGTTGGATGGACATTATTAATACCATTGAAAGCAAATCAAATTGTAATAAGAGCATTCAAATGGAAATTAAAGCTACTAAATGGCTACAAAAAGATGGAGTATATTTAAAATAATTGGTTAATTAATGGTAAAAAAAAGTAGTTTGGAGGAATAAGTAAATTTTGGAGTGAGGGCTATATAAAGATTTGAAGTATTAATTATTATAAATGAATTCTAAAATTAATACTATAAATATACTATAAAGTTAAAGCTAAAGGAAGTAATATTGGGGAAGTTAGATAGACAATATTAATACCATTGAAATCAAATAAAATTGTAATCAAAGCATTCTAATGGAAATTAAAGCTAATAAATGGCTACAAAGAGATGGAATCTATTTAAAACAACTGATTAAGGGACAATAATATTAATAAGCCATTAAGTAAGAAACAAAAGCTAATGATGTTTTATTATATTAAAAGGATAGAAATTTAAATTTAATTACTAAAATGTATGAAAAATAAAATTTTAAGGGCTATCTACTATGACACCAAAAGCCCATTAAGAATTATAATTCAAAATCTAAAATTTGGAGTTATAACTATATGAGGGCCTAAGTTATTAAACAATACAAATACACTATACAATTAATGGTTTAAAAAGCAGTTTTGGAGAATGAGTGAATTTGGGAGTGAATGCTATATAATGATCTAAGTATTGATTAGCACAAATGGATTTTAAAATTAATCCTACAAATGCGTTATGAAGTTAATGTTAAAGGAATTAGTCTTGGAAAATGAGTAAGTTTCTCATTTATATAGATATATATAGATTTAGAGGGGTGAAAAAAAAGGTATAAAGGTTGGGAGATAATAACTCTCCTCCTACTCTATTTCTTGTTATCCAAACAAGGGAATCATGATTTCCTCCCCTCCCGTACCTTAATCCAAACAGACTATTAAAGTTAATCCAAGCTTGCGGATTCTAATTAATTTTTATGAATTTTTACAATATCATTATTCTATAAAATAACTATTTTTTATCAATTTTTTACCTAACTTTGGAAAATAAAAATAATAAAAATATTTAATTTTTGCTAAATATTTTAAAAGTTATTTTCAAACTATTTAAAATTTTTTTAAATTCCAAAACCACCCTTCAATGTTGTAAGAAATATCTTCCCTATTCACTTGTCCTGTCAATCAACCTTGTAAAATTCTTATAATGTTGTTAAAATTTTATAAATTTTTCTTTTTTAATACCTAAAAAGAATTCATAAAATTTTAATAAAATCATAAAAAATTGAATTTAAATTGATTATTATACCTATATAATACTAGATTTTAAATTAAATTATTTCCAATGAAAAAATATAAAATAATAAAAATAAGTAATTTTGGATCAAATTGACTTAAAACAAAATTGCCTAACGTGAAGGTGCGAATTGAAGTGATTCAAAGTAAGAGGCTGAACCGTCCGAACTAATAAAATTTGAGGGTAAATTGTGACGTTAGACCTTAGACCGTCTTCACAGTTGAATTTTGTAACATATTGTTCCCGAATCGATCAATTCTCGTTTCGGTTTTCGGTTTGTAAGCGTATGGATTCTCCACCTGAAATGAAATGAAGAGCGATCTCTAGTTTCCAGCCCGCTCCGTCGTCCTCGCCGACACAGGAAAATCACTCTCCAATTTCCATAACACGAATATGACTCAATGAGTTCCGGCGCCGCCGAAGTTCCGCCGGGGCTCGTTATTTCAGTCACCGATTCGATTCGTGAGCTTCTTCTCTCTGCCTCTGAAGACCCACATCTCCCTCAGCAACTCAGAGAAGTCGCTTCCAATCTCGCCTCCCAAAGCAGCGTACCCTACAAGCAGATTCGAACAATATGGGTGGGGTCAAAGGCCGAAACCCGACCCGAACTGATCCGGCTGTTCTCCGGGTCACACTGCGTCTTCACCAGCCCTATGCCGAGAGAGAAGGTAAGATGCCAACTTGTTTTTGCCTCACTTCTCAGTGATGATGTGGAATTGGTGATTGGAAATTAGCAGGGATTATGGTTGAAAACGGTAATTTTAATGTTCTGGTGGATGATCAGAGTGAGGAACTGAAAGCTAGATTGAGGAAGCTAGCTGAAATGAATGAAAAGAAGGAGTATAACGAGCTTGTCAAGGATATTACGCCAAAGAAGAATGCGATTGAGCCATTTTCTACTTACAAGGATCAACTTGGATTTGGTTAGTTGCTTCTCTTCTTTTATTTGCTTAGCAAAACGTTTTTCTCCTATGTTGTTTTCTTTATTTCTTTCTAGCAGCAATGCTTCAGTGTTCAAGTATATGTTATTTACCCGTTTGCAGCTTCTGCTGCTAATCTTAGCTACTGAAAACACCTAATTTGTGCAATTGAGAATTGGTTGTAGTTTGTCTCTGATGTTTGGTTGGCTAAATAAAAGGGTTACTCCAAAACTTCTACTGATCTCTGGTGTTACTGAGATGTTAACGGCTTCTACGTCAGTGAGTGCCAATGGACCTCTCTGCCAATCTCCTCGTTTTATCCTCCTCCTTTGTAACATTTAAGTGTTCAGTCAGCGGTATATGATAAGATATCTGTTACTTGGTTAAATAATATTCCCATTTACTAGGGTACTCTAATTGGATGATTGTTATTTACATGACAAAAGTTTAACCTCGGTTGTTGGTCTTCTATCAAAACATAGTGGTGCTCTCTATTGTATCTTTATCTGGGCTATTTATATCAAATTGTATTGATTAGATTGTAGCTTAGCTACTTAATTAGTTACATTTACACGTTGATTAAATTTTGTTCTCTTGAAATTATGGAAAATGTGTCTCATGATACTTTTCCATGCAACTGGAGAAAACCCATGATGATGACAGATGACAGTTTTGGAATTTCATCTTATTATTTGCTAAAGAGGGTTTTATTAGAAAGGTCATCCGGCGTAAAACATTGTCACACTTCTTTTACGTGAGTTTACTGTCTTAGTGGTTTATTAATAGTGAATTAATATTATGAACTTTCTTGCACAGACCCCAACCTAGTTGAGATTAATGAGGATGATGAATCTTACATAAGTTATTTCTGTAGAGTAGTGATATAGAGCCATTATGGTTTCCTTTATGTTATAAGCTTTGTGGTCTAGGTAGTTATTTGTGATTAGCAGCTGACAAAGCCTTGACACAGATCTGTACGTCGTTGGGATAAGATGTGGTGGTTCTTTGCATTGTTCAAAGTTCATCTGAAAACAACTGTTGTATTCTAATAATGTCATATCACCTAGGTTCTTTGTATTTCAAATTTCATATGTTTCATTTGACGTTTTGTAGCTGATAACTAACATTCATCTTGTACTGAATGAACAGGTCTACATGTTGTGCTTATAATGTTCACTGGTTATCTGGTTGGCTATGCTGCATTCAGAGCATTGTTTAACCACAGCCCATGGTGAATCTTGAACTACAACTTCTGATTCTATAACTGTCTTAATGTCTAGCAACCAAGACTCGGCCTAACGTTTAAGTCTCTTGGTTGTTATTGGGATGTCCAAGATTCAACCTCCCACTCCCCCTTGTTTTTCTCATATGTAATAATAATAATAATAATAAAGATACTTGTGTTAAGGTCTTCACAGTGCAAGGCATAGTCATTATGAATGCTGTTTGTGTTTTGTACTTAGTTGTTCTTTCTAAAGGATTATCTGGACCCCCATCTTCAGAATGTGTCTGTGTCCTGACTAATATTTCTCAGAATGCTGCTGGAGGTATTCTCGGATTGGTTTTTGGCATGCTTCTAGAAACACTTCTGTTCATTATTAGAACATCTGATCTTGAGCTCAAACCGCGGCAAGAACCTTCCTGGATGAAAAAGAATCAGTAACTAGCTGTAAAGAGGTTGGTGTTGTTTCTTTACTTTCCATGTGATTCCTGGTTGTTATTTGTAAACATTAGTAATCTGGTTGACTGTTACTTTCTTTGAGAGGTTAGAAAGGTGTTAGGAAATAATAGTTCGCTATAACTTTGAGGTAGAGATTCGATGCATGAACAAGAATTTTCCATTCCATCTATTTTTCTTAGTTCCACCATGAAAACCTAAGTCGAATTCTCTAGTAGTTTGTTCTTGAGAAATGAATGACATGTGGAAGAGCAATGTAAAATATTATTGGCAGCAATAGGATTGAAAAGCACTCATGGGTTTGACTTTATCTAAGTTTGACATCCATGGGGATATTGGGTGATCTCAAATTGTCCAGACACTTGTAGTATTATAACCAGCAATCTCGTTACTTATCACCAGGAAATAAAATTCCCCAAGTGAAGTCATGTTATTCTGTCCAGATCAGTAGCTGTTTTGAGAATGAATGAGGGGGTGACACATGCTATCAAGAAATATAGAGTTGGCAAGATTTCAGTTAAATTGTGCTTTTTCTGTAGAAAAATTTCTCCACATAAGTTAAATGATAAGTCCTGGTGAAGTTCTAAACGTTTCTGCCCAATGGATGTGAAATGCTTAATTTCTTATATAAAGGGGACTATAATTTTTCAATTTCTCATTATAATGAAACTGATCTCTGACGTTTTAATGACATAATAGTTTAACTTCGTTCCAATGCTAAAGGTATCTGCAGCCTTGGCATGGATGCTGTTCATGAATTTGCTCTGTTCGAGTATAAAAGTCCAACATAATTATTTGCATCAATGGTCTGAGGCTCCCCAGTGCGTGCAAATTCGGTTCAACTTCGTGAAGGCAAAATTACACAAGGTACTTCATTGAGATTGCAGTTGTTTGAGGCTCCCTAAAGACATAATGCTGTGATTAATGTTTCCTCAGCTAGTCATTTGATATAGGCTCGTAGTAGATTTGCAGCAAAAGCACAATTTTGTTACCTGATTCAAACATTTTAGGTTCATATTGCATACGGATTTTCCCATCTGTAGGTATATCCATAAGTTAGGTTTTGAAGTGAAACAATTGGCTACACTGAATATTTAAGAATAGAAATGCCAGAATACTCACTGTTTATTGTATGTGTTTCAGAACTTAATTGTGTTGAGATTACCCGTTTCTGTGTATGTAAGAAGTCACAACAGTTTCATCCATTTCTTCTTCGTCAAAATTCATACTAAAGTTAGTGATGAAGTAATATATGTTCATATTATGTATGCCTGATGTATACCATGAGCTTAAAAGTATGTCCATATTATGTCTGATATGTATGGTCATATTATGTATGTCAAACAATAATATATGTATGATTATTCATGTTCCTCGTTCTGCGAATTATGTTGCTCATGCTCTTGTGTCTTTGTCTAAAGGCTTATTAGGTAAGTTAGAATGTGGACACTCATGCCCTTCTCGTGTATCTCCTTGTAGACGGATTCTTAATGAAGCTTTTATGTCTAATTTTGAATATACATACATACATACATACATATATACATATAAATATGTGTGTGTGTTCATATTATGTATGTCTAACATATGCTTTATTCGTCACGATTTAATTATATATGATTATTCTTCATTTTTTGGGTATAAATGTTCTATTGTTTGCAAGTCAATGCTCCATCTCTTCAATTATTATTTGAATATATTTTTTGAGGAAATAATTATTTTTAATAACATTTTACATTTCTATGAGTAAAATGAAAAATTAAAAAAATACATGCGTTTGAAATAAATAAATAAATAAAAGTGCTCCCCTAACATTTTGAAGTGTTCTATTTAAATTAGTGCACAAGTTTCAAAGAAAATAGGTACTAATGTAAACACTCTTACTCATTTAAAGATGATTTAACAAATCCGCCATAAGTTAACATTGATCAAAATAAGATGATTATGTATTGATTGAGAAGTGTTAAATAAGATAACAAATAAATCAGTAAAATATAAATAAATAAATAAAAGGAAGAATGAACCTTTATTCAGGTTTCACTTGTTTATTCAACTAGTTTACATACTCAACATTGTCACATATATTGGGCACGAAAGAATAATATATATTAAAATGTTCTTTAAATATTGTTAAGAAAACTATAATTATCAAAACAACAATCTAGAAACGACCAATTTACATAACATATTATCTAGTAAAAAGTTTAAATAAAAATTTCTCAATTTTTCCATAAGATGAAAAAATTCAAAACAGAAAATAATGTAATAAGAATATGATTCACCGCAATTAAGACTTTATAAGTACAAATAAATTGGTGCTAATATGTGTATAGAACTTTAATGAATTGTGAACCAAAACGTGGCCAACAATGAAGGGGTTAAGTACTTAGGAACATGTCCTTATATACACCTCACATGTGATTTGTCAGTTCAACATATTTTGATAGAAAATAATTTAGTCAAACAATGGGAATAAAAATTGGGATCATTTGTAGTTTCAATACACGGTATTGCAATGAAAATAAAAAAAAAATTGGATAGAAAATAATGTAATAGTCTGTTAAAGAAATTAATCTATAAGAATGAATACTGATGAACACTTTATAATTAAAAATAAACTTAATACAAATAAAGGTTCTAAGATAATAAGTAATGTTTAAAGAAAAAAAAACTTTGTAGGATTATGCCCATATAAGATATGATTACATGCGGATATACATTTACATAGACCATTGTTAGTATTTTTGTTTTGTTATGTTACAAAGGTTGGTGAGTACAATAAGAGTATGAGCAGCAATATCTCGAGCTGTCGAGAACAAAAATTAGATGATTATAAAAAGGTCATGCTCAATGCAGGATCACAATACCTACTTGCTAACAAAAATATTAGGAATTGTGGTGCAAGACAAAAGAGATAAGAAAATGTTAGGAATTGTTGCAATGGACTAAAAAAGAAAAGAAAGATAGATGAATCAATGTAGAAAAAAAAAAGAACATAAGAAAATGCAAATTCAAGAAACGGGTTGCTTTAGTTAAATACAACTATTAAAATTGTAGAAATCTTGATTTAATTAATAGTCCTTTGTGAAAGTAGGGAAGTACGATAACTACAAGACTGGAGAATGTGATAGAAATGAAAAAAAAAAAAAAAAGAGGAAGTGTGAAACTGTCCAAGATGAGAATTTAAAAATAGGAGGAAAAATTCTCAATTTTAACCAGCAAAAATGAACAAAACAGACATAAATTATGCTAGAGAAAAGTTGAGAAAGAACAGAGAGGGAGCATCCTGGAGTTCAGACAACAAAAAAAATAATAGTCAACAATGGATAAGGAATCCCATCAAGAGAATCACTCAAGACAACAAAACTCAACATGAAATATGTAATTTTAGAGAAAGAATAAAATGAAAAACAATAAACAAAATATCCCTGATTTCACTAGAAAAATGTATAGAGACACAAAAAGAAAGGCAAGTCCCTAACATACAAAATAAATAGGAAGTAAATAACTGTCTTACAGTGAAAACAATTTTAGAGATAAAGACACCAAATCAATATTTTGAAACTAACCTCCTATGAATTGAAAAGATTTTTTTTTTTGAGGCAGATGCAATAAAATTTCAACAAAGCTCAACCTTTGTACATATTGTATCTAGGCATGCCTGGAGGAGATAATATATTAACTCAAAGATCTATCAGACCAGCTAGATGATGACAATCAGGGTAATATAAGATTGTAGTTTCTTTCAAAAATGTCAACTTCATCTGCTTCATAATGTCCACCGCATTTCCAGTTTTTTTACCATGACATCTGTTATTTCGTTATATCCACATATGATAAACAATGGCCATAATCTGAAACTGCATAAGAAAAACAAACATTTCATTAACAAATTGCATAAAAAACCGACATTTGTTATTTTCCTTAGGAAGCAATTAAACAAATTATATAAGAAAAACAAACCTTTCATTAACAATGCGAGATTAAGCTGATGATATATCTCTCACTTCTAATGCTCACTAAAAAACCGACCCTAATGTAACACGTTTCCCGTAACAAATGTAAACAAATTAGCTAGATAGCAAAACATATGAGATTATAAATCTATTGACATCATGAAAGAGTATGTATTGGTGGCACATGCAATTTGAGAGAGCAGAGAAATAGCAAAACACCACCAGAGGGGAGGGGGTGAAAAGCAAAACAAAATAAAGCACAAAACCTAAATGGTTTAGGGGTAAGTATATTTGTCAATCTATATTCTTTGTCTGCAAAAGTAAGCACTCCAATTCCAGGCAATTGAGGCATCAACAATAAACACTAAATGGTACATGGATGGTAAAACAAAACTAAAATAAAATAAAAGAATTAGTCATGTGAAGTTTAAATTTTTCTATGAGAAAAATACTAGACAAAATTTTTAAAACATGGCTAATCTTTTAAGCTATAGAAAATAGACTTGTTGGATTTGAATTGCTATGAGCCTGGAGAATTATGCTAATGCCCCCATCTTGCATTAAACCATTACAACATGTGTGGCCTTGATTTACTTGCAATGGGTACATTTTTTTATTGCTTGATGGAGCTTGTGCTAGTTTAGTGAAAATACCACCAACAAAAGTCATAAATGTTTAAAAAAATTAAAAAAAATTAAGATACTAAACTATATCAGGATTTCTCATTACCTTATGATGACATTTATCAGTAATAAAATAACATGCAACATTGCAAATCATGTTAAGCTTATAATTTCTGAACGTTGTTCCTCATAAATCTTAAAACTGTTTATTCTTCCGAGCATTGTTTTCATCAGACATATATGAACAATAACATAAATGGACTATTATACCATATCCCTAATAATAGTAGTTGATAACAACACTAAAATCAGTTTGTAATCCCAAGTTCTCACCAATTAAAGCCTAAAGTTTACAAAAGGCTTAAATATGAGAGAAGGTTGTGTAGAAATGTCACAATTGTCCTACCCTATGCCATCATCGAACTCTCTTTTGCCTGACTCTTCGGTGAACAATGTTTTGGACTCCATACAAGGATCAAGGAATATTACCAGAAGTTGGAGAAAAGTCAACGATAACCCTAGTTATTGTAATCTAACTCAAGTGAAAGGAAATAACAAGTTGTGCATAGATAATGATTCTTGCCATGAAAAATCAAAAGCATAAACATAAATCATAAAGATGAGATTTTTCTAATAAGAACTTGCTAGAGGGAACAACAATACCGAAATGATAAGTGACAAATGAAAGATTGTGTATTGCTCAACTGAAGACTTCCTTGTTATTACTTCATTTATAATAGAGTTACAGGATAAGTACAAGTGGTATAAGATATTTACAATAACAATTAGTAAAACCAGTAGAGGTTTATCACGTAACATGAGGTCTATGTGTTTTAGTCGAGCATGGACTGTGGCAGTCTGTGGTGGAAGCTTCTTCCTGATGCCAAGTATCTTTAACATGCCCTATCAATCTCAAGGTCTTAGGGAGAACATTGAGATTGTACCGTAACTTTAGGGAAGGTTGAGAAGCCAGCGGCTTAGTAAGGATGTCCGCCACTTGATCATTTGAAGAGATGAAATCGAATTTCAAGATCACCTCTAGCTACTTTCTCACGAACAAAGTGGAAATCAATCTCAATATGCTTTGTTCAGGCGTGGAAAACTAGATTGGCTGTCAAGTAGGTGGCACCCAAGTTATCACACCATAAAACAGGTGGTTATGACAGGTAAATGTCAAGTTCAGAGAAAAGAGTTTGCATCCAAACAAGATCGACTGTGGCATTCGTAAGTGCTAGGTACTCTACCTCTGTGCTAGACCGAGATACTGTTAGTTGTTTGCGTGAGCTCCAAGAAAGTAAGTTTGAGCCTAGAAAGACAGCGTAGCCACTGGTAGATTGCCGGTCATCAAGGCAACCAACCCAATCAGCGTCGGAGAAGGCACTGAGTGTTTAGAAGGAAGACTTATGTATTCGAAGACCAAGGGTTGTTGTGTGCACCGGATAGCGAAGAATTCTCTTCACAGCAGTCCAATGAACAATAGTAGAAGTATGCAAGAACTGACAAGCTTTGTTAACAGCAAAGGATAAATTCGATCGAGTGAAAGTAATATATTGGAGAGCCCCAACTGTACTACGATAAAGTGTCGGATCTGCAAAGGTGTCACCCCCATGATGAGATAGCTTTTCACTTGTGGAAATGGGAGTGAGAGCAGGCTTGGCATGCAGCATCTTTGTCTGAGCTAAGAGATCACGAATGTACTTCTGTTGGGAGAGAAGGAGACCATGTTGATCATAGGTGGCTTCGATGCCAAGAAAATAGTGGAAAGTGTCAAGGTCCTTGAGAGGAAAATTTGAGAAGTGTGGAGGCTTGTGAAAGAAGAGACATAACAGTTTCAACAATGTCATGGTGTTTTTGTTCGGCAGCCCCATTTTGCTGATGTGTATGAGGGCAGGATACATGGTGCTCAATCCCAATAGTCTTAAAGTAGGTGTGCAATTTTTGATATTCACCACCCCAGTCTGTTTGGATATGTTTGATTTTCTTGTCTAAAAGACGTTCAACATGTGTTTGTCATTGAAAAAATATTTTTTCAACGTCAGATTTACAAGACAAAGGAAATACCAAACGAATTTACTGAAATTATTGATAAAGCTAACATAATATCGAAAGCCATTGACTGAAGGGATGGTTGGCCCCCAAACATCAGAAAACACAAGATTTAAAGGTTACGAAGAAACATAGCAAGATTGTTCAAATGGCATGGTGGACTTTTAGCTTGCTGACAAGCATCACACACAGAAGGGGTAAGACTTCTTTTACAAGGAAGCTTATTATTAGAAATAACTCTAGAAACAGTAGAGAAGGCAGGGTGTCCAAGTCTCTTGTGCCACTAAACTGGACTCACTCTTTCTCCAAGTAAGGCTGAATGAGGCTGAGAGATCTTGGTAGAACGAGGTAGATGATAAAGGCCATTTCTACATGGTCCTTAGAGGATGGGTTTCTTCGTTGATCGATCAGTTACAAAGAAACAATGAGGGTGAAACTAAAGGTAAACATCATTGTCACGTGTAAGCTTGCTAACAAAAATCAAATTCTTTTTTATTTGAGGAACATGTAAAACATCATTAAGATGAAAAGAGGAATAAGGTGTGACTATTTGGGACTGACTGACATGGTTAATGGACAACCCTGCTCCATTTCCAACTTGAACATTGTTTGATCCATTGTATTTTCTGCTGATAACAAGATTACTTAGGTCCGCTGTAATGTGATCGTTGGCTCCAGTATCAGTGTACCAATTGGGATCAATCTAATAAGAAGGGGTGGAAGCCACGCCTGCAAAAGGACTAGTCTCTACCTGATAGGAGTGGTCAAACTTGTGAACATAAGAGAGGGCCAAATGGCCTGGTTTCTTGCAAACTTGACATGTTACCTTAGGACCATTGCCATAGTTACCTGAGTCACGATGTCCAATGTGTCCTCGGCCACGACCTATCCCTCTTTGATTCGGGTATCTTCCCCCACCACGACCTGAGTTATTGTTTCTTGTAGCAATATTCGCAATCAACTTGATCGTGGACTGTTACACAACTGTGTTGTTATGCTCGAACCTCAGTTCGTAGCTCAGAAGATAACCATATAGGTCATTGAGTCCAGTAGGTTCAGGTCTGGTGGTGATGGAGGTGACCAATGGGTCATATTCCGAACTCAATTCGGCAAGTAGGTAGGAGACAACTTCAAACTCCTGGAGAGGTTGTCCACTGGCAGCGAGTGTATCGGTAAGATTCTTGATGCGATGATAATAATCAGCAATTGAAAGGTCCTTCTTCTGCATGGTTGAGAGTTGAAGGCGGATTTGCATAACCCGAGCATGAGATTGAGAAGAAAACATTCTCTCGAGGGAAGTCCAAACTTCTCGTGAGGTTGACATAAGTACAACATGTCCTAGGATTTCTTTTGAAAGAGAGGATAGCAAGGAGCTTAGTATCAGCTGGTCTTGCTGGAACCAGGCCTAATAGGCTGGGTTAGGAACCTGAATAGAGGTTGATGATGATCCGGCTGCAACTTCTTCCGTGATCGTCTGTGGAGGACTTAGGATGGTTCCGTCAACATAACCCAAGAGGCGTTGTCCTCGAAGATATGGAAGGAATTGTGCCTTCCACAGCAGGTAATTGTCTTTGGTGAGACAAACGGTCAACAGATGACCCAAGTTTACTGAAGGAGTCGGCAGAAGAGGTAGGGGGTTAGAGAATGCGATTGAAGTAAATGAGGAAGATGAGTTGAGGGTCAACATTTTTTACGGTGAGTCTATTTGGCTCTGATACCATGAAAGATTATGTATTGCTCAACTGAAGATTTCCTTGTCATTACTTCATTTATAATAGAGTTACAGGATAAGTACAAGTGGTATAAGATATTTACAATAATAATCAGTAAAACCAGTAGAGGTTTATCACGTAACATGAGGTCTATGTGTTTGAGTCGAGCATGGACTGTGGCAGTCTGTGAGGGAAGCTTCTTCCTGATGCCAAGTATCTTTAACAACAAAGAATGAAGTATAACAATAAAAAAGGACTCACGAGTACTAATAATACTAACAAATAGTGCTACCTCAAATCAACTTGTGCTTGAATAAGGAACAAAGAAAAAAAAATTGTGGTACCTAAAGAAAGAAACCAAGAAAAGATCACAAATATCCAATCTAATATGATTACAGTTTTTAAAGAAAAAATTGTCAATGGTAAAGATCATGAATTGTAAAAAGATGGGGCATGTATGCTTATTTAATGACTGTTCTGATCATTATGGCCATTGCCCCAAGGTTCGTGTGATAAAAAAAATGAATTTAGGTACATCAAAATTACAATAATAGATAAAAAAAAATGAATAGAAAGCTTCCTTCTCCATTGTCTTTATTGCCCATTTGTGCTATTTTTCAAATGTCTCTCAGTCAGCATTGGTAACTCACAAAGCTTCATCATAACAAAGGTGACTCTGTTGTGTAGAATCAAATCCCATCTGCCAATTCCAACACAATGACACAATAAGTAACCAATTAAGAGAAATAAAAGACAAAATTACACAGAACCAATCAAATTCAAAATTCAAATCATACCTGTTTTGGCCAATATAAACCTCAAGCAATTCCAAAACTTTTAGTAGCGAGAGACAATAACCTTCTTCCTAAGACGGTCATGGAGTCTGTAATTATAATACTCCTTCTTGATGCCTTGTATTCATGATAGCTTTCTATTAGGACTTTGTTTGGTTTACCCTATTTAGAAGAAACATGTCCCTTCTCAAGCAATCGACGAAGTGATTTAGCACTCGTTTTGTGTAGGAAATTGAAATCTGGGTCTCAAGAGCATTAACAACAAACATTGGCACCAAAAACAAAATCTTTGAAATGCTAGTTGAACATAAAAATGCGTTAAGGAACAGCACCAAACAATTCTCAAACAAAAAATTATATGTACAACCTTATGGTTACACAAGGCGATAAAAACCAAAAGTGAAAAGTACTGTGTTCGTATACTCCACAATTTGATCTGTATAGCTTCTAAGCCTAGTTAATTGCTTGGTCATGCTAACCCTCGGCCTATTGCTCATTACGAGCAAAACTTTCTTAAGAAGTCACAAATCGGTTAGTGCCAAATCCTTTTCCTCTTCTCTCCATCTTGCCTTTATAGGCTTGAACACGCTTTCTTGTGGATTGCCGAATTTAAGCCTGCTCTTAGATGCAAACCTTAACACTTTTGTAAGAAGAAAATTTATAAAAAAATGGATCTAAACCCAAACGAACACGATTTGGCCTAAAATTCAAAATTGAAACATTAATGAAATTTAGATGAAGATGGGTAGATCGCAATAGAAGGAAGATCAAGAAGCAGCTATGAGAGATACAGAGAAAAAAAAAAAAAGAAATGAAGCACTGTTGTTTGAAAATGGCAATTTTGAAAAGGAAACAAAATAATTCTAAATTCTTGACTACCTAAAATATTTATTTTGTTAAGGGAAATGTTCAATAGTCAATTACGTTTCCTTCATTGCAATATTGTAGCTAGTTTAGCTTTAGGGGTAATTCTGGAAATTTAGCGTAAAAATTTTCGAAATTATTACCTAAAATAGCAAAATTGTCATATGTCTCCTTCTTATCGTGTCTATTAAATGAAAAGTCATTATTACCCTGAATAGTAGCCTGCTTTTATAATATATATTAGATTTGACCCTTTAATTTAGTCTTCCAATTCCAAATCTTGAATTTCAATTTTAACATAAAAGCATGACCAATTGGTGAGACTGGTAAATGGCAAGAATGTAAAAAATCAATTAAATTAAATGAATAAAACTATCAAAAAATGAATTGAGCAATGAAGTTAGTGGTTAAACAACATATTTAAATAGTTAATTTTCAATATAAACTAAATGCTATACAATAAACAATAGACATTACACCTTAATTAATGGAGGCAGAACCAGTATATAAATGAGTACAGTACATTTAGCATCACCCTGATCCGATCTTGTATTAGAATACTTCACATGCATTCTTAGTATAAATAGGTTTCTAATCTGACGCCTTCAATGTCTAGAATGAGAGAACCATAGTTTGAAACTTTTTAATAGTATAACAAGAAAAAAAAAATAAACCAAATAGATCAAAAATCGTGAAATTGAGATGGTGGCAGATCTGCATTTTTTGGTCTTGGCAAACTAAAAATATGTCAGATTGATCTTCAGTTGCTAAAAAATCCAATACAAAACCATATCTCACAATTTCACTTTCGGAAAGTGAAAAAAAAGAAAGGCCTAATTTTAATTTAGATAAGAAAATCTATGTTGAAAAACCAAAATAAAACCATATCTCACAATTTTACTGTTAGGAAGTTTAAAAAAAGTATTTTTACTAGATATGCTTTAAAAACGTGTTTAAATCGAAAATAAATGTTAGAATTGATGATAACTAAACTTGAGAAACCGAAACGAACCAAATATTCAATTTTCTCTCTCGGCATATCAAAAACCAGAATAGAAGGAGACCAGGTGCATCATCAATTGGTAAAGCCTATGAGTTCGGACGCCAGATAACTTAAACCGTGAATAGGGCCAAGACCTAGAAAAAAAAAATTTCATAGATGGTCGGGGATTTCAAAATTTTTTAAATACAAATAAAACAGAAAACATGCAGAGTTTTGATTATATTTCTATTGGAAGAGTTGTAGATCATAAAAAAATAAACATAAATCAAGAAAAAAGTTTGAGATTTTAGGGAAAAAAAAAACCACCATCATCGACCTAGGAAGAGCGCAAGAATCTGGCCAACAATACAAAGTACCACTCGGCGGCATTCTCTAACATATGGAGGAAAAAACCCAAAAGGCTATAAAAAATTGCCTTTCTTTTGCCAGAATGGCGGTTGCTCCTAACTGTAGCGAGAATGGAGAGGAAAACAATTCTACCGAGAAATGACAAATAAGGAAATATTTCGCCAATGTGTGTGTGTGTGCAGGGAACTTGAAATTACTATTTCACCCTTAACATTTAACGACAATTACAGTTCTTTTAATTCTTTGCCTTTGGGAGATGGTACTAAGGCCAGAACGTTTTGGAATCTTTTTCCATTTGCGTATACGTTCAAATATAATAGTAATTGAATTCAATTATTTTAAAAAATGTCCACGTACATTTAAAAAAACAAGTGGCAGTTTATGTATTTGTATATATTTTTAATTTAAAATTAATATTCATGTATGCTGGTATTCCAGACGTAAATAATGTTTTAATTAGTATTAAGTTAACAAATTTTCAGACAATATTGTTTTTGTGTTCAATCTTCACATCTTACTGAGATGTGGTAAAAATAAATCAATATCTTTACTTTTTACAAAATTGGCTTTATTATAAATATATATATTAAATAATGAGCCTGACTTTGTTTTCAATATTTTTAAAAAAAATATTTTATATTCTCTTTTCAATGTGGAGTTAAAAATTATTATTATTATTTAAAAAAAATGACTATCCATAATAGTAATATAATAATCAGCCCAACTATAGGCCCCTTTACACACCCTTAACAATATGTTGCCAAATCCAACAAAAAATAATAGGCCCATTTTAAGACCAGTTCTTTAATTTCTTTTTTGTTAAAACTATCAAAAAATCACAAAAATAATTTCATGAGCACCTGAAAAAATGTGTTTATTTTTCACTCATGATCATTATTCTAACTAACAATATCAAAGCAACTAGCTTTTAATTAATTGGTAATTGCATTTTCAAGAAGATTGAACCAATTTAAAACATTGCACATCTGAAGGTTATTTTTTGCTCAATTCGGGCCCAATCCAATTTACTAGCATTACAATATAACAACAAAAATTTTAATGTCAATCAAGTGTCTAAGTTTTGTGACATTTTGAGCATAGTCTATTATATTGTTGATCAAACCCAATACCATCGGCCCATTTTGGCCGAAGCCTTTACGTTTCTTAGTACCGTACCAACTCATAAAAATAATTTTATTTTCCTTAAATTCCAATGAACGTGTTATTATTAGTTATCATCATTATTCATTAGGTAAACTATATTTTCGGCTTTATGTTAGGCTAGACTAAACTTATTTATCTAAGTGGTTGAGTGTCTAATTATATACAAGTCGGGTTATTTTTTTTTTATGGCATTGAGAACTTTAAGTTTGTTAACCAAGTTTTATCCAAGCTCTGATGCCCATTAGATTTTTTATGGTCATAACTTTTTGGTAATTTTACAGTAGTATAATATAGATGATTTTTTTATATATAATCTAAGTTTGTTTGGATTTTTTTTGTTATTATTTGTTCTAAATTATTATACCCCTTCATCCTAAGTTTTTTGTAACATTTACTATTCACAGCAATTATTATTTAATTTTTTTATCTTCAACATTTTATTATATAAATGAAAAATATTTATATAAAAATGATAAATGAAAACCTATAGTTTCTAAATATATTTTTTAAATCAAATAATATTATGAGTAAATTCAAGTCAACTATAATTTGAAAAAAAAAGTAAAATGTATGAAAGAATATGGGACCCTGGGGGTATATCATAGTGCATAATAGAATATCTATCACGCTACAAACCTTTTTCAATGGGTTTATATCATTCACGTTAAGTTATACTCCTCTGTCCTAAATTCTTTGCAATATTCACTTTTCAGCAATTAATTTATAATTTTTTATTTTTAACATTTTAGCATATAAATGAAAAACCTTTATATATGAATAATAAATCAAGACCTATAGTTTCTAAGTATATTTAAAAAAAAATTCTAACAAATAATAATATAAATAAATTTATGTTAAATTAGTCAAAAAAGTCAAATGGAGCAAATAAAGTGAGACGGAGGGAGTATTATTTAAGGAGATAGATGGGATGAAAACATTTTCTTACCCATTATTATGCATCAATGCTACGCACGGAAATTACAAAGCTTGGTCTCGATAGTGAAAAAAGTATGACTACAGTGGTTTATAGGCAGACCAAGTTAGAAAATGCCCAAACTGACTAAAACAATCATAGGATGGGCTTGACCTTAGGTGAGCCCAAGCTACGCTTGAACTTGAGTCGGGCAGAGTTGAATCCTAAACTAACAAATTTGCCTTGATGTTAATAAATCAATACATAATGAAAGTTTTGTCATTTATTTTTGTGATAATTATATATGACATAGGTATATGTATTTTCAATTATTAAATGTTTGCCGTGTTGAATTATATTCTTATCTATTATTACAATACTTTCTATTTGAAATTTTTTTGGTTAAAGTGGGAATGTCGGGCTTCATCACCTGGTAAAGGTAGTAGATAAAATATAACTATAGTGATTTATAGGTACATTAGATTAGAGATATGTTGTTGGCCAAATCGACTCCAACTAGGCTCAGCTTGACTGGACATGAGTCGATGAAGGAGGAGCCTTAGACCAACTAATGCAATCAAGGAATGAGCTTAACCTTAGTTGAAGCTCAAGTTAGGCTTGACCTTGAGTTGAGTAGAGTTGGATCCTAGACTGAGCAAGCTTGGCCTAATGTTAATAAACCATTCCATAATGAAAGTTTTGTATTTTTCAAAATATTTAATTATTTTTTTTTGTGATAATTATATGCATATCATGTCCTGATTTATTGTTAATCATAAAATGCTTACTGCATTGAATTATATTTCTGTTTATTCCATTTTTTTTGTGTTCTCATGCCATCATACTATCATATTAGAAGATATAGGCTACAAAAATACTGTACGTATATATAAATTAGAATCTATTGGTAAAAATATGTATGCTTCCAGAATAATTGGATATGAACATGAATTTACAAGTTAGAGTTATGACATCATCTCATTATCATTTAACAAATTCTTCCCTAATGCCTGCACCTAATCTTCACTCCTGGTAAGTACAATATATTTTAGTGTTTTTATGATGGAATTAAGTAGATTCTAATATGAAACTTCTATTTGTTATTCTAGCTTTATCAGCCCAGCCAATTCAAACCTAATAAAGATTAATTTTGAACATCTATCGATAGTCACTGAGTAATCATCAACATAATTACACAACTAGTGTTGTAATGTATTGACAAGATTTTACAATATATTATTAGGTGTTTTTATATAAATTGATATGACTCTAGGCATTATGAACTTACATTTCTAATTCCTTATTTTACAGTTCTAATATTTTACAAGAATTTTAATAATGTTAAGAAATTGTTGATTTTTTTCACTTGGCCTTTCTTGAATTCCGTGGCAACGCCAGGTATATATAATAGTTACAATTATACCAAAATTTGGAACATACCAATTTTAGATTGAAGTAAGTTAGAAAAGAGAAAGTTGAATTTTCAAGAAAAAAAAAGTAAGAATTGAACATGTAGGGACGTCGATGAGTTAGATTAGGTAAGATGAGGGCAATACCACATCCTACCCTTTACATTGGACACCCTATTCTCATCCTACCCGTCACCCGTCGGGTGAACAATTTTATCACCCATATCCTACCCATTTTTAGGCGGGTAGGATTGGGTAAAAACCCGTTCATCCACCATACTTCCACACTTATACACACAAAAAAAAAATTAAGTAAGAAGCTATAAATTACATCAATTAAAGACGTCAAAAATATTATTAATATGTGAAAAAAATAGGAGGTACACTATAAGAGAGTACCACACATAAATTCACACTTCAAACATACCAATACACTACAAAAAACACACTCTAGAATCAGTATATCCTAAACATAGCAAGTCTTTTCTAATTAGAAGAGATGGTTACTTGTACCAAGCAAATATTTAATAGCATATATATATATAGGCCGGCTGGACCCTAAACCCGCATCCTACCCATATCCGACGGGTGAAAAAAAAAAATCCATATCTACCCCATATCCGTTCAATTGTAAAAAAACACGATCCATCGGATAAGATACATCAGGATCCCCGTTAGGCCGGATATCCGTTGACATCCCTACGGATATGGATTATGAATTTAATAAGTAATTCTTCCAAAGTTGGTAAGTGATTTTTTTTTTGCTCCAAAGTTGATTTTGGCTCCAAGTTAAAAAACAAGGGGTTTGAATTAGGCTATAGTAAAAGGTTTCATATTTAAAGATGTTAAAAAGTTTTTTAGTTTTAATGAAGGCTAATTTTGGATTTCAAGTTTTCATGTGACAGTACACAATTCATTAAAAAAAAAAATGGACACATGGCAATTAGGGAAAAGACCAAAATCTCCTTAGAAATTATCCTACTTTATATATATATAACTAGCTTTAATACCCAGTGTTGTCTCAGGATTAAATTATGGAGAAATTTAAAATAAAAAATATATAGATATAAAAAAATAATTTAAATACTCAGTATTACCATGAGAACAAAAAAAATTTAGAAATAATAAATAATGCAATGACATTTTTAAATAAAATAATAGGTAAAATGTTTTTCACCAACACGAACACTTTACAAGTAAAATAAAGTGATAGTAATATGTGTCTTGATAGTATACATAATAGTTTAAATGCAAATATATGATTATATAATTAATAATCATGTGTTATCAGATAAATTAGTAAGAAATCATATTCAAAATGAATACAATATTTTACTAATACTGTATATTATTTTAATTTTTATATAGTTTATAGTAATAATAGAACATAAATTAGATAGGGAATTATAAAATATTTAGATTAAGATAATTATGTAAGATATTATAAAAAATTTTAACAATTAACAAATCTTTCAACATATTTTAGACGTTAGTATAAGGTAATACAAAATTGTATCTTTATCCACTATTTATAAAAATTTGGATTAGAAAGTGAGAAGAATATGTATGGAAGAAAAAAAAAAAGATTTACTATGGTGTGTCAAGCTACTAAAAAATGTATGGGAAAAATAAGAAAAATAAAAAATCAGTATGAATATTTTAAGTTTTAGTTCTACAAACATAATCCCAGCTCCCTAACATTGCTAGAGGATAACAACTCTAGCTGGACTCACCAAACTGTTAATTCTATCTCGTATTTCTATTGGTTTTGAGAAATATACAAGTTAGCTCACATACTTTACGACAACTTATTAAGAGAATGAGCATAGCTACATTGAGGTATTCGAATGGTAAGTTTTGGTATAGGATAAATCAGATATAAGACTAAGTACAATTGACCTAACTTACCCCTATTAATAGAAATGAAAAAAATAACTTTACTGTCCCTAATCTACCCGATGCCCAACCACCCGAACCCAACCTTACTCGTAAAACTTGTTATGAGTTTAACTAATTTTACCCAAGATGCAAGAAAACTTATTTATTGTGGAGTATTAGTATACTAAAACATGTACGAGAAAAATAAGAAATATAAAAAGTTTGTATAAGTATTTAAGTATTAGTTCCAATAACATAGTCTTTGCCCTTTAGTGCAACTACTGCTAAGAGACACGGACCCAACTGTCACTCATTCAAATTGCTAATTTTGTCTCATATGCCTTCTAAGTTTTGAGAAACCGGCAAGTTATCCGTTATACTTTATAAGTTATTAAGAAAAGAAACATAATTACATCAAGACATTCAAATAATAGACTTTGGCATTAAATAAATCAAATATAATATTAAGTATAATTGTCCAAGTTTGACCCTTACCAATAAGGATGATAGAATTACTCTATCACCCTTATCCTTCCCGAACTTAGCCACTCCAACTCAGTTTTACCCACAAAGCTATGGGGAGGTTACGGGTTTAACTAATTCTATTGAATCCTACCCCATATAAATTATTATATTTATTTCTAAAAATTTTTATTTTACCTTAAAAAAAAGTTATAATCTAGTGTAAATTTTTGTATGTTACTCTATTTTATAAATTTTTATTTATTAATTATTTGTAAACATACATATTTTTTTAAACATATATAAACTATATAGAAAAAATGAAGTTTATACACACACATACACCACCACCAAATAAGTAAGCGTGTGTTACCTACCTACCTGTAGAAGCCAAGTACAAACTCACTTACATGTTGAGAGGGTTTGGATTTAGTAATATCCCCACCGAACCTCACTCTTCACATCTTTATCTACCAGGGAAGACTCATGGCCCATGATCGGCCGAACACACCCCCTCAGCAAATACTTAAAAAAAATTTCTACCAAAATAAATACATACTTTATGTAACGACCAAAATTCAGAACTGATCAATGAAACACCAGCCCACACTACATGGGCTATCCTTTGAAAAAGGATAAGCGCTAGGTGCTTATGTTCTGGAATTGAAGCCTATATATCCACATAAGGCTTCCCACAATTCACCAATGTGGGATATGAGGGTGTTACAAACTCCCCCCATTATGTACCCAACGTCCTCATTGGGGTCAATCAGATTACTTGGTTCCCCGGACTAAGTAACCTTTCTAATCAGATTACTTAGCCCTTGGCTAAGTAGCCTATCGAATCTAGGATCAGTCCTGGTAGACGATGCATGTGCACACCACCAATGCCACACCATCGTGGTCCCGGGTCGGCTCTGATACCATCTGTAATAACTCAAGTCCAGAACTGGTGGGCTATCCTTTATGAAAATGATAAGCGCTAGGTGCTTATGTTCTGGAGCTGGAGCCTATATATCCATATAAGGCTTCCCACAATTCACCCATGTGGGATATGAGGGTGTAACAAACTCCCCCCCGCCTTATGTACCCAACCTCCTTGTTGAAGTCAGTCGAATTACTTGGTTCCCCGGACCAAGTAAATTCTCTAATCGGACTACTTAGCCCTTAGCCAAGTAGCCTCTCAAATCCAGGATCAGTCCCGGTAGACGATGCATGTGCACACCCACTATGCCACACCATCGCGGTTCCGAGTCGGCTCTAATACCATCTGTAACGACTCAAGTCCAGATCTGGTCAATGAAACATCTGCCTACATCACATAGGCTATCCTTTATGAAAAGGATAAGCATTAGGTGCTTATGTTCTGGAGCTGGAGCCTATATATCCACATAAGGCTTCCCACAATTCACCCATGTGGGATATGGGGGTGTTAGAAACTCCTCCCTTATGTACCCAACATCCTCATTGGGGTTAGTCAGATTACTTGGTTCCCCGGACCAAGTAAACTCTCTAATCAGACTACTTACCCCCTGGCTAAGTAGCTACTCAAATCCAGAATCAGTCATGGTAGACGATGCATGTGCACACCACCAATGCTACACCATTGTGGTCCTGGGTTGGCTCTGATACCATCTGTAACGACCCTAGTCCAGAACCGGTCAACGGAACACCTACCCACACCACATGGGCTATCCTTTAGAAAAAGATAAGCGCTAGGTGTTCATGTTCTGGAACTAGAGCCTATATATCTACATAAGGCTTCCCACAATTCACCCATGTAGGATATGAGGGTGTTACACTTTATATCAAAAAATTTGTACTTTAATGAAAATGTTGTTATTTTTTTGCAACAAAAACATGTTCATTATTTTTCAAGGTGATTGTTTAAAAAACCAATTATCCATTACATAGGCTAGGGCTTTAGTTGAGCCAAGCCAACCTAAACATCCTTAGCTTAACCTTGATTGAAACTTTTTATCAAAATCACAGTGTGATAACAATCATATATTAGGTGAATTCCAACTATTGGACACTTTTTATTTCAAAAAGTTGAAAATAATAACAATTAATAGGTGCATGAAAAAATAAAGGGGAAGTTGATTTCCGACTCTAAGGTTAAGATATAAATACCTAGCTAGGCATTGAGTATTAATAATAAACTTACAAATTAATAATATTTATAGTAAAATTAATCTAATAAACATCATTATAATTAACAAATAGAAATAAAAAATTTGACTTACTCACCAAAGAAAATGACTTAACCTAACAAATTTAACCCGTCCTTAATTTTTTTATTACATTTCATGTTCGACCATCTTCCTAATATAGTATTAGCCTATATTAGTTAACCCTTAATATAGTGCTAGCTTATTTCTTTAATTATTAATTTTTTAAAATAACTTTTAAATAAAAATAATGAAGTTAATGGAAAAAAGTTATAATTTAAAACTAACATAGAAAATCTCCAATTAAGTATCATGTATTTTTGGCAAATAAATATGATTGAATGATGAAAATAATAATAACACTATCTAATGTAAATTATGTTTATAAATTTAAAATAAAAATACACTAAGAATTAACAAAATAAATTATAAGAAACAAATTTAATAGTAACTGAACGCACCATAAAAAAAACGTCAAATTATTGAATGAAAAGAAAAATGGAACAAAGAATATGTTCATTGTTGTCTATTAGTTTAAGTTTTGTTTTCAATATGTGCTTATATATTTGGGAAAATTTATATTTGGAATAAGAAAATTCTAATATATAGTAAAGGTAATAATATTAACACATATCATAATGTAGTTTACTTTTTTTTTTTTTTGTATAATACACTGTTGACCAAATCAATTTAAAATAAAAAAAATACAAGCATTAGTTTGATGCGTTGGTTTAACAAAAAAAAACTTTGAAAATCATGTAAGAATTTTAGAGTGAATTCATGCCTTTCCAATTGAATAAAAAACTAATGCCTTTTACCATTGAGAATAATAAATATTTTTGGTAAATGTTAAATTATTTTCTATATTTTCCTGAAATGAATTAAATGTTAATAAATGTCAATTTAAATTTATTTTGGAAATAATTAGCATTGACATTTTCATTTATTTTAGAAAGTGATTCAAATTTACAATTATTTAAAATATTAATTGTTTCCTTTTTTTTTATAAAAGTAGCTTCCAATTGATGTGATCTTTTTATTTTAGATAATGAAATATTTTCTCATAAACAAATTATTCTTTTTATGTAACATATCTTGCCCATTAAATTTCTATAATAGAGAAGTGGCATGGAGGTTTTAGAATAAGTATTAAATGTTATGATATTGCTGCCAAAATTAATATTTTTCTACTAATTTTATTATATATATAGGATTCTAAAGAGCTTCCCCTTTTTTGTGTGAAATTAATGTGCAAATTTATATGAGAAAATATGCTATAGAAATATATTTTAAATATGTTAATGTACAAGAGATCACAAGGAAGACAAAGGAATATTAAAAATTTTGTTCCCAAAAGTATTAAGATGGATATTTTTTGTACCAAAATCATAAAATCTTAATATTGATTAGTAAATAAAAAAGTATGCAAGAAATATGCTTTTTACGGTGACAAACTGACCATTATACATTTATGAGCTTTGAAAAACTATATTTATCATGGTCTAAAATTAATAAATATTATAATTATAATAATAAGAATTTATGAGTTTTACATATGAAAATGACACACTTAGAACATGTACAAAATGGAAAAGTAACATATTATCAAATATAAATAAAAAATTAACATATTATATATATATATATATATTGTCTCCCATCAACTCGTCTCCATGTCTCTATCTCATCTAAGGATGCTAGTGGATAGGGTAAAATCCGTAACCCGCGGATACCTGACCCACGAGTTGTGGATATTTGGTGAAAATCGCACTCATATACCCTTCATGGATTTTGATTTTGGCCCATGGGTAGACCAGCAACCCAACATAATTTTTCTTTGTTTATTGATGACTTAATTGTAACTTTTCAAAATAAAAAACTAAAATGAAACAAATAAATAAATCAAGTGACCAAAGTGCAGTTTAACAAATATGTAGCCCTAAAGGCTATGCCGCCGCCTGCCGCCGCCTATTCCTTCTTTTTTACCTGGTTCCATGGCCTGTCTCTCCACCCGCGAGACACACACGCAATTCCCTGGGCCCCTCAATCTCCTTCTCCCTCCGTTAACTTTCCCCTTTCCACCATTCCCCGCTTCGTTTTCATCGCTCCTCCATTCATAAATACACCCACCCCATTTTCCTCTGCTCACTTTCCATCATTTCCATTTATTCGTTGGGTCTTCATTTTCTTGTCTTTTTTCTACTTCTTCACTATTAGTTTATGTATAACCAAAGTGTAATTTGTTTGTCGATTTTTCATTTGTAGCTATTGCTGATGTTGGCAAGGAGAAGAAGAGTAAGTTGATGTTGCCAATCATTAGTGGATAATCTATAGGGTGCCTGTGACCCACAGGTGGCAGGCACGGGTGGCATTTCTTACCCATCAAGCTTGGCGGGTGGGTTGTTGGTGCAGCGGCTCTATGCTCGATCCACCTCGTTGCCATCCCTAATCTCGTCTTTGCATCTTCCACAACATAGCTTTAAAATTTATCTCTAAATATGAAAATGATGAAAAATCAATATCTTTTAAAAGAAGATACACCAATATAGATAAATTTTAGTTATAATTGTAATCCAAATGACAAAATGTCATAATTCAAATCTTGAAAAACATACAAAGTAAGAATTTCATATAACTGAAATGTATATTATATAATAATATTGTGTCAATAAAAAATAGATTCTCAAAATAAAAGAATACATACATACGTACGTACAGGACATACATATATGCATACATACATACATACATACATACATACATACATAGAGAGCAAAAGAAGAAGAAGAAGAAGAAGAAGAAGAAGAAGAATAAGCTTAAATTCAAGGCATCAATAACAAAGAATCATGCATAATTTCAATATTAGAAAATATGATTTTTCCAAATGATAAGATGAGAGATACTTACATTTGTGTAGGTCATGTAAGATTAAGATGTGTTAATATATATAGAGAAAAATGTGAAAAGAAAAACATAAATTTTCCAAAATTGGTTTCACAACATATGTATGTATGTATGTATGTATGTATGTATGTATGTATTGTTTCTTTCAACTTACTATCTCCCAATTATTTTTTTTTCTTATGATTATATTTTTATTTATTTTTCATTATCTGTACATTTTTTTATCTTTGTATTTTTAATTTTTAAAATATTTCTAATTAAGGATATCATTTTTATTTTCAAAATTGATTGTGTTTATTTATTTATATATTTCTATTCAAAAGCTTTACAAACATCCTCATTTTTTTTTTCAAAACTTATTATGATAACTATTAAATCTAAAATCAAAGAAATGACAAGACTTATATTTACAATAATATGAAAACTTCAAAATTGCTTTCATTTCAACTAATACATAATTAGTCATTTTATTAAAAATTTAATTTTATATATTTATTATTTAATTAATTATTTTTAAGAAGGTCTTATTCAAGAAAAAGCTTATTGATTATACACACACACACACACACACACACACACACTAGCCTTTAGGATAATGGTGATAGTTAGAAAATGGAATACAACAAAGAGCAATGTCATTCATTGAATAGTATCATCTCTTTAGTAAGAATAATGGCAACAAATATTTTTCAGAAGAATATAAATGTGAATAGTTGGTGAATTCTAATCTAAAAGATAGTAATTTCTTAGCGATCTCAATTTCACTTGACATCAAAGATGAACTCAAAGAATTATGACTAGAAACCATTAAGTATCTAAAAAATTGTTAAATAGTTAATAAGCATTTTTTTGAAATAAGACCTTCTTACAAAATAAGTAATTAATGAATAAATATATAAATTTAAATTTTTCACAAAATGAAAAATTATCTATTAATTGAAAGGAAAGAAATTTTAAAGTTTTCATATTATTATAAATATAAACATTATCATTTCTTCGATTTTAGATTTAATAGTTATCATAATAAGTTTTGAAAAAAAAGAGGATGCTTATAAAACTTCCAAAGAGAAATATATAAATAAATAAATACAATCAATTTTAAAATAAAAAAGATATTCTTAATTAGAAATATTTTAAAAATTGAAAATATAAAGATAAAAAAATGTTCAGAAAATGAAAAATAAATAAAGTTATAATTATAATAAAAAAATAATTGGGAGATAGTAAGTAGAAAGGAACAATATGCATATAAATATGTATTATATTATACTATTTAAAAAGGACAAATAATGAAATAATTCATATGTTATAGAGAAAACTTAAACAATAATTAGAGTTTGGGTCTTAGAGTGTAATTAATCCATTAATTTTAATATTAAAAAATGACGGTAGGTGTTAGTGTAGGTTTCTTAAAACCTTTAGGGCTTTTAAGAGATTTCTGAGACAGGAAGGGCAAATTATAATTTAGGATAAACCTCAGGAGTATATTTTAATTCTCCCATAAATAAGTGGAGTATGGAGAGGTGAGGAGAAAAGCGTAAAGGGATGAATTGAGGCATGAGAGGGATGGGAGCACCGAGCGTGAATTGGAGGATAGAGAGAAGAATAGGGGAAGAATGAAAAATTGCATTTTAAGTCCCTAATACTGGAACGGCAAGAATTTCTTGTGCGATTATTGACAAGATCAGAAATCTTGATCTTTTTTGTTTCCACCACTCCAAGATGTCGAGGTCGCTTGTCTTGAATGATGTGTTGAGATAGTCATCGGCCTCAGCTAATCCCGATGTCATCGGTCGAGGTCGTTTGAGCATTTGGAGCGCCGGGTTGAATCTTGCGGAGATTGATCTCCTTGGAGGCTCAATTTGAGGAGCTTCGGATCTTACCTTATCCGAATGTCGCTCACAATATAACTTGTATAAAGAATGCAAGTACTCGGAAGCAGAAGCAGACATAGCCAAAACATTTATATGAGACATTTCTAAATAAGTATAAAAAATTCTTTCAAGCAGTGCTGTTGTGCCCGTTGATTTTACATACAGGTTAAGTAAAGAAGTGACTAAAAAGATATGTGGAATGTTTGAGAAATATTGAAGCCACTTAGCCTGCATGGCTTCGACAGTCGGTTTTAACAACTCATCATTTTTAAACTGATGTAAAGCATATGTGATATTCACTAAATGAAACAAAACTTGATGACTTGTTGGGTAGTAAACACCAGAGAAAAATTCAGTTGCCTCGTAAAAAAACTTAAGCAATTCACCGGTTTTGGAACATTTCTCCCAAATTTCAGTCGTAAGAAATTCAGAACCCATTTTTAAATTCATGAAATGTGACAACAAATTTGCATACGGTAATGCATCTTGCAACATAAAAAATGTGGAGTTCCAGCAGGTTGGGCAATCCAATTTAAACCGTTTCCAAGAAAATGGTTTTTGATTTTCAATACAAAAGCTTTTAAATTCACGAAAAATAGCAGGTCTGGACATCAAATATTTTAATGAGTTTCGAATAGGCAAAATCTCATTTTGGAGAACTTCTAAACCCTTTTGCACACAAATGTTCAAAATATGGCACATGCATCTAACGTGAAAAAATGCACCGTTGAGCGGTGGTTTTAAGTTTTGACTCAAAAGGCGAGCGGCAACATCATTATTTGAAGCATTATCAAATGAAATGCACAGAACTTTATCAGTACAAAAATAATCACGTAAAGTTTCTAAGATACAATTAAATATTTGAAAACCAGTATGATCTGTTTCAATAACCTTAAATGACAAAATTCATTTTTGCATTATCCAATCAGAATCAATCCAATGAGAAGTAACACAATAGAATGATTGACCTATAGGTGATGTCCACATATCAGAAGTAAATGCCACACAATGATCAAGAGCAGAAAAATATGCTTGCAAATCTGATTTTCCGGTTTCAAATTGTCTAAAGCTTTCTTTCCTAGCAGTTTTCAGTTTTTCTAAAGCTAGATACTTTTCTAAATGCAGGATTTAATTGTGATTTTATCCAAGATTCTAGGTGGACATCTTCAGCTTGTGAAAAAGGTTTTTCGGTAAGCATCATCCAATTTACCATACCTTCTCTACAAGATTGTTGGTTAAAACGAAATATACCTGGTCCGCCGGCGCCGGTTGTAGACCCAAGTTGTGTTTGTCCTCCAGAACTAGTCCCGGTACTAGGGAGGACGTTAGCATGTTGATTTTCAATATGCCGCTTCAGCGTTCCAGTGCCGGAATTCTTTCTATGCACAAATTTTTTCCCGCAATGTTTGCATTTTCCGTACCTCGACTCCCCTTCGTTTATGAGCTCATAATGCTCCCAAACCCAAGCAGTTAGTCTCGTGGATTTACCTTGTGCTTGAGTTCCCTCCACGCCGGGTTCATGACTTGTAGGCGTCGGTTCTGTTGACGGATTCCCGGACGCCATCGCATCCAACTCTTCCACTTCATCATCGGATAATTGATCGTCGAGACCCAAATCGTAATTCGTCATATCGATTCCGGCATCATCGTCGTGAAACTCTTGAATTGAAATGCCTTTATCGGCGGGCCGAGATCGGCGACGGAACAAGGCTCGGAGGCCGGTGTTGCGGGAAGATGAACTATCTGTTGACTTGCCCTTTCCTTTTGAAGCCATGCCTCACGTACTAATAGTAGTGATTAATGCAAAATCAAGAGAGGATTATGAAGATATTAGGGAGAGATTAGTAAGAAATTTGGAAGAGATTAAGAAAATAAGGAGAATGGTTGAGAGAATATAGTAGATGAAGAAGAGAGGTTGAGTGATTGTGTGAGGATTGAGTGAAAATGGCATTGGTATTTATAGGGGGAGGGGAAAAATTAGTTTGACCAAAAAGTCCTTGAAATTTAGTTGTTGGGAGGGGCAAAAATGAAATTTTGGGGGCTGAAATGGAGCAGAAAGCTGTTGGAGGGCCTGCTGTGTAATTAGCCCTTTTTTTAAAAAAATTTCGCAGGTTAACGTTATACAGTAGGGAGCCGTTGCGGCGCCAGGCGGGTCGGGGGGCGGTTCGGTCGGTCCGGGCAGTCCGGTTCGGGTTGGGCGGGTTGGCTTCTGCTGGTCCGGGTCGGTCTTTTTTGCGTCTCCTCCTCCTATTGGGCTCATACTTGGCCCATAATATTGCGGGCTTCTTGCGGGGCAGGGCGGGTTTGATCGGCGGGGCGGTCCAGGTTCGGTTCGGGCCAACCCGGCCCACCTCCCACCTCTGGCCACGACCTGACCCAAAACGTAAAAATACTTTAATCGGGCCGTGTTAATAGTAACGAGCTAGGCCTAAAGAAGCGAAGAGTATGGCTTCACGGAGAAAGAATGGCGTATGCGGACAAGGCGAAGCACATGGTAGCAAGGACAGTAAATTTCAAAACAAACCAAATGGGCTGAGTTGAAGGGTATTGGCCATCTTCTTTGACTCGGCAAAAAAAAGAAAAAAGAAAAAGTGGGACTGAGACAAACTGAGCAATGGATTAAATTGGTGACTCGAGAGTTGTCACAAACATGATCATCTTCTCAAACTCCTTAAAATTTATCATCTAGTAAGTGTTTGACGAATCACATAATCAAAGGAATCGAAGACAAGATTTATCATCTAGATTTGTAAGAGAAAGGTAGATTGGCTGATGCCAGAAGATAAATTATTGACACAAGATCTAATTCGGCTAATGTTTTTATTATTTTTTTTTTAAATTGAAGGAGCAAAGAATTTTTTACCGGAACAAGGGAAGCTGAAAATAATTTCTGATATCGGGTAATGTTTTTATTATTTTTTTTTTCAATTGAAGGAGCAAAGAATTTTTTACCGGAACAAGGGAAGCTGAAAATAATTTCTGATACCAACTTACCCGGCATAGGACATAATTCCATGAACTGATTTTGATTCCCGAGAAATTAGATTTCTTTTTCTATTATCTTTTCTTTTTTTGCTTATTTGAGGATTTGTTTAATTTTATTTTTCTGGAGCTTGATTTATTATACTTGTTAACGATTATGTTAAGAAAATTCAATGCCTTACTTTACATAGACACGTGGCGTGACATATAGCTAGTGGTGAGCTTTGCCTGTACCAATCCTCCGGCTCCGTGCCATTCCAATTTAGATTATACAAGTTTCCACATTTTGAAATTAATAAGCTTTTATAACCAGAGGAAATCTATCGCGCACATACGTGCAATTACACATAGCTGCTTTTCATCCTATTGTTCATTGCTAGATCTCTCCCTCTCCCTCTTGGCAAAGGCGAAAGCTCTCTCTCTCTCTCTCTCCCTCTCTCTCTCTCTCTCACTCTCTCCCGGCAAAGGCAAACGGACTGACCTATGACCATTTGCACGTATGTGCACAGTTGGAGTTCACCAATCAGAGGAAGTTCCCCAATAAGGATGCTTCAAATTTCCTAATCCTTTTCAAATCTTTCTGGTAAATCATAAACAAAATATAAATAAATCTTTTCTTCATGTCTACTTAAAACAATAAACCAAGATGAACTATAATATCATTGATATTTTGACAAAAAAAATATATTGAAAAACAAAATCTCAAGAGTCTACCAATGAGAGTGTTTCTTGAACTCATCTCCATGATAGAAGTTGCATGGTAAAGTGTTAAGGACATATTTACCCCTGTCAAGGGCACAAAGGTTGGGTGAAAAGAAATTTATTGGATGAAAAGAAAATTTAATATTACATCTGAAACTCCCAAGCAGCTTCAACAACAATTTTTTTGTCATTTTATAATGACTCTATGCTTAAAGGACATAGGAGTGTGAAGCACATATTTAACCCCCCTGTCCCAAACCCAAACACTGCCACGACTTCGTAAAGTGTCAAGGACATATTTACCGCCTTGCAACGCACGAGGGCCCACCGCCTTCTTAAATACTCTCTTCTGGTGTAAAAAATTCTGGCGATTAGTTGCAGCTAAACGCCTACAGAAGTGTTGATCCCGCCCTGAGATGTGGGATTTCGCTGATCCTGCTCTTCATTCTGTCCAAATGGTAAGCAACTTGATTCCTTGTGATGCGTGACGTGCTTTTCTCTTTTCTCTTTTTTTCCTCTTTCTGTTAGTACAGGGGAGTGCGTGTGGGCAAATGGGTGGCACGAAGCCAATTATGATGTTAATAGTCGATGATTATGATGCTAATGAAAGTTGGCATTATAGTACTCATGTTAGTTAAAATTGCTGCAGCATGATGGTGATGAAGGCAACAGAAGCCGCCGGTGCACAACCATCTTTTCTCGCCCGCTGCCGGAGAGCGCCATCAAGAAAGAGATAAATGTGAACGGCACGCTTCTGCGGCGCCTTGCTGGGAATCCCCAAGGAGCTGCAGGCAACAGCTTCAGCATTCTGATTCAATACAAAAACAGAGCCTACCCTGTGACTTGTAGGAGCCGCCTGACTGGGAAGTATAAGAAATGGGTCCTCTCAAATGGGTGGGTGGACTTGATTCGTGCAAACAATCTGAAAGCTGGCCACCCACTGACCCTGTTCAAGCCGGAGGATGAAGATGCTGACGGTCTTTTCCTTATGGAAGATGGAGCTTCAGCTTATGCTGCTGCTTCTGGGTCCAAAGTTCACAAGCCGCCGCGCGACACAAACTTGACCGACTTCGACTCTGTTTCATTAGCTGCAGAGGCGCTCCTCAACTTGAAGCAGCCTCTCCCTGCCCCATCTGTTCATGCGGTGAACCCGCTTTCTGGACCTCCATTCCAAGAGCCACAGCAATTGAGTTGAATTCGGCTCCGTTGTCACCGGACCAAATTCTCGACTTGAACACGGTTCCTGCTATTGAGGTGGACCGCCTGCTCGCCTTTGATTCCGGCAAGCGCCGGGCTGCCCTGGCCGCATGAAGAGTTTGTGTTTCGCTGTGTTTGAGTGAGTCTATGCATACGCATGAAGAGTTTTGAGTCTAAGTAGTGTGGGTTTTGTGTCTATGCATACGCATGAACACGCCTTCGTTAGTGTTAACCATGAACCGCCCAGACCTCTCAAGAGTATTACAGGGTCCGCAGATGTGCCCCCCTAACCAAGCGAGCCGTCCATCAAGAAAGATGCGAATTTGCTCTAAATAACAAAGGACAACGTAATTGTCATATTGTGAATTCTTGTGTCTACGTTGCCTTAGTGTTAACCATGAACATCCCAGTTCTCCCATTTTAACCCCTACGTAATCTATGCCTGAATGCGATTGTGAATACTGTCAATTTAAACTGTCTAAAAAAGCTCGCCATCAAGAAAAATTTATCTTTAGTTTCTTCTGTAGATTACCTATCGCTACATCGCTCCACCATACCTTTTATTTTTCTTTCTCTTTTGTTGCATCATGTTTTGATATTCCTCGTCTTCAACTCCATTTATTATTTCGTCACTACTTTTTGGTTTAATTTATTATTTATTTTCATTCTTTCAAAGTAAAAAAAATCTCACATTCTCAGAGAACAGACGAGATTACAAGAGACCCGTAAGAGGATATAATATAATTGGTTTCATAACCCGTCTAATAGACGAGATAATAGTTCATATATAAACATTCATTCAATTCACTCTATATAGAAAATTTTAGTAACTGATTCAATATTAAGAAGGAAGTGTCAAAAATTTACTGTTACATAAAGCATGACAGTGACAATGTCATATATAATGGGCTAAATTTAAGGTTAAAAAAACATAATTTGGATCAAATGAGTGAAATAAATAATGCCCAATGAAATAAAAAAATGGGCCACCCAAAAGAGCCTAAAAATTTAACAAAATAGTAACACACAAGTGGACCAATTTAATTTAAGTGCACAAACTATTGAGTATGGAAAAAAAAACTTAAGCCCAAACGAAATTTGATAGGTGACCCAACTTCAATGGGCCAAAGAATATAAATCTTTAATTTTCAGACACCTAAAAAACTAAGGAAAACAAAGTCCAATGCTTTGAACATACGGACAATACTATTTCTGTAACTTACCAAAAGGTAGGGCAAATAAGGAAAACGCTATATAAATTAGGGACTAAAGTGACAATAGGATAGTTTCTATAAGACTAATATGTGTAATTTAACAAAGTTTGCCTATAAAAAAGCCAGCTCATCCTACTCCTCCCCTAGAGAATCTCCCACCAACAATTCGTTCTCTCTTGCCTCCATCACCACAATAATCATTTTCTGGGTTTAAGGTGTGGCAGTTGCCATTTCTTTGAATTTTATGGTAGTGTCACCATTGAGAGTATGGTTTTTCTGGCGTTCTCGCTTCCGTCTATGGTGGAGGAAACCTCAGATTTACATATTTTTCCCCAATCAATACATATTTGTCTTGTATCTAACAATTTTGAAAAGGTTTTATTGAAAAATGGCACGGTTTTTCCTAGATCTAGTCGGAAAGTTATTTTTTCTCTTTTCATCTCTCATCTTTGTAATCCTTTCTAATTTTTTTCCTCGCCATCAAGCTTCCTATCTCTAGTTGCCGCTGCATGGTCAACTAAGAAATACTAAGTTTTTGTTAGATCTGTTAACCCCTTTTCCAATCCAAGCACTGCTGGTTTGTGGTTTATGGGTGGCCCTCGAAAAATATTCTTGCCCAGAAATTGATGGTCCTACTTCATTCGTTTTGTCTTAATGTTATCTGCACTATCATCTAAATGCCTTCAACCTTAAAGGGAAACATTTTTCATAGATCTGGGTGAAAAGATTTGGATGGTCAAAACACTTTTTTGATTCCTGGGCATTGGCTTCTGTTGGAGTGGTTGGTCTGGGAATTTTTTATGTCTAGGTGGTAATATTATTGCCATTTACCTACCCAATACATCCTCTACCATATGGAAGGCTTGTCTCCTATACAAGCTTCCCTATAACTTACTTATTCCATATACCAGAAGCCATAAATTTTTTTAAGGAACTGAATCTTTCATATGTGGTTGGTAAAATAATGGAATGAATCTACATTTAAATGGACAAACTTGGCTGGAAGAAAAAGAAACCTAAGGTATATTTTCTAGGATCTATTATCATGTAATGATTAGATATTTTCTCACTAACCGGTATTACATAGTTCTAATTAATTTATTTTATGCATGTTGAAAACACTGGCTACCAATGAGGGGTTAGATGGATACAGGAAATGGTGAATAAGGGGTTCGATCCAGATAAGCACATGGCGAAGAAGGTAAACTTCCTTGCCTAACCATGTATATCACCGTTAATCAGACTACATAACTAGACTAATCATTGTTTTCCTATTTTTCCTAGACTAATTCATATGTCTGTCATATCTAAGTCCTAAAAATTTACTTCATTTATTCATGAAAATTTTTTTATTTGTCTTTCATTAGTCTCATACCTAACCCTTATGAGTAATACTGTGTTTTATTCGTAAAAACATTTAATAATTTAGGGAAAATGCAATGTGCTAATCTATATTCTTTAAAGTTATAAATAAAAAGCATAAGAAAGATAAAATAGTAACCAGATAGAGTAATAAAAAACTGCATTAGTGAACTAAAAAGTAGCAACATAAATGACAATATCTTTTAGGAAATAGGATTAAATAGAAATTGATAGAATACTAATATCCTTCTTGAAATAAAAGAAAATTCCCCTAAGTCATAAAGATCATTCGCGGAGCTTGAATTCTTCGAAGGATCACTCTCCTGAACTACCCCATTCTCCACTCCATGCACCTGTAGCTATTTTTGAGTAAAATGATTGTCTTTTCTTAATTATGTCCAACGGGCAGTATTTCTTAAGCTTCCAACGAATATGATCAAGAGATTTCACAAAAAAGGCATGGGAACCACCTCAATCATGTCCATAATAACTGGAAAAATTAAAATAGAAAGAAGTTTGATTTTAAAATAATAATTCATTTCATTGGTAGGGAGAAATTAGTAGAGAAAAATATAATCACATTGCATTATCCATAAATATTTAAATTCCTATCTACAGAATTCTAAACTTACTTTTATTTTATTAGACCTATTAACAGTGTGTTAACCTGCCGAAAAATCCTAACTTACAAAGAGGAGAGGAGAAAGAAAATAATTCTGCAGCATAGACATGGTGCATTAAATAAACATAATTTAAACTGGAACTTGGTATGTGTTTGCTTATAAATCTGGGTGCTTTGCCTTCTTGCTTGAATTTTTTGGGTGAAAATGAAATAGAAATAAGATTTGGTTCAATTGAAAGATATAGATGATGATGAAATTGTAGAAAATTCTGCAGCATAGACATGGTGCATCACATAAACATAATTCAAACTGGAACTTGGGATGTGTTTGATGGTAAATCTGGGTGTTTTGCCTTCTAGCTTGAATTTTCTAGGTGAAAATGAAATAGAAATAACATTTGTTTCAATTGAAAGATATATATGATGAAGATATTGTAGAAAATTTTGCAACATAGACATGGCGCATCAAATAAACATAATTTAAACTGGAACCTGGGATGTGTTTGGTGGTTAATTTGGGTGTTTTGCCTTCTTGCTTAAATTTTCTGGGTGAAAATGAAATATAAATAAGATTTAGTTCAACTGAAAGATATATATAATGATGAAATTGTAGAAAATGTCTTCTTGGTGAAATATGACGGTAAGGAAAACGAACAACAACTGAACCACCACAGGTAGGGAGCAGTACCTTCTTCTTTGAGAGAGATTCCTTGAGAAAGTTATTAAGAGGAGATGATATCCGAGAGCAAGACCTTGTTGCTGGATGATTGACTCACGAAGAGAGGAAGAAAATACAACAAACATAGAATGAAAAGTGAATCTGTAAATATGTTTTACTACTGTATTTATATTGAACCTTTGATAACTATATATATAAATTGAATGTGAAGTAGTGGGGGCGTGGAGGAGGCAATGGAGGCAAGAAAAATCAGTTAATATCTGAATAACTGCTTATTTAATTAAAAACACCCTTAAGTAATATTAAAAATACATCTTAAAAAATGTGGGACGATGGTTTCGCTAAAAAAAAAAAAAAGAAAATAACTGTGGGAGGACATGGACAAAAACCATCATAGAAGGTTTGAAAATTTTAAATGGAATAGTAATAAAACAAATTATCACATGTGGCATAACCTATTTAATCGTGGCAAAGATGTAAATACTTTTCAAATATGGTAAAGTCAAACAAATTACCAATCGGAACCTCACACCTATACCTCAATAGGGGCATTTCAGGAAATACTGATGCACTCTTTTCTTTATTCTCCTTTATTTTCTTTATTTGTTTGTGATTAGCATTACTTGATTTGTTCTTGATCTTTCGTTGAGTGAATTTGGTTGTAAAATTTGATTTTGCTAATGTTTTTAAAGCAATCAATTCACCCCCTCTTGGGTGCACTTGGGCCAACAATTGGTATCAGAGCTTAATGATTTGTGTTTTGAAAATATTGTGGTTTTAAAATCTAAAGATTTATGGTAATCTTATGTGATAACATGATTTCTATCTTTCCACTTCCTTTGAGTTTTGAAATTTTGAATTTGTGGAAAGAAAGAATGAAAATTCTTTTTCAAGCAAATAATTTTGAGCATTGGAAAATAGTTGAAGATGGGTTAAAAAGTTTTGATATGAGATCATATACTTTAAATGCTAGAGCAATGCATATTCTTTACTCCTCTATGAGCAATGAAAAACTTGAAGGTTTTTTAGATTGTAACTCCGCTAATAAAATTCCGGAAATACTTGGTTTGGTGGATGGAAAAGAGAAGGAAAAAAATGGAAAAGATAAGAACAATAAAAAATTGCATTGGTGACAAGAAAAGAATGAAAAAGAAAAAGCAAACTAAAATAGGATGCAATAAGGGGAATAGAAGATCCATGGTGTTGGCATGGAATGCTAGTGATTTATTTTCAAGTCAAAGTAAAAGTACTTCAACATCAAGTGATGGAGCCAACTTGTGTCTCATTGCAAAAAAAGAAGATGAGATAATGAGTACTTACTCTAATAGCTCATCATCATTATCATTATGTTCATCTAGTTTCTTATACGAACAATTATTAGATGCTTTTCATGAGCTTTTCAAAAATTCAAAAAAGCTTGTGAAAAAGGTTGATGAATTCAATGTTTTAAATGTCTCTCTAACAAATGAAATAGATGACTTAAAGAAGGAGAATTTAGATATTAGCTTATCATTGAGACAAGAAATAAAAGAATTGAAAAAGGAAAAATTTGATCTTAGTCAATCTTTGTCAAGATTTGTCAAAGGTAAAGAAAAACTTGATTTGTTACTTGGCACTCAAAAATGTGTTTATGACAAAGCTGGTATTGGTTTCAATCCTTTGGTAAAAGAGAAAAAGTTTGGAAATCATTTTGTTGATGCATCCACATCTTTATCTAGTTCTTTTGTAACATGTTATGCTTATGATAAAAAAAAAAAAAGATATTATTCTTATGAATGCATGCTTAGAAGAAGAAAAGTTCTTATTGGCTATAAATTGGTATGGGTTCCTAAAGAAAATAAAATTGATGGAGCTAACCCTCATGGACCCAAAGAGATTTGGGTACCAAAGATAAAAGTTTGAGATTTATTGTAAGGTGCTAGAGCATGAAACAAAAATTAAAAGTTTATACATAAAGCTCTATGCACAAAGTAATTAGGGATTTAAAATACAATGGCAAATACTTGAGATTAAAGCTTTTGGTAACATTGTTGATTTTTATTGGTTAATAGTGATTATTGATGCATTGAGTTATTTGGTTGTGATATGTTGCTTGATGAGTATATATGAATTATTCATTATTCTTTGAAGATATGTGATGTGCTTGATGTTACCATGATCATTGTAGACTTGTTCCAATATTTTGATAATATGATCTTATGATTATAATCCTATTTGCTAGCTTATTAATTATTTTTGGTTATTTTGTTGAATTAGGAAGGAGAATATGTGTGTGTGTGTGTGTGTGTGTGTGTGTGTGTGTGTGTGTGTGTGTGCTTGTAGTGAGAGGGAGCACATTTTCTTGTAAAAGTACCTTAAAGTTTGTATGCCTTTTTTATTATGACAAAAGGGGGGAGAGATAGAATTGGAGAATCAATGTTTATGCTTATTTTTTTAGATGTTATATATGATTTTTTACAAGTTTTTTTGTCATCATCAAAAAGGGTGAGATTGTTGGATTTGTTCAAATCAATTTAGAATTTTGATGATAACAAAACATTTATGAATGACTAATGTGTTAATTTTAGTGTACAAGGTAATTAGACAAATTTACATGCCTTTTGGATGGTGTTTATTATTCTCAAGTGGCTTGAAGTATTCCAAGTTTTGTTTGTGAAAGAAGAAATTCATTAGAAGAAATCAATGTTGAAATTTAGAAGTTTGAAGGTTAAAAAATCTTGGAGGTGCCGTTTCAAAAGGGTGAAAACTTTCAACCTACTGAAACTGGCGTATTTTTTTTAGTCTGAGTCATTCTTAGTTTTGGAACATAAAAAAAACTCGAGTGAAATTTGTTTAACTAGGTGAAAGCTTCAGTTCAGACTTGCACGTAAATCTCCAGTTGAAAAAATATTTGAGAATTCTTTTTAACATCATGCCAACTCAACCAACCACGTGGACCATGTGCTAACATATCATTAATGAGCAATCTAGCCATTGGAGTTCAAACCTTGGGTGACAATACATGACTAGAATTTCAACCAAGTGAAATTTCTTCACCAGGGTGAAACTAGGCAATAGAGGCATTTTTCCTCATTCGTGAGCCTCACTGTTACACCGAGGCGCTAGAAGTTAAGCTGCAGCATCATCGGCTTGCCCAACATATGAGCAACACAGTTGAGCCTCACCACCACTACTCGCAGTCATCGTCATCTAATTGTTGTTGCATCTAAAAGGAGAGTACTTTCCCAATTTGGGTAAAAACCCTTGACTCATCAATCAAGGTACCAAGTTTATCAAAGTTTGAGGACTAATTCACATAGTTAATCAAAATTTGCAGACTAATCCACACTGAATAAAAGCTAAAGTACTAACTCAAATTACTTTGCAAAATTGAGGTACCATGTCTGCATTAGAGCCCCATTAAAAAAAGCTCAAAGTGACAAACGAAGCCCTAAGCAAATGAAGGAACACAAATGCTACAAAGATAAATATAAAAAAAGGTACAATTCAAAAACTCCTAATGTTTAATAAGTTGAAATTTTCATTCCAAATGAATTATAACACCTATATAATATTGACTTTTAAAATGAAATTGGTTCTAGCTAAAAAAATATAAAAATAAAAATAAGTCATTTTACCTCTGTAAATTTAACGGGATGACACGGGCTTCACCATAGCACAACACGAGCATCGGTTTGATAAATCCCTCTTCCCTTACTTTTTAAAAACCCTTAACTTATGGTGTAAAAATTCTTAAGTACAAAAAATAAATTCATTTTAAATTAATTTGACTTAAGTTAAAAAAAATTGTTCCAAATTTAAAAAAAAAAATTTGTCTCCTTTAATGTTGGCCATGTTTTCCAAATATCTCGTCTTTCTATCTCAAGTTATCCTTTGAGCGTTGACTTTAGTTTTCCTTTTTGTCAAAAGTCTTATTGCGGCCCATGTATACTCTAAGCTTTCTAACCTACTTTTTTCCTTGGACTCAAGTTTGATCGCACTTCCATGAGGCCCTCTAAACTCGTAGTAGCATATAACAACATTGATTAGATTAGAAAGTGCTTCAAAAACATATTTATTCAGTTGGTCTAATTTGCCATTTAATCTCAAACTTTAACTGGTATTAGTGGTATATAGCAACATTAATTAGATTACTGAACTAATTAAATTATGTGGAATTATTGTATAACAAGTGCTAGAAAGAAGCCTCAAACTGCTTTTTCACTATACGATATTACTTTCAATCACGAGCTTGAGATGTGGGGTGATGGTCTTCAAACTTGATCTTTTCACTTGTATTGATGAACATGTAAAGGGTTTATTCAGGTATGTTTGTGATATTTTCAATCCTTAATTTCTTCATCCTTTTAGGTTTCCTTTGTTCAAATTTTATCTTTATTTTTTCATTGTTGCAGTAGATTATTATATGACACGTGATATTAGGTCATTTTCTTTACATTGTTATCATATGTTATTTAGTGGGTCCATTCCTTTCAATTTTTGTTGAGTCAATTTGTTAATTTCCAAGAGGAAAAGGAACAATAACCAGAGACGAATAGGATGGGTGCAGAAAAGGTGCGAATTGAGGCAACTAATTGTCAAGTAATTAATGCACAAATTATTTACTTATTTTTTTTTCAAATGATAAGGAGTACAAAGAAATGATTCTGTTGTTTTAATTTGGTTGAAAGTTTGATCTACTTCCTTATGCCTCCACACAAAGGTGATGGAGAAAACTACCAAATGTGAAATTGGTGGACAAAAAGAAAAGTTATTGAGGGTGGCAAATAGGAGAATGCAAGTTTAATTTAGGGTATTATTATTCGATCTATTTATTGTATTTCATAATCAATATGGAAAAGGGTCGTTGACACAAAACTAGTATCTATTGCTAAAAATATATGTACTTCCAAATTAATTAGGATTTGAACATGAATTTACATGTCAGAGTTATGATTTCATCCCATTTATCATTTAACAAATACTGTCTAAAAAGTTGCAGCTAATCCTTTCTCTCCTGATAAGGACAATACAATTTAGTGTTTTTATGATGGAATTAGGTAGATTCTCATACAAAACTTCTATTTGTTATTGTAGCTTAATAGCATAACTAGTGTTATAATGCATTAACCAGACTTTATAATATATTATTAGGTGTTTTTATATAGATTGACATGACTCTGGACACAATGAACTTGCATTTCCAATTCATTATTTTGCAGTTATAAAATTTTACGAGAATTTTGATAATATTATGGAATTATTGATCTTTTTCACCCGGCCTTTCTTGAGTCCCGTGATAATGTCGAATATATAAACTAGTTTTTCATCTAATTCCAAAGTCTATTATTTCTACCCCTTTAGTCACTGAACTCCTCCATTTGATGATTGGGACCTTGGTTTCAGTCACAATAGTATATAGATGTCAAAAAGCACATAAGAATGGCAATAGGGTAGATTAGGCGTGGATACCCCTACCTACCACCGTCACAAGTATTCGCTAGTGGATGAAATTTCTCACTTGTACCCATTACTTGCATGTAATTTGTACCCACGTATAATCCATCAATGTCTTTATGTAAAAGTGAGTTACAAATTAGAGATTTTGCCTATCTTCCTTATTTCTTCTTCTTCCATGGGTTTTTTTTATTCGAGACCAAGTTAAAACCTCATATAATTTGCACAGCAAACCAAGGAAAACTAAACTAAGTGACATTAATTACAAGCAAACAAATGAAGGAAATTTGAATAAATACATTGTGGCTCTTGTTCTCCTATTGATGAATTAATCAATACAATAAGATCGATCAACTAGCCTAACGAAATGAGCACAGTCCAAAATGATTTGGAAATAAGGAAGTAGGATTAGAGTAAAACCACCATTACTTGCAGACCTTAAGGACCAAAGATAAGTTTCTTTAGAAAGAAAAAAAAAACAAATAACAACATGAACTTGCCTGGGAACACTGGATCCGTGACGAATCAAGTACTTGTTGATAATCATCATGAAACAAATCTATTTAAATTGGGAAGAAGAAGACAAGAAATTCCCAAGGTAAAGAGAAAATGGGAAAAGATTCGAGATTTGAATCAAATCTGTGCGGAACAAGAGTTCCTGAATCATATAAAATTTGGGGTGACAGTTGGGTGGGTCAGGTCATATTTGGGTCATATCATTCATGTTTGGGTCTAGTTGGGTTAGCATGCATTCGGGTTTAGGTTAGGTTCAAGTTAGGTCATTTGGGTTCGGGGTGATTTTGAGTTTGGGTTGGGATGGGCTGGGCCCGGCCGGGTTTATTTAGGTTCAGGTTCTCTGCAGGTCGGGTCACTTTCAGTCTCGGGTAACTTCCGGTCAGATTCGGGTCGACCTTTGTGTTCGCTCGGGTTACTGGTATATAGCCCAAAATGATTGAATTGATTCATTTTTTTTCAATTTTTGTTAAAATTTAAAACAAAGAATTTGATTTTTTTTTGTGTGATTTAACTTAAATAATTTTTATTTTTTTAGTATATTTATTCAAAATATTCATAAGAATCTTCTTCATTATAGTTTAGCACATATTTAGGTAATTTAACATTGTTGGTAATACTTGATTGCTTTTCTAGACCCATACCCTTTAATTATTACTGTACAGGTCATTCAGATCTTCACTTAGCTATCACCCAGATACACTATAACAATTTTGCTATGCTTATGTTTTGATGAATTTTCTTTGAAATTACTATAAAATGCACATTAAGTTCACTATTAGTGACTAAACTATAAAATTTGAAAAATTTTGGGTGAAAGTGCAAAGATTCCAAAAGTTTCAGGACCTATGTTGTAATTATTAGAGGTGACTAAAATGAAAATTTTTAAAATTTAGGTACTTTTTTGCACTATACTTAAAAGTTTAGAGATGAATGTTATAATTTTAACAATTGCCTATTAAGATCATTAAACTAACTAAATATAATAATTACTTCTTTTAGAATAATCTAAATATGGAACTTAATAAATATGGAAGTCCCTTCAGAAATATGGGACTTGCAATATATAAAAGTCTTGAAAAAATAGAAGTTACTAAATATGGAAATCCTCTTTCAAAATATGAGATTTCCTAAACATGAATGTCTGAAAAAAAAATTAAGCTACTAAATATGGAAGTCTCTTATCCAAATATAAGACTTATTAAACATGGAAGTACCAAAAAATGAAAATTACTAATTACGGAAGTCACATTTCTGCACGATACTTAAAAGTTAGGGATGAATGTTGTAATTTTAACAATTTCCTATTCAGATCATTAAACTTACTAAACATAAAAATTACTTCTTTTGGAAGAATCCAAATATGGGACTTAATAAATATGGAAGTCCCTTCTGAAATATGGGACTTGCGTTATATAAAAGTCCTCAAAAAATAGAAGTTACTAAATATGGAAATCTTCTATCAAAATATGAGAATTCCTAAACATAAATGTCTAAAAAAAGATTTAAGCTACTAAATATGGAAGTCTCCTATCCAAATATAGGACTTACTAAACATGGAAGTACCAAAAAATGGAAATACCAAAAAATGGAAATTACTAATTACAGAAGTCACATTTCCTAAATATGAGATATACTAAATATGAAAGTCCTGAAAAGTGAAAGTTATCAAACATAAAAGCCTCCATATTTAGGACTTACTAAATATAGAAGATAATAAAAGAGAAAAGTTAAGGTTTAGGATGAGGGTTAAAACTGGGTCTTGTCAGGTTTGGCCATCGGGTCATCTCGGGGTCAAGTTAGGTTGGGTACAGTTAGGTTCAGGTCATTGATTTTTTTTGTCAAATTGGATCAAGTCGGGCGTGGGTTCGGGTGGTTTAGGTTAGATCATCGAGTTAGGTCAAATTTTACCATCTCTATATGAAATGACAGAGGCCTTGAAAGGGAGAGAGAGAAAGAGGTGGTGGAGGCAAGGGGATGAGGGATAACAATAGGGTTAAAGATTTAGAAAGGGTATATTAGGTGTTTTAACTTCGCGGGTATGATGAGTAATCTATCATGGATACATTGAACCCGCCATCTACCTGTACCCATCAGTTAGATATATTTTATTATCTACATTCATCTCATCATAGTTGTTTTTACCTGTCTACCTATTCGCCATAGGCAAGTATCTGCAAGTAATGGATTTTACCAATCCATTTGCCATATAAGTGCATCACATTCCTCACCCCCCCCCCCCCCCCCCCCCCCCCCCCCCCCCCGGGAAACTTGATTGCCTAATCTTGAACTCGCCCTACTCACATAGCCATGAGGAATGTATGAGTTTAACTAATTCTACTCAATCATACATGCATCCCTCTTAAATTAATATATTTACATTTAAAATATGATTTTATTTCAAAATAAAATTATAATAACATAAATTACTTTTTATTATTTTAATTTGTAATTTTTTAGTTATTATTTAATTGTAAATTGATAAGCTTATATTTATTATATTTATTTCTCTCATATTTAGTATGTTTTAATATGTTTTGAACCTTAAAGATATATTTTGAGTATGTTTTGTAGCTTAGAGCATATGTGGACTCAATTGATTGAAAGTGAATTTAATTTGCAATTTTACAAGTTTTAATTTGGTTGTGTTCTTTCAGGATTTTGATAGATTGGCAATGTTCTGGTAGAAAAATTATATCTTCAGCTACAGAAATCGGAATGGAGTAATTCTTGATTCATTGTAAAGCTAACATCTGGAGCTACAATTCACATGCAGGCCATGAAACCCATTTTGCACGTTAAGAGAGTCAAATTCAGATTCAAAATCGCGATTTGCGAGTCACCGCTGGTTCGGAAGCAGTTACGGTATTTTGTGCATATCTTTGGCTGTAGATGTCCGTTCTATGCGATTCAGGTGTCGTTTCGAAGATAAGAAAGAGCTATAAAACTTTAATGCTTTACATTTAAAGAAATAGTCACTGAATCAAGGTCTAATCTCAGCTTGAAGTTGCTGCTGATGTTCTGGAGTATTACTTGGTGACAGCTTTGAAACCTTTTAGTTATTTTGAATCTTTTTATTTGTGTGGGGTAATTTTGTAACAATATAGAAAGTTTAGGGAAATTTTGTGCATTTAGCACACTAGGCAATCTTTTTAGGGTTTTAAGAAGTGGCTGCCGCCAGCTGCTCCTCTCTTCATTTTTTTTTTTCCTAATTTTACGTTTTTTTTTCAATTATCATTTTTCTTTGTTTTTCTTCCAATCATGAGTGACTAATTTTCTGGTTCAGTTCTAGGAACGATTTCCATCGCCAATACCGGTTGTGAGAATTGATTTTTCTTGCTTAAACTTTCTTTAATTTCAAGTATTTACTTTGTTGTTGTTCAGATTTATTGCAATTAATTTTCTTGTTCTCGCTTATTGAATTGGTTATGCAATTGTAAATCTGCTTGATTTTCTTTCAACCGCTTAGGTGAAGAATTCAATTAGAAGCAAGTGAATTGATTGGAGATTACTTTTATTTCTGGTTAATTTATACGGAGAAGCAAGACAGGTTAAATTGTTCAAGCTTTTGGATTATTACCTGAAATAAACTTTTGTTCATTGTTCCTAATGCTAATTTTGGGTTTATTAGAAATTGCTTTTCAATATCTGGTTACTCAAAATTAAGAAATTATTCTGAAACTTTTTCTGGTTAATTTTACTGTTGAATTCTTTGGGTTTTTTTTAGCTTTAAAGAAAATCCTGTTTATTTGCTTAGATTGAAGAAATATTTTCTTTCGATGATCTACTGTGTAATTGGAATGGATAATCAACCCTGAACTGAGCATTTTTAATATTAGTTGATTTCATTTTAATTTTACAGTTAATTTATTTCATTATTCGTTTCAAGAAAACCCCCCAATCTTTTATTTTAGTTTTCTAACATGAAGCTTTTGGTTAAAGAAATTTCTCTTGGGATTTGATCTGGTTTTCACTGCTAGATTACAAATTTATTTATTCTGAGTTGTTAGGGATACCAGAATCATTTTTTACGGTTTTGACGATCGGTCAAAAATTTGGCGCCGTTGCCAGGGAGATTTTTTTTTCTGTTAAAGTTTCTTTTTTATTTATTTGTTTATTTTTTTTCTCTTTCTTTCTTTCTCAGTATACTGACTTATGCCAAGATCTTCTCGTACAGGTGAACTAGTGTTTGATCCAGAGATTGAGAAGACAGCAAAAGCGAACAAGAAAGTAAAGAGGCAAGCGGTCAATTTTATAGCTTCGACATCTGCGAACAGCAACTCTGAAAGCGAAGAAGAAGCAGTTGTTATTGTAGAGATGGCAGCACAGAGAACATGTCGGGAGTTGGCAATTCCCGACGTTGTCCAACAACCCTTGTGCATCGATTTTCCTGATATTGAGGTGGCATTTGAATTAAAATATGGATTAATTCATTTATTGCCTACCTTTCGTGGTCTTGCAGGCGATGACCCCCACAAACACTTGAAGGAATTTCATGTAGTCTGCTCGACTATGAAACCACAAGGAGTTACAAAAAAACAGATTAAACTAAGAGCTTTCCCATTCTCTTTGGCGGACAAGGTGAAGGACTGGCTGTACTACCTTCCCTCCAGTTCGATCAAAACCTGGAATGACCTGAAAAGAAAATTTTTGGAGAAATTCTTTCCAGCTTCAAGGGTTGGAACGATTAGGAAGGAAATCAGCGGGATTCGGCAGTACAACGAAGAAAGTCTCTATGAGTACTGGGAGAAATTCAACCAGCTATGTGTGAGCTGCCCACATCACCAGATTTCTGATCAACTATTGCTACAGTACTTCTACGAAGGGCTACTGTTCATGGATAGATGTATGTTAAATGCTGCAAGTGGAGGAGCACTAGTAGAAAAGACGCCTAAAGAAGCAAAAGACCTGATTTCTAAAATGGCAGCCAACTCGCAATAATTTGGGACACGGTAGACCATGTGCCGAAGAAGGTAAATGAGGTAGGAACTTCAAATATTGAAGCTCAACTTTGTGAACTAACCTCTCTTGTTAGACAAGTTGCCTTGGGATAGGTCCAAAATTCTAGAGTTTATGCCATTTGCTCTATTCAAGGACACTTTACTGACTCATGCCCACAGCTGCAAAAGGATACAACACCTCAAGTGAATGCAGTAAGTGGGTTTATTAACCAACCAAGAATGTATGACCCCTATGCCAATCAATACAACCCTGGTTGGAGAGACCACCCGAATATGAGATATGGGCAACCAAACAATCAACCATCGTATTCATCTGCCGGTTACAACAAACCAGCTCCTCCACCATAGAATCAAGCACCAAATTCAGCTATAGCTTTAGAAGATATTATGAAAGCTTTAGCCACTAACACTCAAATGTTTCAACAGGAAACAAGGGCTAGCATTAAAGACTTGGGGAACCAAATTTCACAACTGGCAGCCTTATTGAACAAAATTGAAGCTGAAAAAGGGAGGCTACCATCTCAAGCTGAAATCAACCCAAAAGAACATGTTAATGCCTTGACCTTTCAAAGTGGCAAAGAGGTGCAAACCACCACATCAAAAATGGCAGCACAGCACTTAAAAAGGAACAAGATAGCCTAAAACCATCAACATCTGATGCACCAACTGAGGAGGTAAGCAACAAGCCAATTTTTCCAAAATCAACAATTCTGATCCCACATCCTTTTCCTGGCAGGTTGGCTAAATCAAAGAAAGAGGAGACCGAACAGGAAATTCTTAAAACTTTTAGGAAGGTCAAAATCAACATACCCTTGTTGGATGCAATCAAGCAGGTGCCATGGTATGCTGAGTTTCTAAAGGAATTGTGCACCAATAAAAAGAAGCTGAAGGTTGATGAGCCAATTAAAGTTGGAGAGAATGTGTCAGCAATAATCCAAAGAAAGTGGCCTGAGAAGTGTAAAGACCCTGGTATGTTTATTATACCATGTGTAATAGGCAATTTTAATGTGGAAAAATCTATGTTAGATTTGGGAGCCTCAATGAATGTCATGCCATATTCAATATATGCTTCTTTGAAACTTGGACCTTTGAATGAAACTGGTATTGTGATGCAATTAGCTGATAAATCCAATGCCTATCCTAAGGGCATAGTTGAGGATGTTTTTATGCAAGTAAATGATTTAATTTTTCCTGCTGGTTTTTATGTGCTTGATATGGAGACCATTTTTAAAGACATCTAAGACCAAAATTAATGTGGATACTGACATTCTCACAATGGAATTTGATGGAAAAATTACACAGTTCAATATTTTTGACACATTGAAGGAAACTGACAAGGATAATTATGTTTCTTTTTTTGAAAAAATTGATACTTTGGTGCAGAATGAATCAGGAACAAAGTTTGAAAATCAAGTAAGGTTGGCACGAAAAGGTAAGAAAAAAAATGTCAAGTTGCAGCAAGAACATGAAATGTCATTTGTGGTTGGACAAAAGGTGTTTTGCAAACACAGAAAAAGATGAAAAGAGTTATCTGGTAAGCTTGAGCTTAATTGGATTGGACCATTTGTTATTACTGATATTTCTACTCATTGTGCAGTCGAGCTTAAAAATTTGAAAACAGGTAAAGTGTTCAACACTGAGATGCATAAGTTGAAGCCTTTTCATGAGGTATTCTCAAGGCACCCTGGTTGATGCAGGAAAAGGTTGTCTAGCCAAAGACAATAAAGAAAGGCGTTTTTGGGAGGCAACCCAAACGTGGTTTTGTGTCACGAACAATTAGGATTTTTTTCTCCTTTCTTTTTTTTATTTTTATTTTTATTTTCCAGCTTTTATTTTTTAGGTTTTTTTTATTCTCACAATTGATTTTCTTGGTCAAGCAATATCTCTTTCAAGTTAGAGGTGAACCGAATCATATGGGGCAGCAAGCTGAAGTCAAATTCTGGGCTGCGAATCACTGTGAAATCATCTTTCAGGGCGGTACCTTTTTCTTTTCCCTATTTATATTTTTATTGTGAACATTGAGGACAATGTTTGATTTAAGTGTGGGGGAGTGATAGCTTGAGCTATAATTTTCTGTTTTCAAAATTTTTGAACTAATTTTTTTTTTGTTCATACTTTTGAGCATCAATCTGAATTGTTAAGATGATTTCACCTTTTTTATTCTTGAATGCTTAGCTTGAGTATTGAGTTAGTAATTTATTAGTCTTTATGCAACTCTCAAATTTTATTTTTAAATTGTTTTAAAATTTTTGATCAAGCTAGTTGATGGTTATTTTGAGAAGCTGATTTTTTCATCAAATTTGTGTACTTAGTACATTGATTTAAACCTTGTGAGATTATGAGCTTATCAAGTTGAATATGCAGTTTGTCGGTTGATGGATGATTTGAATCACTTGAGAAAAATAAAATTGTTTGACTTGTTGCATTCTTTTAAAAAGAAATTGCTACTCCGCTGTTCTAGGTATTGAAGTAGGTTGGGGTCTTCTGTTACGACAAGAGTCGATCACTGTTTGAAAAAGTACTAGGAACATGAGTATGGTCAAATGCCACTTTAGAGTTGTGTTGAGTTAGTAACTTGGGTATGGTAGAGCCCTTATTATACACTCGCTAAATGGCAAAACACAAGAAAAATAAATAACAAAAAAAAGTAAAAAAATCAAGTGAAATAAAAAAAAAGAAAAAAAAAAGTAAATTCTCAACTGATTTCTTATTTTCTATAGGTTTGTGGTAAGATCGGTGATGCTTTTTGAGTTCTTATCTACTTGATTTGTTCTCTTTACTTCGTGCAAAAGTTTGATATTTTTCTCAGATTTTTAACGGTGATTGCTGCTAGCTTGAGAAGAAATTCTTTTCAATGACTTATTTAGTTTTTGAGTTGCTATTGCCGAGTAGATTGCGTGCTTCATTCCTCTTGTTAAGTTTTTCAAGACCCTTGGATGTGAAATTATCTTACTTCGTTTAGCTCAAAAGTATGTTTCTATTTTGAGTTTTGCCCGGGGACGAGCAAAAGCTAAGTGTGGGGGAATTTTATAAACTTATATTTATTATATTTATTCTCTCATATTTAATATGTTTTAACATGTTTTGAACCTTAAAGATATATTTTGAGTATGTTTTGTAGCTTAGAGCATATATGGGCTCAATTGATTAAAAGTGAATTTAATTTGCAATTTTACAAGTTTTAATATGGTTGTGTTCTTTCAGGATTTTGACAGATTAGCGATGTTCTGGTAGAAAAGTCATCTCTTCAGCTACAGAGATCAGAATGGAGTAATTCTTGATTGATTGTAAAGCTAACATCTGGAGCTACAATTCACATGCAGACCATGAAACCCAGTTTGCACATTAAGAGGGTCAAATTCAGCTTCAAAGTCGCAATTTGTGAGTCACCGCTGGTTTGGAAGCAGTTGCTGTATTTTGGGCATATCTTTGGCTGTAGATATCTGTTTTATACGATTCAGATGTCGTTTCGAAGATAAGAAAGAGCTCTACAACTTTCATGCAATTTAAATAAATAGTGACTGAATCAAGGTCGAATCTCAGCTTGAAGTTGCTGCTGATGTCCTGGAGTATTGCTTGGTGACAGCTTTGAAACCTTTTAGTTATTTTGAATCTTTTTATTTGTGTAGGGTAATTTTGTAACAATATAGAAAATTTAGGGAAATTTTGTGAATTTAGCACACTAGGCAATCTTTTTAGGTTTTTAAGAAGTGGCTGCCGCCAGCTGCTCCTCTCTCCATCTTTTTTTTTTTGAATTTTAGTTTTTTTTTTCAATTAACATTCTTCTTTGTTTTTCTTCCAATCATAAGTGAGTAATTTTATTGTTCATTTTTTGTGACAATTTCCATCACCAATACCGGTTATAAGAATTGATTTTTTTTGCTTAAACTTTTTTTAATTTCAAGTATTTACTTTTTTGTTGTTCAAATTTATTGCAATTAATTTTCCTGTTCTCACTTGTTAAATTGGTTATATAATTGCAAATCTGCTTGATTTTCTTTCAACCGCTTAGGTGAAGAATTCAATTAGAAGCAAGAGAATTGATTGGAGATTACTTTTATATCTGGTTAATTCATACGGAGAAGTAAGATAGGTTAAATTGTTCAAGCTTTTGGATTATTGCCTGGAATAAACTTTTGTTCATTGTTCCTAATGCTAATTTTGGGTTTATTAGAAATTGCTTTTCAATATCTGGTTACTCAAAATTAAGAAATTAATCTGAAGTTTTTTCTAGTTAATTTTACTGTTGAATTCTTTGGATTTTTTTTAGCTTTAAAGAGAATTATGTTTATTTGCTTGAATTGAAGAAATATTTTATTTCGATGATCAACTGCGTGATTGGAATAGATAATCAACCCTGAACTGAGCATTTTTAGTATCAGTTAATTTTATTTTAATTCTACAATTAATTTATTTCAGCATTCGTTTCAAGAAAACCTGATAATCTTTTATTTCAGTTTTCTGACAAAAAGTTTTTGGTTAAAGAAATTTCTCTTGGGATTCGACCTGGTTTTCACTGTTAGACTACAAATTTATTTATTCTGAGTTGTTAGGGATACTAGAATTATTTTTGGCAGTTTTGATGATCGGCCATTAATATACACATTATTTGTAAAATATACATAAAAAATATAAAAAAGAAGTATAAAAAGTTAAACAAATGCCTTAAATAATTTGGAGGGTGGCGGGGAAAATACTATCTGAACCCAATTAGATATAGAAAGGTCCAAATTAGACCTGCTGACATCTCTAAAATATGGAGGAGTTTGGAAACCAAAAGATCAAAAATAACATATCTAGCGACTGATATAGACCTTTAACAATAAATAGAGAAAAGCAAAAAAAAAAAAAAAAGGAAGAAAAAAGAGGAAGAAACATGACATTAACAATATTCTGGCCTTTTGTTTTTGGCGTTCACTTTTAAAATATATATAACTTTTCTAATGTAGAAGTCATTGTTCTACTTCACTCGATCTTGATGCATAAGGAAGCCACTGTAGGGATGGCAATTAGGTGGGTCGGGTCAAGTTTGGGTTAGGTCATTCAGGTTTGGATCTAATTGGGCTAGAATGAATTTGGGTCTAGGTCGGGTTGATTTCGGGTTCAGGTTTACCACCAATTGGGTCAATTTCAGTCTCGGGTAACTTTAGGTCAGGTTTCAGGTTGACCTTTGTATTCGCTCGGGTTACTGGTGCATAAGCCAAAATGATTGAATCAATTTATTTTCTTTTCAATTTTTGTTAAAATCTAAATAAAATAATTCATTTTTTTGTGTGATTTAATTTAAATTAATTTTTATTTTTTAGTATATTTAATCAAAATATTCATGAAAATTTTCTTCATTATAGTTTACTACATATTTAAGTAACTTAACACTATTGGTAATACTTGATTGTTTTTCTAGAATCATACCATTCAACTATTACTGTACAGGCTATTTAGATTCTCACTGAGCTATTGCCTAGATATACATTACAATAATTTTGCTATGCTTATGTTCCAATGAATTTTGTTTGAAACTACTACAAAATGCAACTCAAATTCACTATTAGTGACTAAATTGTAAAATTTGAAAAATTTTAGGTGAAAGTACAAAGATTTGAACCATGTTGTAATTACTAGGGGTGACTGTAATGAAAATTTTCAAATTTAGGTACCTTCTTATACTTAAAAGCTTAGGGATTATTTTGTAATTTTGACCATTATCTATCAAGATCATTAAACTTACTAAATATAAAAGTTACTTGTCTTGAAAGAATCAAAATATGAGACTTACTAAATACAGAAGTCCCTTCCCCAAATATGATACTTACAAAATATATAAATCCTCAAAAAATGAAATTATTGAATGTAGAAATCCTTTCTCAAAATATGAGAATTACTAAATATAAAAGTCCAAAAAAAAATAGAGCTACTAAATATGGAAGTCTCATCCCAAATATGAGACTTACTAAATATGAAAGTCCTAAAAAATGCAAGTTACTAATTATAGAAGTCACATTCCCTAAATATAGACATACTACGTATGAAAGTCTCAAAAAATAGAAGTTACTAAACATGGAAGCCCATAAATACGGAAGATAATGAAAAAAAGGAAAGTAAAGGTTTAGTATAAGGGTTAAAATTGGGCTTTTTTTTTGTAGTCATCGGGTTATCTCGGGTTTGGATCATGTCAGTATCGGGTTTGAGTCATTTCTAATTCAGGTCAATTCAAGCTTGGCTCACTTTGGGTTTGGGTATTTTATGTTCTAGTTTTCTCAGGTTTCCCTTCAATCATCTTCGAGTTCAGGTAGTTGATTTTTTTTTTTGTCAAATCGAGTTAAGTCAGGCTTGGGTTCAGTGGGTTGGGCCAAGTTCGGGCCAAGTCAAATTTTGCCATCCGTAAGTCAACGGCAATGTCTGTCACAAAACTTCTCCTTTACTTTTTTTTTTTAACTAAAGTTTGAAGTATAAAGTTTTATATTAATTTATATTGTAAAAAAATTAAAAATTATATTTAGAAACTATAACTTTTAAGGTACCATTTTTATATAAAAAATTTATTTTTTCTAAAAAGTTTTAAAAGAAATAAAATGATGAATTTTTTTCTGAAAAGAGCATGCGTTAAGAGAAAACGTCTTAATTCATTATTTAAGGGAAAGGCAAATTAATTCATGCTCCAACATTACGTCTTAATGCATTAAGGGAAAGGCAAATTACAGGATCTGGCAAAGGTAATACCCAATGCATCAAATTGCAAAGCCTAACAAAAACATTACTAACCCACTGTTCGCGCAAAGTCAAGTTGGAGCTAAACGCCAGCCATTTTCGCCTTGCTGAAGTGTCAAGGACATATCCACCCCCCCCCCCCTCGGGAAAGCACAGCCCATGCCCCTTTTTAGAGGTGACAAAATTTGATCCAATTTGATGACCTAATCCAACCCAACCCACCTGAAGTTAAGCTCAACCTAACATGAATTGACAAAAAAAATCAACGACTTGAACCTAAACCCGATTAAAGGGAAACCCGAGAAAACCCGAACCCAAATGACCTAAACCAGAAATGACCTAAACCCAAAATGACCCAAACTGAGACTGACCTGACCCAAACCCGAGATGACTTGATGACTAAACTCTACAATATCTGATTTTAACCCTCACCCTAAATCTTAACTTTCCTTTTTCATTATCTTCTATATTTAGTAAGTCCTAAATATGGAGGTTTCCATTTTTCGTAACTTTCATTTTTTGAAATTTTCACATTCAGTATATCCCATATTTAGGAATGATAACTTCTGTAATTAGTAACTTCCATTTGTTGGTACTTCCATATTTAGTAGGTCTCATTTTTAGGGAAGGGACTTCTATATTTAGTAATTTCATTTTTTTTAGACATTCATATTTAATAATTCTCATATTTTAAAAAGGGGTTTCCTTATTTAGTAACTTCCATTTTTTGAGGACTTTTATATATTGTAGGTATCATATTTGGAGAATAAACTTCCATATTTAGTAAGTCATATATATGAATTTTTTCAAAAGAAGTAATTTTTATATTTAGTTAGTTTAATGATCTTAATAGGCAATTGATAAAATTGCGACATTCATCCTTAAAATTTTTAAGTACAGTGCAATAAAGTATCTAAGTTTTAAAAAATTTCTTTGAGCCACCGCTAATTATTACAACATGGGTCCTTAAACTTTTGAAATCTTTGCACTTTCACCCAAAATTTTTCAAATTTTATAGTTTAGTCATTAATAGTGAATTTGATTTGCATTTCGTAGTAATTTCAAATAAAATTCATCAAAACAAAAGTATAGCAAAATTATCGTAGTGTATGTTTATGTGATAGCTGAGTAAGGATCTGAATGACTTGTACAGTAATAATTGAAAAGTATAAGTTTAGAAAAACAATCAAATATTACTAACAATGTTAAATTACCTTAATATGTACTAAACTATAATGAAGAAAATTTTTATGAATATTTTAATTAAATATAATAAAAAATAAAAAATTAATTTAAATTAAATCACACAAAAAATCAAATTCTTTGATTTAAATTTTAACAAAAATTGAAAAAAAAAATAAATCGATTTAATCATTTTGGCCTACACCCCAGTAACCCGAGCGAACACAAAGGTTGACCCAAATTTGACTCAAAACATGACAGGAAGTTACCTGAAACTGAAATTGACGTGACCTGTAGTGAACTCGAGCCCAAATAAAGTCGGTCCAACCCAACTTGAACCCGAAATTAACTCAACTTGAAATCAACCCGAACATAAATGACCTGACCTATACTCAAATTAATGCTAACCCAACTAGACCTAAACTTGAATGACCTGACCCAAGCCTAACCTGACCAACCCAATTGTTGTCTCTACCCGTTCTTAAAAACTTTCTTCTGGTGTAAAAAATTCTAGGTGCGAAAATGTTGGGTTTCGGGAGCCAAACAGCGCGACGGAATTTAACCAAAATCCTCTAAGATTCAAGTGAAAACGAGGTAAACCAGGTGTTCGAAAATTTTCATACCTAATTTTCGGTTGAGATCTCTCACTCAATTGTAGAGTCGAATCACAAAACCTGAACAGTTGATGTGTTCAAGCTCTCTATGGTATCCACACGAGCCTCTCGGGATCACCACACTTCCACCACATCCCAGCAGATGCGTTTCTCTTGCGCTCGCAGTGCTAGCTTGCGTCCTCCAAGGAATTGCAAGAGAAGAGTGCGGTTGTCCTTTTTGGAGGTTAGGGAAAGGAGACCTACGAATTTCTCACTAAAAGTTGTATTTATAGTGAGACTCAACTTCCATGCCTAATGGGTTTCAAAGCCCTAATCCAATTAGGCTTTAATTTCACGCTTAATAATGGCTCAACTCTTGGGCCCATTATTAATATGAAATTAAAGTGAAACCTTAACCCAAATAATTAGCCAATGCACTCTAATGATCCAAATAGCTCTATGTGTGCGACCCAATGGGCTTTTACCATGTTGTCAATGATCATAAATGTGATTTATGATCATAAGCAATGAGCGGTGTCTAGCAACACATCATTGCTACCCAAGTGACAAGATTGTCGATGATTCAACTAAACCTTTATGATCATCACCGATATATGCTATTGTCCCTTTGTCCAAGATATCAATACTAAGCACGAGACATGGAATGTGTCACTCTCGTATAGCCCAATCTTTGGTTTCTTGATTACCGAGTATACCAACTTAAACTGATGACATTGATATCGTATATCAACTCATCCGAGCATGGCCATGCGTTTTCTAAGTCCCATTCTATCAAGAGGGCCCGAAGATATCACTCCTGTTACATAGGAGGGACAAATTCCATCTTGATCATATAAATCCCTCCGCATGATATGTGGCATACCCAATGACCTCCTTCAAGTTCACTCAGTTACGAGCAATAAAGGAAAGTATCAAAGTATGTGACTCACATATAGGAAACCTTGATAATCTTAGGTCAAAGGACTACATATACCATAATCACTAAAAGAATCACTTATGACACTCATATAACGATCCATGTAGTGTTCTCATGGTGGGTCAGTCCAGTACACAAGTTCTCCAACTTGTACCCATATGTAGACTACATATCTCATATTAGTCTCCACATATGCTAGTCATTATGTATTATTGCAACCTGCTCCACTATAATACTAGACCAGGGACATTTGAGAATATCATTATTCTAGGGTTACAATTATGTTTATTACGTTACGCAGAAACAAAACAACAAATATAATTGCCGGATTAATGCCTTAATAAAATATCATGACTCAATGTGCAAAAAATACAATTATCTCATTATTGGCTTTTTGGGCATAACACTAACAGAAAAAAGGAAAGTTGCAACTAAACACCTACAAAAGTGAATCATCATGGCGGCGGACACGCCCAATGGCGGACCATAATAGGGGCAAGGGAGTGCTGCTACCCCCGAAAATTTTGAAAAGTTTCAGATATTGATACTTAATTGGTTAGTTTGAGAGAAAATATGGGCTAAATATGCATTCCTGCCCCCCCGAAAATAATGGAAGAATATAAAGATGGGGGGTAGTGACGTAAGAGATGAAGAAAATAGGGATCAAATTAGTAATTATTCTCTCTAGCCAGATATTTAAACATGCCTTAAATGCAACATTAGTCCTCTAGCTTTTCCAATTCGCAAGATTTGATCCCTTAGTTTTGACTTAGTACGACTTAGTCCCAATCTCTAGGTTTGTCTCGCCCACGATGCCGTTCATCTCCTCTGGGCTCTATTAACTCTCCTCTGGGCTCTCCCCCCCCCCCCCCCAAAAATACCAAAAATCCTAGTTTCACCACTGGACACACCCGATGGTGCGTCCTGCCCTAAGATCTTGAATTTCGCTGATCCTGCTCTTCATTTTGTCCAAATGGCAAGCAACTTGATTCCTTGTGATGCTCGATGTGCCTTTTTTTCTGTTAGTACAAGGGTGTGCGTCAAGGACCATGGGCAAATGGGTGGCACCAAAGCCAATTATGATGTTAATGATTGATAAAATATTCATAAGTATTAATATGTATATACACTAATTTACTAACCACATATAGAAAAGAAATTAACTTACCAGTTCCAATTTTAGGCTGGTAGGCTGGGCACTAGGGGAAGAGAATATGATGAATAATGGTTTGGTCTCCCTTTAAGTATTGAACTTTAATTTTGAGTTTAAAAAATTAGTTCTAAATTATAGAGGTACAGATCAAAAGGGAGAGAGAATTGGTCAATTAAGTATATAATTTTAATTTATATTGAATTAGGCCTCTCCTTTTAAGTTTGCGCGGCTTTTACTGGTTATGACATTCAAAAACAAACTAATGGCCATCTTCTCCACTTAGCAAAAAAAAAATGTGGGATTAAGATTGAGCATAGCGACAGCGTAATGGCTCACCTGAGAGCCCCTCAAGCCCCAAGCTTATCAAATTCCTCACTCGAGAGGACCCAAAGCTTCAATGTGGCATTCTGAAGCCGACAAGAATCAACTATAATCTGAAGCCAGGTAGAATTTATTAACGGGGAATTGGAGATTAAGAACTGAGAGAGATCATTGGGGGGAATTAATTGAAGAGAACCGAAATTTAAGCTTATAACTTGAAAGATTGCGAAGGGATGTTAAGAAAATGAAGGAGACTCAGATTAAGAGAAGAAAAAACCTTTTTGAATATAACAGAGTCTCGGATTTTACGTTCTATGTTCCTGTTTTTATCCTTCTATTTTCATTGGGTTTTACTTTTACCGGTTTAATTGTGATGTTGCTGGTGGGAGTGGATGCTAACATGGCGCCCACATTGTGCTTCTATGTAAAGGGCGGCAGTATAATAAATCCGGAAAAATAAAATTTAAAAAATCCTCAAATAAGCAAAAAAAGAAAAAATAATAGAAAAGAAATCTAATTTTTCGAGAATTAAAATCAGTTCATGGAATTAGGCGCTGTGCTGGGTAAGTTGGTATCAGAAATTATTTTCAGCTTCTGTTGTTCTGGAAAAAAAATTCTTTGCTCCTTCAGTTGAAAAAAAAAAAATAAAGATGGTGTCCAAATCAGTTGAAATGTACGTCATGGGCTTAATTTATCAAAGTTATTAATTAGTTTAGACAGAAGGGGACACAGTCACTCTGGTCTTTGCTTTCTTTATCTACCTAGTTTATAAGTCTTTGTCGAATCACATAATTAAAGGAATCGAAGATAAAATTTATCACCTAGATTTGTAAGAGGGAGGTAGAATGGCTGATGCGAGGAGATGAATTATTGACAGAAGATGTAATTAGGCTAATGTTTTTATTTTTATTTTTTTCAACTGAAGGAGCAAAGAATTTTTTACCAGAACATCAGAAGCTGAAAGTAATTTCTGATACCAACTTACCCAGCGCAGGATCTAATTCCATGAACTGATTTTGATTCCCGAGAAATTAGAATTCTTTTCTATTATTTTTTTCTTGTTTTCCTTATTTGAGGATTTGTTTAATTTTATTTTTCCGGAGCTTGATTTATTATACTACCGTGCTTTACATAGAGACGTGTCGTGGCATATAGCTAGTGGTGAGCTTTGCCTGTACTAATGCTCGGCTCCGTCCCATTCCAATTTAGATTATACAGCTTTCCACAATTTGAATATGTACAATTACACATTGCTGCTTTGAATAAAATTGAAAATCATTTAGACATTTTGGCTTTCTTGGCTCACGTCACGTCGACGATGTGGTACTTCTTTTAACACATCAACTTGCTGCTGGTCTTCTTCTCCTAATTAAAATATGGATCTTGTCACGTTAGCCTAAAAAATCGACGATGTGGCAATGCAATGTAAATATAACAGGTCTGGATATGTACTTTCTATTTTAGCGCTTGACCCATCCCCCGTAAAAAAAGCGTTTTTCAATTGCGTACACAATAATTAATGAACTCGGCCTAATTAGTATAAAGATTGCTTCCTAATATTTCATTTATTGTCTTATAACTTTTTGAGCCTTGATTATAGGGTAAATTTTAAAAATATCATTAGGCTTGAGTATAGATACAATTTAATTCATCCCATTACAAAACGGCATTTCTATGGTCACTGTCAGAAGAATTATTACCTAGAACATCATCAAAATTTATGATTATCTATAGGTCTACATGTAGCAATTAATATATTTTTTTTTCTTTTATTCCAATTAACCCTCGAGTCTCATCTGTTTCCTTCAAAATCACCAACCAATTGTGTCACATAAAAAATATCAACTCAACTGTCTGTCTGTAAAAAAAGACCAACTTTAGTTCAGTCATGTTTATGGAAACAACTCTTGGCACTAGGGAAATGAAGCAAGTAGATTAGAGATGGAGTCAATAATCTATTAGAGATAAGAGCTGTTATAATTTTCAAGAGGTGGAACCTGATAACTTTCTTATGTGCTCTAAAAAACCAAATACACCAAAATTTTTTGTGATTGAGCATGTGGCAACTTTTATTATAAAGATAGGTTCAAAAAACACTTCCCATTGATAGGCTGTTAAGATCTTGTTATTTGATTTTTTTTTTGTTAAAATATCAATGATATTATAATTCATCTTGATTCATTGTTTTAAGTAGACATGAAGGAAAGATTTATTTATATTTTGTTTGTGGATTACCATAAAGATTTGGAAAGGATTAGGAAATTTGAAGCATCCTTATTAGGGAACTCCAATTGTGGAAAAGGACATAGGCCGTCCTTTTGCCTTTGCCTAGAGAGAGAGAGAGAGAGAGAGAGAGAGAGAGAGAGGGCATAGCATAAAGTATCAAAATACAGTGTCATTGTCTAAGGTGCGTGGCACTGGTGGACGAATGGGGGCACAGCGCGGCCAAGAGCAATCTTCAAACTGTAAAACCCTTTTTTTTTGTTGGCGCAGTGGTTGAGGCGTACCCATGTCACGTCGTCCTACACCCTTGACCCCTTGAGTCAACGTTACGTATTAGAAACTGTGTAGCCAAACCAAAATCTGTATATAGTCCCTTAACTTTTCTAATTCTAACGAGTTAGTCCTTTATCTTAGAATCAATACAAGTTAGTCGCTCAACTTCAATAAAGTTTGCAAGTTGGTCCAAATTGGATGGAAGGCCAGGTTACATTTTTTGCTGATGTGGCATGGGTATTTGTTTGAGATGGCTATGACTGGAAAAGAGAGATGGGAAAGCGGCAGTTTATGGGTTAATACTTCTTTCCTTTTTTTGCAAATAATTGTATGCCATTTTCAAGCAACCTAGAAAGGGCAGGGCTTAAACAATAGAAGTTCCAGAGTCATATTTGAAATCCTAATCAAGCAAGTACTACGAACACCTTGGACCCCCTCCATACAACCTACGATCACCAACAATTATGCCATACCACCACCAGTCTAGTGCAGCATCGCATCGGTCTCATCCCCGTCCTCCATCTCTAGCTGCAGAATCCAAATATCCCAATTAAAGGCAAGAACAATACTGAACAGAAGACAAAGGTACAGGAAACAAGGAAGCAATGGTTGTCAATTGGTGAGGGAGAGAAAGAGACCTCCAATGGAGTCTGCTCTGCTCGTAAACGACGTCCATTAAACAGGAAAACAATGGAATTGAAATCCACAGACTGGCAATCGCAATAGGCATTCATAAGCTTCTTCAACTGTGTGCTCTTTTTTATCTTAAAGGATACCTCATTCCCATCCTGGCCTTTGACTTTGAGATTGATGTGAGCAGATTGATCGGTCGGCTTTTTTTCTTCCTCCAGATTCGTCATCCCAGCCATGTTCTTGTCCAATTTCAGCAAATTTTCTGCCGCAAAATCTCGCCTTTCTGACTCCTTGCTACTACCTCAAATCCCTCTGGCAGATGAGCAGCCTCGTCCCCGTGGCTCATCCACGCAACCTCTTCTCTCCATTGCAGATGCCTCCGTCACCAATTTCTTCTATCCATCCCCGACCCTCTTCGCTTACTCTGTTCTTTCCATCCCCGACCCTCTCCTCTCCAGCCGCCTAATTTTTGGGAATTTTTTGGCTTCCCCAAACTCGCCGAAAAGCCACTCGAGTGAATAGCAAAGCCCCAATTTTAATCCACCTAAGCATCTAACGCACGACGTTAAAGGCACAGGCAGGGCAGCTAGACGCCTTCTGTCACCCCTTGGACTAATTCGTTTAGCTTAGTGAAGTTGAGGAACTAACGCGCTTAATCTGGGAAGCTAGAGGACTAACTCGCTGGAGTTTATCAAGTTGGAGGACTATATGTGCATTTCGGCCCCAAATAAATTCAATGTCAAGTTGGATCAAACACCAGCCTTCTCAGATACTCTCCTGGTTTATAAAATTCTGGCGATTCGTCGCAACTAAACGCCTACAGAAGTGAATCAACATGACGGCGGACATGTCCCATGGTGCTCTTATCCACGCGTCAAGGAAATACTGGACTAATTTCATGGCCCATGGGAAAGAGTTTTTCAACTCTTATTAATTGATAAATTATTATTAAGTGTTAATTTCACAATATATATTAATTTCATTTTGGAAAAAGGAGATCCAAAACATTTATTTGTATCACCACCACTGATATAAATATTAACACTTCACTTAATATTTATCATTAGTTATAACAGCCAAAAATCCTTTCTTGCATCTTCGTTATGAGTTGAATAATTTGAGAAGAGAAATTTAGCAGAAATGCTGCTCCACTTCCACAGATCAAATTGTCTTAAAAGGAAATCTCTATGGATTCATGTTTCCTATTGACATCTAAAATGTTAACGGAACGGAACTTTGGTTAGGGAATCTATGTTTACCCAAGTCTAACTAATGAAAATTTAGCCATCAATAAATGATACCGTTTCAAGCATTTGATTTTATTAACACGATAATAAGACAAAACTAATAACATTATTTTCTATTTTTAATATATATCTCTTATTTCAATGTCAGTTTTATTTTTAATGTTGTTGATTTTGGTTTAAAATAAATATTATTTAAAAGATAACACTCTATCTACCTAATAATAGCTTCAAAAAGTTATAAATTAATTTTTTTTATGAATTTTTTCTCGTATCCAACTTTAAAAGAAAATTAATGAAAATACATATTTTTTTATAAATATTTTATAAACTTTTTTGAATTTATTAAATTGTAAAATTTCTATTGATACATAAGTCAAGTGAAAATTTTAAAGAAATATGAAAATAATACACCAAATAACTCATTATAATTTTTCACAAACACATTTATTGGATGAAAAGAAATTTTAATGTTATACCTGAAACTCCTAGCTGGGCAGCTTCAATCATGTACAATGTTGCCATTTTCACTTAAAATTGAAAAAAAAAAATACGGACAAAAAAACAACTCAAATGCCAAAAAAGAAAAAAAAAGAAAAGGAAGTCGCTGCGAAAAACCCTAGCTTCCTCGCCATGAGGTTACTCTTTCACCCACAATAAGGATGCTCCAGAGTCCAGATTTCCTATTGGGGGTAAATATGTCCCTACGGGGTGTCGGGAAAAAGTGAGACGGATCTGGCCGTCCATCTCTGTAGTCTACGCACCCACGCGCCCACCATCTCGGTTGTTTACGCGCCCCACCACCGGTCTCTTTTGGGATTATAAATTCTACGATTACTCACAGCGGCAAGCCTACACAAGTGATCAAAATGGTTGTGGAAAGGCCCGATGGTGCGTCCCGCCCTGAGATGTCGGATTTCGCTGATCGTGCTCTTCATTCTGTCCAAATGGTAAGGAACCCGACGATTATGTTGCTAATGATCGATGATTATGATGCTCAATTGCTCATGAAAGTTGGTATTATAGTACTCATGTTAGTTAAAATTGCTACAGCACGATGGTGATGACGAAAACAGAAGCCGCTGGTTCACAACCATCTTTTGTCGCCGGCTGCCGGAGAGCGCGATCAAGAAAGAGATAAATGTGAACGGCACACTTCTGCGGCGCCTTGCTGGGAATCCCCAAAGAGCTGCAGGCAACAGCTTCAGAATTCTGGTTCAGTACAAAAACAGAGCCTACCCTGTGACTTGTAGGAGCCGCTTGACTGGGAAGTATAAGAAGTGGGTCCTCTCAAAAGGGTGGATGGACTTGATTCGTGCAAACAATCTGAAAGCGGGCCACCAACTGACCCTGTTCAAGCCGGAGGATGAAGATGCTGACGGTCTTTTCCTCATGGAAGATGGAGCTTCAGCTTATGCTGCTGCTTCTGGGTCCAAAGTTCACAAGCCGCCGCGCGACACAAACTTGACCTACTTCGACTCTGTTTCATTAGCTGCAGAGGCGCTCCTCAACTTGAAGCAGCCTCTCCCTGCCCCATCTGTTCATGCGGTGAACCCGCTTTCTGGACCTCCAAGAGCCACAGCGATTGACTTGAACTCGGCTCCTTTGTCACCGGACCAAATTCTCGACTTGAACACGGTTCCTGCAATTGAGGTGGACAGCCTTTGATTCCGGCGAGCGCCGGGCTGCCCTGGCCGCATGAAGAGTTTGTGTTTTGCTGTGTTGGACTGAGTCTATGCATACGCATTTTGATTGCTGTGTAAGTTCTCCAGTGTGTGTTCTTGTGTCTGCGTTGCCGTTAGTGAGGAAATCCCAGTGTGGCGGCTGACGGTGGCGCGCCGACGAGTCCGGCACCGGTCACGCTACAGGGTCCCCACTCAAACTAAATAAACTAAACCTTGGGTTTAGTTAAAGATACAGTTTGGCGCTTCTGTTTTGAGAACTTACATTTTACCCCTATGTAATCTATGCCTGAGTGTGATTGTGAATACTGTTATTTTAAACTGTATAAAAAACTCGCCATTAAGAAAAATTTATCTTTATTTTCTTCTGCAGATTACCTATAGCTGCATCGCTTCCACCTTACCTTTTATTTTTCTTTTTCTTTTGTTGCATCATGTTTTGATATTCCTCGTCTTCAACTTCATTTATTATTTTGTCACTACTTTTGGTTTAATTATTTATTTATTTTCATTCTTTTAAAATAAAAAGAATCTCACATTCTCAGAGAACAGACGAGATTACGAAAGGCCCCAAGAGGATATAATATAACTAATTTCATAACTCATCTAATAGACAAGATAGTAGGTCATATATAAACATTCATTCCACTCAATTTATACAGAAGATGTCAGTAATTGATTTAATATTAAGAAAGAAGTGTAAAAAATTTACTGTTACATCAAGCATCACAGTGGGAATGTCATATATAAATGGGCTAAATTTAAGGTAAGAAAAACATAATTTGGATCAAATTGGTGCAATAAATAATGCCCAATGAAATGAAAAAATGGGCCACTCCAAAAGAGCCCAAAAAATTAATAAAATAGTAGCACACAAGTGGGCTAATTTAATTTAAGTGTACAAACTGTTGGGCATGGGAAAAAATTAAGCCCAAATGAAATTTGATAGGTGGCCCAACTTCAATGGGCTAAAGAACAGAAATCATTAATTTTCAAATGCCTAAAAAATTAAGGAAAACAAAGTCCAACGCATTGAACATGCAAACAATACTATATCTGTCACTTTTCAAAAGGTGGGCGAATAAGGAAAGTGTTATATAAATTAGGGACTAAAGAGACAAGAGGATGGTTTCTATAGGATTGACATGTGTAATTTAACAAAATTTGCCTATAAAAAAGCTAGCTTGTCCTAACCCTATATAATCTTCCACCAACACTTCGCTCTCTCTCACTTCCACCGCCACAATAATCATTTTCTGGGTTTAGGGTGTTGCTATTGTCGTTTCTTTGAATTCCATGGTGGTGCTGCCCCCGTGAGTATGATTTTTCTGACGTTCTTGAAATCTCAGATTTACATATTTTCCCCCCAATTTATATGTATTTGTCTTGTATTTAACGATTTTGAAAAGGTTTTATAGAAAAATGACACTGTTTTTTTCTCTATTCATCACTCATCTTTGTAATCCTTTTTGGTTTTTTTCCTCGGCGTCGAGCTTTTTGCCTCTAGTTGCTGCTGCATGGTCAACCCAGAAGTACTAAGGTTTTCGTTAGATCTGTTAACCCATTCGCCAATCCATGCCCCGCTAGTATGTGGTTTGTGGGCGGCCCCCAGGGAACATTCTTGACGAGAAATCGGCGGTCTTACTTCCTCAGCTTTCTTTGAGTGTCATTCGCACTATCCTTTAAGTTCTTTTGACCTTAAAGGGAAACGTTTTTCATAGATCTGGGTGAAAAGATTTGGATGGTCAAAACACTTTTTTCAATTCCAGGGCACCGACTTCTGTTAGAATGGTTGGTCTAGGAATTTTTGATGTCTAAGTGGTAGTACTGTTCTTACTCGCCTACCTAATACATCCTCTGCCATCAGGAAGGCTTGTCTCCTTTACAAGCTTCCCTATATCTTACTTATTCCATATACCAAAAGCCATAAATTTATTTAAGGAACTAAATCTTTCATATGTGGTTAGTAAAATAGTGGAATGAATATGCATTTAAATGGACAAACTTGGCTGGAAGAAAAAGAAACCTAAGGCATATTTTCTAGGATCTGTTATCATTCAATGTTTAGATATTTTGGCATAAATTGGTATTACATAGTTTTAATTAATTCATTTTATGTATGTTGAAACAACACTGGCTACTAATGAGGGGCTAGATGGATACAAGCAACATAAATGACAATGTCTTCTAGGAAATAGGATTAAATAGAAACTGATATAATACTAATATCCTTTCTAGAAATAAAAGCTAATTCCCCTCTGTCATAAAGATCATTATCAGAGCTTGAATTCTCCGAAGGATCACTTTCTTGAATTGCCCCATTCTCCATTCTATGCACCTGTTGCTCTTTTTTTTTATTAAAAAATCTGTCATTTGATAATTATGTCTAAGGGACTGTCTTTCGTAAGCTTTCAATGAATATAATCAAGAGTTTTCACAAAAAGGGATGGGAACCACCTCAATTATGTCCATAATAACTAGAAAAATTAAAAGGATAAAATCTACCATGGGTTACCTAGCTTATTTTTTTATCCTATCCAGGTACCTTACCTTTATTTTGTCCCGGCGAGATACCTTTCCTCCTATTGTGCATCCTGTTTAACTACTTTCCATTAAATTGACTGTTAAAACAGATGAGAAATGATGATGTGGAATTTAATATCACTAAGATAAATTGAAAAATATCAACTTTAGTCCTTTAACTTTTTTAATCACTAACTCTAGTTCTCCAAATATTTTTAATGGCAAATTTGAAAGAGAAAGAGAAAGAAAGAGAGGGTTCAAAGAGAGAAAAGTGCCGCCTTCTCTCTAGAAATCAGGTTGATCGATCTCCACCCTTGAAGCAACGAGATGGGGTGAAGTAAAAGAGGATCACGCGGCGGCCGATGGAGGGGTACTAAATAATCGGAGCTGATTGAGGCTGATGAGGCAGGGGACAATTCTAGTCTGGGCTCAGACGACGGGCTATTGGAGGAGGACAAAGAAGCGACAGAGGTGACGCACGATTCTGGGCTGCTAGTGACACTCGTTTCTGGGATAATGGCGATGCAAGATCCTGGGATGGTGGCGATGGGTGATTTGGGTCTGGTTGCGAGGAGCGACCCCCGTACGACGGCAAAGGTAGATCCTGGTATGGCTATGATGGGTGACGCACGACTATGGATAGAAGGAGATGAACAAATCTGGTTAGACGAAGAGGAGTGATTCGGGGTTGACAACAATTAGCGATTATCGTGCGACGGTGAAGCTTGATTCTGGTTTGGTGGCGACGCACGAATTTGGTGGCAGTGAACAAGATGGGAGGGCGATTGGGTAAGTTGAATTTGGTGGCGGTGAAAGAGATTGGCGGTGAGGCCAATTGCCACATTGGCGGGTAAAGGGCGGTTGGCAGCTAGGCTGGTGGCTAGTGGCTGGAGGGTGGTCGCGGCGATGACTGGGTGGGGAGCTATTGGGGTGGCTGCAGTAAAAATGGAAGATCAAGGTTTGGGGGATAGAATTTACTTGAGTGAAAATATAAAGGTTAGAATTAGTAATTGAAACAGTTTGAGGACTGAAGTTGTCATTTTAAGTTTATTTTAGTATTGTTTAATGCCATATCATCATTTTTCATCCAATTTAACAGTCAATTTAACAAAAAGTAGTTGAACAGGATACGTAATAGGAGAAAAAGTACCTCGCCAAGACAAAATAAAGGTAAGGTACCCGGATAGGACAAAAAAATAAGCTAGGTGACCCATGGTGGATTTTACCCAAAATTAAGATAAAAAGAAGTTTGATTTTAAAATAATATTTCATTTCACTAGTTGGGAGAAATTAGTATAGAAAAATAAAATCACATTACATTATCCATAAATATTTAAATTCCTATATATCTAGTTCTAAATATCCATTTTATTGTTATTTTATTAGAACTATTAATAGTGTGTTAACTTGCCAAAAAATCCTAACTTACAAAAAGGAGGGAAGAAAAAAAATAATTTTGCAACATAGACATGATGCATTAAATAAACATAATTTAAATTGGAACCTGGTATGTGTTTGCTTGTAAATCCAGGTGCTTTTCTTTTTTACTTGAATTTTCTGGGTGAAAATGAAATAGAAATAAGATTTAGTTCAATTGAAAGATATAAACGATAATGAAATTGTAGAAAATTCTGCAACATAAACATGGTGCATCAAACAAACATAATTTAAATTGGAACTTGGATGTGTTTGATGGTAAATCTGGGTGTTTTACCTTATTGCTTGAATTTTCTAGGTGAAAATGAAATAGAAATAAATTTTGTTTCAATTGAAAGATATATATGATGATGATATTGTAGAAAATTTTGCAACATAAACATGGTGCATCAAATAAACATAATTTAAACTGGAACCTGAGATGCATTTGATGGTAAATTTGGGTGCTTTGCCTTTTTTCTTGAATTTTTTTGGTGAAAATGAAATATAAATAAGATTTGGTTCAATTGAAAGATATATATAATGATGAAACTGTAGAAATGTCACCTTAGTGAAAGATGACTACAGGGAGAATGGACAACAGCTGAACCACAACAGGCAAGGACTAACACCTTCATCCTTGAGAGAGTTATGAAGAGAAGACGATATCCAGGAGTAGGACCATCTTGCTGGCCGACTGACTTGCAAAAAAAGGAAGAACATGCGATGAACATAGAATGAAAAGTGAATTTGTAAATATGTTTTACTATTGTATTTATATTGAACATCTTATAACTATAAATATAAACCGAATGTGAAGTAGTAGGGGTGTGGAGGAGAGAAAAATCAATTAATATCTACATTTTAAAAAATAACTGCTTATTTAAAAAAAACGCTCCTAAGTATTATTAGAAATACATCTTAAAAAATGAGGGATAATGGTTTCTCTAAAAAAAGGGAAAATAACCATGGGAGGACATGGACAAAAACTATTGCAGAAGGTTTGAAAGTTTTGAACAGAATAGTAAAAAAAAAAATTATCACACGTGGCATAACCTGTTTAATCATGGCAAAGATATAAATACTTTTCAAATATAGTGAAGTCAAACAAACTATCAATCAGAACCTCACACCTGTACCTCAATAGGGGCATTTGAAGAAATCGCACGTGTCTTCACATGGTAAATTTCATTTTACACATGTCGAGTAAAAAAAATTTTAATTTTTTATAAATTATAAAATGACAATAGTGCTGAATGACCTACTTTTGTATCTATTTGTATATTTGTAGCTAGCTTCCTGTTCACCAGCAATTTATTGAGTTTTTTTAATTTTTCTGGCAACTATTGTAAGTTTCAGGTAATTGCTTTTGAACCTATGCAAGATTTTTTTTTGTTACAATAATTCCAACAACTCAATAACCATTTCTTTTTTTGTTTTGAACAGTAAAAAATAAATTCATTAACAAGAGACAAAGTAGTATGAAACATCAACCTTCACTTGATTATCAAAACCAGACAACTACAAAAACAAAAAAAACTCACTACACCCAAGCTCAAAATTTATATCCACAAACTACAACCAATCTAAAAATAAAGGCCTAACAAACAACCATCACTAACACCTTAAACCATCATCCTAATATCCTAAATATGTTGGTAGGATGCCCCAGACCTTAGAGACGATTAAACCTTCAACCAAAAATAGGGTTAGGAGTTTTGGAGTTGTGTGTCTCATGAAGGCCCTCCAATACTTATGTCTGTATGGGCTCGAGAAGAATGTATGAGTCTTTAAAATATATCTTACAATGCCATTAGGAAGACCTATTATAGGACTGAAGATGTGGTGATCGTGAGAGGAAACTCTTCCCATCGTGTGATGGATCCCTATGATCATGGGGATTACCTTTTTTACCTAAGTTGAACAACCTAAACAGTCGACTGGTTACTTTCTAACTCATAAGCGATGCTTTAATGTGCTTCTCCTCCAAGCCTAACCCATGAATGGATCTCTAATGAGCAATCCATGGATGAGGGCCGAAGCCTGATATGATGTCAACGATCCCCCAGAAAGTAAAATTGAGGGAGTTAAGTGCCCTGCATTTCAAAATTTTAAAGTGAAGAAGCAATCCTAATGAAGTGGATGCTGGGTTAAGTGGTTTAAGGTTTGATTCCCCTGAGTCAACTTTTGTTAACACCCTAAAATCATTTCCAAGTCTTCACTTCTTGATCAATTGACAATTCTGTTTCATTGTAAGGATCTCTTTGGCATCTTTAGCACTGCTCGAGACCCACCCTTTCGTGAGAGCAAGCAATTAAAGGATCACCAAAATTTCGACCAAATGTATAAATTCATACTTTCTGGGGTCCTTCTAATAGTATCTTGTTCTTTTGATTTGTCTGATCGTATTGGGCCACTAGTGCTAGGTTGTCATCCCTAGCTAACAGTTGATGTTTATTGACATTCAAACATGGTGTCTAGTCGGGGATGACTATTGTTGGGTCTTTAAATGGGGCGAGGCACTAAAACCCCTAACACCCTTTCATGTCACTCGTCTTAAGAGCATTATGACTCATAGCTCCATCAAACTTCTAGAGAAGGATATTTTCATCTGTGAATCTTATGGTCCACGAGTTTGATAATGGGCTTGCGTTCCAAAGAACTAACTCACATCATTTGCCAACCAATGCAAGGTTGGTTTTAGGTTTTTACTACACATTCTTTAATGCAAACCCCATGGGTATATGACCCTAAAATGTGCTTAAGATAGCTTTAATTTTCACAAGCATGCTTTAGATAAACTAAAAAAGCCTCACCCCTAACTAACTTGTAGCCACAAATGAAAAATATAGGGAAAACAATACACAAAGAACATGCACTCCCTTATATGTCAAGTTCTCAAAGAACTAAAGAGAGAATGCTTCCTCTAGCAAGAATGTTTGTTGACCAAATTCTGAGTATTACAGCCATGGTTCAGCCTTTATTAAATCTTTACACCATTATGTCACAAAAGTCCTAAGTTAAAATGAAAAAGAGGTGAAAATAAACTAAACGTCTTAGTTTGATTAGAAGTAAACCCTAAAGACACTAATCTCTCCCTATTACACATCTCTTACGTGTTTTTGGGTTAAACATTTACAAAACATGTCTAAATATGCTAAAGGATGTAAAAACACTTGTAGAAAATGAAAAGAAATTGTTTTAGCACACCTGAGCTCAACCAAACACGTTGGTGGGTTCTACTAGGTATGCCACACAGTGTTATGGGGTGCTTTTAGGTATCTTAGGTGCCTTTTATATGCCTAGTCCTTCATGGGTTTGAATTGGGTTGAGCTCCAAGTATGTTGATCCCATATGTAGAAAATTTATGTCCGAGTCTATTATATACTTTAAAGCTTTCCTTAGTCTATTGTTCCTTAAAAAACACCAACACGAGCCTTAGAGTGCCTCCTTGAACTCTCGAGCTGTTTTGTGTGTCATAGGACCATTTGCAAGCTCTAAATGATCCTTGATGCTTGTTGGATTCCCATCACTCTTGTGAACTAACTTTGTAACCAGTTTAAGTTTTTTCCTTCCTAACTAGCCCCCACAATTTTTCTACACTTATAAAGGTTTTCTCTTACTTGCCATTGACTAGAATGAACTTTTTTCCAGAATATATTTTCTTTTATTATTCATTGTCCCCTACAAAACCTAGATCATTTTTCTTCAATTTGAGGTCTAACCTCTTCAACTGTAACCTCTCTTTCCCTTTTCCCTTCAGTCCCAAGAGCTAAAAACTATGGAAGGAAAAGTTAGTCTACTTAACCTTTAGGTGCCTCTGGGACTTTCCCTTGGAATAGATGAACAACACAATTCATGAAAACATAGACCTCCTGAGCTAATACTAGGGTCTAAGGCCTTCAAAGCCATAAAGAAAATAATGGTCTACCTTTTGAAGCTTGTGAGGATGACAGAAAGTGGAGGTTATTCCCCTTCATAGGTAGTACCTCAATGGAGCACCCTTTGTGCTTATGAGGTTAGCCATCTTTGTCCATTGAAGCCTAGGCCTAATTTTTGGTTTCTTAGGACCTAAAGGATGCTCATAGATCCTCTATGTGGTATTGTAATCCTTATAGGTGAATCCAACTATTTTCTTTTTTTGCAAATTGTTTTATTTTTTAAGTTATTCCTTTTAAGATTACAGCATAGGCTGGAAGAATATGGTTGCTCTGAGAATGAAACAAACATTGCTTGGAGTGGCCTAGGAGGCTAGAAGGCCCCTGAAGCAAAATGAAAGGTCAAACTCGGAGGTCTCTAACTTATCAGAAAATGATAAGAAAGCCACTTTATTAACGCCGATGTGCCAATGAAGAGGCAAAGGACCTCAGTTCCTGTTGCTCAAGATGTAAAGATTCTTGAAGACTCTCCTCCATCCAGGCACCAATAGGTAAATCCTAGGGCATTATTTCTATAGTGATTCATATTCATTCCTGCACTTTTCCCAAGGTGCCTGTAAAGGTGCATCCATGTACATTTCTTCTTCTTGGCTTGATAATCCATTCTTAGCCCATCTTTAAAGAAAATGCCTGAGATGTTCTCCAATCTGATTGACTAAAGGCACAGAAGTGTAAGGCTCCAGAGGTCTACTTGACAGTTGATGAAGGATTCCCTAGGACCCCCAGTTTTTCATCCCAGAAGGGGAATCCCTCCTAGAGTACTGTGGTTGTTTTTTTTTTTTTTTTGTCTCTATCATTATACTACAAGACCTTCAAATAATGAAGGTATATCTAAGGGACCTAGTGAGGGGCATCAAGGTTTGTCCAGGGCATTATTTTCGGGTATGTCTGCAGGGGCCTATTTTCATCTTTGTCCAGCCAACCTTAGCCATACTAACTAACTTATTCCCTACAGGCTACCATCCTTTTTTTTGACTATAGAGGCTGATCAGAAGCTTCACTCCAGGAACCAAATGATAAAGAAATAGATGACCTCCATTTTTTAGAAAAGTGACAGCACTAGAGAAGGAGTGAGACTGTTTAAAGGACTATATTGCCAAAGAGGACACAAGTTTTTATGACTCACATTTTTTACCTGGGGGTTATGAAGGAAACAATTTTGAAGGTGGAGAAAAGCTTCTTGGGCCACTACTCCTTGCTAGACAAGGTGACCAACTTGAAAATACAAAACTTCAGTGAGTAGTTCAACATTCTAAATCAGGACTGCCAATGTTTGCATCAGGGATGGAAAGCTACCAAAGTCCAAATGTTCGAGATTGAAAAAAGACCTGTTACCCAAAATGTAGAAATTACTAGCCTTCATATGTAGAGTGCTTAGCTTCAAGGGGACCTGGTTAAGGTGCTAAATAAAGCCGACTAGCAGCTCTTCTAGGATCTCTTCATTGAGTTTACCTGGTGTAGATATTAGGTTGAGCAAACACACCATCTCCAAGGTTTTGACTTGTTAAAAAAATCCTTGAAAGACTAAAACATCTAGTACAAAGAGGATAAACTGGGTATTATGGTAATAGCTTTCATCCTAAGTGGTGGCCTTCCAGCCCTTCCTCTAGGGGACTAGTCCCCTTCATAGACTTTCTCCTTTATAGTATTAGGGAGTTTAAAAAATGTTAAGAAATTAAAAAATGTTATTTATGAGCATTACCTTTATTTGTACATATACGTATGTTTCCTCCAATTGGAAGTCTTCTCAATCCTAAGGTTAATTGTCCAAAGGCCTTAGCTTCAATGCTGGGACTAAGGTTCCTCACTTGAGACCTAAAAGCATAACAGCAAGTGTGCTGGTTCCTATAAAGATAAGACATTTTTTATGAAATATGGGCCACAATGCCCTTATGAAAAATTTCAGGGCTCATACATAGTCATTAAAGAGCCTAGGAGAGTTTAAGGAAGCATTCAAAAGAATACTTCCCAGGCTCTATCATTCTGATTTAGTTTGACCTTGCTATTTATTAAGGTATGGGTGCATATCTTTGGATTTACCTGTTGAGCCTTAATGACCACCTTCTTTATTTTAGCTTGATAAATGTAGATATATGCATCCTCTTGCTTAGTTTTGAAAATTATCATCAAATATTTAACATCAAACCTCATGTGTAAGTTTCCCTATGTCTGTCTTCTAATGATGGTGATGAAAAGGGATGGGGCATTTATCACAATGAACCTTGTCATGATCAAAACATATAGCTCTGAGTTGTCCTTCATGGATTTCCATTTCATCAACAAAATGCAAGTCAATTTATCAAGGAAAGGTAGCTTCCTTGAGTCAATACTGAAGGTTGAAGAGAACATCAACAGTAGAGTCATCATCACAAAGGAACCTTTTTATGTCCTTGTTAGTAATCAAAAGAGGATTGTCATAAGGAACTTTACACTTGACTCATCTAACCTTGAGGGGTGATTTCCTAGGCTATCAAACTTGATGAACATAATCTCTCACCACTTCCTTTTAGTTTTAGCCAAAAGAAGTATTATTTTGAAAGTGTGAATGACCCCCGGTGGGTCAAGGTTGCCTTTGAGGGACTCCAGTTGTTCCTTTATCGATCAGAGTTATAGTCATCATTGTTGTTCTTCTTTTCATCATTCCTTTTATATTGATTTTTTAAGGATAGTGGGTGAAGAAATTGCCTTTACAGTCTTGATTGATAAAAGACTCAATGTACTTCTTCAGTTAGTGGAACTCCTCTATGTCATGCCGATGGTCCTAATGGTACTTATAGTACATTTTCAGGGATTTTTTTACTATCCAAAGTTATGGGCATTGGACTCTTGACTCTACTCTACTTCTTTAGAGCCATGAGAATATTGGACTTTGGCTATTCAGTGAAGCAAAAGATTTTTCCCTTTTCGTGTACTTCCCCTCGCCTTTGGCTGAGGTTAGTCAGATGTAAACTCGGGCCTCTTTCCTCTGTGCTTTGCATCCATCAAGGTAAACTCTTTAATGACCATGAATAGTTCAGCCTTTCGGCAGAACTTCCATAGGGATTCAAGCATGTCCATAAAGAATTCAAAGGCTAAGTGAGAGTCGCATTGAAGTTCTCTAGTTATAAAAGGCTATATGAGAGTTATATTGAAGTCCTTGAGCTATAGTGAGGATGTGAATCTTGGGGCAGAAGTTGGCCATGTTCAATGCCTTCTGGTTGAAGTAGTCGATGTAGTTTTTGATAGATTTATTAGGCCTTTAGACAACATCAAACATCTAATCAGCCATCTCATCGTTGGCTGGCTTCCAATGAATTGGTGTATAAAGGCAGTAAAAAGTTCTTAGAAACTAGAAAAAGAACTAGAGTAGAAAGAATTATACCAAGTGGTAACTAGGTCGGAGAAGGTTATGTAAAAAAATTTGTATAGAGTGACATTGTCCGCCCTATGTAACATAATATTCTTCTTGTATTTAGTAAGGTGCACCTAAGGATCACCTCTTCTATTATAGGTCTTGAAGCATGGAAACTTGAAGTTCTTATAGGTTTGCATGTCCACCATTTTTTACGTGAAATAGGTCTCTTGGCTGATTAGAGTTTTTGCTAGTTGACACCGTTTAGGTTTTTGGGAATTTTCTTCTTTACTGTTTTGAGTCTTTCCAAGAGTTTTTCCATGAGTGTTGCTAAGGATGGCTCATCCTCCTATCAATGACTACAAAGCCTAAGTGAATAGTGACACATTTCCGGTGAGTGCATCTTCCGACGCAGAAATTTGTATTTTCTAAAGGTAGAACATCTTTCCCCTTCAGTCTTCCTTTTGCCCATAAAGGGGTAGTTCCTCAAAGAATGTATTCCTATGAGCACTACTTCTTGAATCATTTTTTCACAGGGAGTGCCTTATCAGGCTAGTGGGCATTTTTGGTAAAGGATCTTTTTGGGTGAACTTGGTTTGTCCTAAACGTTGCTCAAATTGGTAAGTGATTTCTATGACCAGATTACGCTAAAAAATCACGTAGGAAAACTCATGGTAATGGTGATTGGCCTCTCATCCTCTAGGACGAAGGTGAATTGTAAAGTGGGAGGATTCACACCTGTTTAAGTATCTTGAACTACATTTTAGCCAGGACAACCTAAGTTGGGTATTCTCTAAATAACGATAATTAGTATCCTCCTTCATTTGTGCTAGAAAAGGTAGTCATGGTTGAGGTCGATGTAGCAGACGCCTAACAAAGGTCACCTGAAATAGCAAAGAAAAGAGCTAAGATAATCCCAAAGTTTTTTTAGGGGAGATTTGAAAGAACAGAGGAGAATAAGAGTAGAGAAGGACTAGCCTACCTCTAGTAATGAAGTCCCTAAAATATATGTGGCAGGAGGCGAAAAGATCATTGTGCTATATTCGGGATTAGGTAGGTTATATGTCCAACAAGATATGAAATACCAAAGTCCATATTCTAGCGCCAATTGCTAGTTGGACCTTTAACACCTACAACCAACGCTTATGGTATGTTGCTTAATGTACAACTATAATGATACAGCCAAAGGACATTGGTGGGGCCCGCTATATTGGCGAGTTGTGAAGGTCACCTATTGGAAGTGCTAGACAGGGACCTCAGTCACAAGTTGTTTGAGGTCCCTCCCTATGTATTCTGACATAGGTGTTGCTGGAGGCCTCCCTATTGCCAAGGTCCCTTGGTTCAGGTGCTTCTTAAGCTTTTGGTACTTGATCAATTATGACGCTCCAAAGTGTGTTAGCACTTTCCCCATTAGAAAGTCCATCATGTGTTAGCTCCAAATTTCACATGTTATTGTTAATGTGCACAATACACTTTGTAGATACCCTAGCCTCACACACACACATGTTGGTTAGGAGTCATGTTATACATCTGTAAGCATTTATAGCTTGTTTAGATAAAATTAATATGGGAAGGGAAAGGGATGAAATGAGATGGAAGGGAAAGGATAAGTTATTTCCCCCTAATTTGGAGGGATGAAAAAAAAATGTATGAAGGTGGGAAGTGGGAGATAATAACTCTCCTCCCACTTTATTTCATGTTATCCAAACAAGGGAATCATGATTTCCTTCCCCTCCCATCCCCTTAATCCAAATAGACTATTAAAGTTAATCCAAGCTTGCGGATTCTAATGAATTTTATGAATTTTTACAATATCATTATTTTATAAAATAACTATTTTATCATTTTTTTTACATAACATTGGAAAATAAAAATAATAAAAATATTTAACTTTTACCCAATATTTTAAAAGTGATTTTCAAACTATTTAAAATGTTTTAAATTCCAAAACCACCCCTCAACGTTGTAAGAAATATCTTCCTTATTCACTTGTCCGCCCAATCAACCTTGTGAAATTCTTATAATGTTGTTAAAATTTTATAAATTTTTTTTAATACCCAAAAAGAATTCATAAAATTTTAATAAAATCATAAAAAATTGAATTTAAATTGATTATTATACCTATATAATACTAGATTTTAAATTAAATTATTTCCATTGAAAAAATATAAAAGAATAAAAATAAGTAATTTTGGATCAAATTGACTTAAAACAAAATTGCCTAACGTGAAGGTGCGAATTGAAGTGATTCAAAGTAGGAGGCTGAACCGTCCGAGCTAATAACATTTGAGGGTAAATTGTGACGTTAGACCTTAGACCGTCTTCACAGTTGAATTTTGTAACATATTGTTCCCGAATCGATCAATTCTCGTTTCGGTTTTCGGTTTGTAAGCGTATGGATTCTCCACCTGAAATGAAATGAAGAGCGATCTCTAGTTTCCAGCCCGCTCCGTCGTCCTCGCCGACACAGGAAAATCACTCTCCAATTTCCATAACACGAATATGACTCAATGAGTTCCGGCGCCGCCGAAGTTCCGCCGGGGCTCGTTATTTCAGTCACCGATTCGATTCGTGAGCTTCTTCTCTCTGCCTCTGAAGACCCACATCTCCCTCAGCAACTCAGAGAAGTCGCTTCCAATCTCGCCTCCCAAAGCAGCGTACCCTACAAGCAGATTCGAACAATATGGGTGGGGTCAAAGGCCGAAACCCGACCCGAACTGATCCGGCTGTTCTCCGGGTCACACTGCGTCTTCACCAGCCCTATGCCGAGAGAGAAGGTAAGATGCCAACTTGTTTTTGCCTCACTTCTCAGTGATGATGTGGAATTGGTGATTGGAAATTAGCAGGGATTATGGTTGAAAACGGTAATTTTAATGTTCTGGTGGATGATCAGAGTGAGGAACTGAAAGCTAGATTGAGGAAGCTAGCTGAAATGAATGAAAAGAAGGAGTATAACGAGCTTGTCAAGGATATTACGCCAAAGAAGAATGCGATTGAGCCATTTTCTACTTACAAGGATCAACTTGGATTTGGTTAGTTGCTTCTCTTCTTTTATTTGCTTAGCAAAACGTTTTTCTCCTATGTTGTTTTCTTTATTTCTTTCTAGCAGCAATGCTTCAGTGTTCAAGTATATGTTATTTACCCGTTTGCAGCTTCTGCTGCTAATCTTAGCTACTGAAAACACCTAATTTGTGCAATTGAGAATTGGTTGTAGTTTGTCTCTGATGTTTGGTTGGCTAAATAAAAGGGTTACTCCAAAACTTCTACTGATCTCTGGTGTTACTGAGATGTTAACGGCTTCTACGTCAGTGAGTGCCAATGGACCTCTCTGCCAATCTCCTCGTTTTATCCTCCTCCTTTGTAACATTTAAGTGTTCAGTCAGCGGTATATGATAAGATATCTGTTACTTGGTTAAATAATATTCCCATTTACTAGGGTACTCTAATTGGATGATTGTTATTTACATGACAAAAGTTTAACCTCGGTTGTTGGTCTTCTATCAAAACATAGTGGTGCTCTCTATTGTATCTTTATCTGGGCTATTTATATCAAATTGTATTGATTAGATTGTAGCTTAGCTACTTAATTAGTTACATTTACACGTTGATTAAATTTTGTTCTCTTGAAATTATGGAAAATGTGTCTCATGATACTTTTCCATGCAACTGGAGAAAACCCATGATGATGACAGATGACAGTTTTGGAATTTCATCTTATTATTTGCTAAAGAGGGTTTTATTAGAAAGGTCATCCGGCGTAAAACATTGTCACACTTCTTTTACGTGAGTTTACTGTCTTAGTGGTTTATTAATAGTGAATTAATATTATGAACTTTCTTGCACAGACCCCAACCTAGTTGAGATTAATGAGGATGATGAATCTTACATAAGTTATTTCTGTAGAGTAGTGATATAGAGCCATTATGGTTTCCTTTATGTTATAAGCTTTGTGGTCTAGGTAGTTATTTGTGATTAGCAGCTGACAAAGCCTTGACACAGATCTGTACGTCGTTGGGATAAGATGTGGTGGTTCTTTGCATTGTTCAAAGTTCATCTGAAAACAACTGTTGTATTCTAATAATGTCATATCACCTAGGTTCTTTGTATTTCAAATTTCATATGTTTCATTTGACGTTTTGTAGCTGATAACTAACATTCATCTTGTACTGAATGAACAGGTCTACATGTTGTGCTTATAATGTTCACTGGTTATCTGGTTGGCTATGCTGCATTCAGAGCATTGTTTAACCACAGCCCATGGTGAATCTTGAACTACAACTTCTGATTCTATAACTGTCTTAATGTCTAGCAACCAAGACTCGGCCTAACGTTTAAGTCTCTTGGTTGTTATTGGGATGTCCAAGATTCAACCTCCCACTCCCCCTTGTTTTTCTCATATGTAATAATAATAATAATAATAAAGATACTTGTGTTAAGGTCTTCACAGTGCAAGGCATAGTCATTATGAATGCTGTTTGTGTTTTGTACTTAGTTGTTCTTTCTAAAGGATTATCTGGACCCCCATCTTCAGAATGTGTCTGTGTCCTGACTAATATTTCTCAGAATGCTGCTGGAGGTATTCTCGGATTGGTTTTTGGCATGCTTCTAGAAACACTTCTGTTCATTATTAGAACATCTGATCTTGAGCTCAAACCGCGGCAAGAACCTTCCTGGATGAAAAAGAATCAGTAACTAGCTGTAAAGAGGTTGGTGTTGTTTCTTTACTTTCCATGTGATTCCTGGTTGTTATTTGTAAACATTAGTAATCTGGTTGACTGTTACTTTCTTTGAGAGGTTAGAAAGGTGTTAGGAAATAATAGTTCGCTATAACTTTGAGGTAGAGATTCGATGCATGAACAAGAATTTTCCATTCCATCTATTTTTCTTAGTTCCACCATGAAAACCTAAGTCGAATTCTCTAGTAGTTTGTTCTTGAGAAATGAATGACATGTGGAAGAGCAATGTAAAATATTATTGGCAGCAATAGGATTGAAAAGCACTCATGGGTTTGACTTTATCTAAGTTTGACATCCATGGGGATATTGGGTGATCTCAAATTGTCCAGACACTTGTAGTATTATAACCAGCAATCTCGTTACTTATCACCAGGAAATGAAATCCCCTAACTGAATTCATGTTATTCTGTCCAGATCGGTAGCTGTTTGAGAAAGAATGAGGGGGTCACACATGCTATGAAGAAATGTAGAGTTGTTAAGATTTCGGTTAATTTGTGCTTTTCCTGTAGAAAAATTTCTCCACATATAAGTTGAATGATAAGTCTTGGTGAAGTTCTAAACATTTCTGCCGTTTGGATCTGAAATGTGTACTTTCTTATGTCAAGGGAACTATAATTTTTTTATTTCTTATTATAATGGAACTGATATCTGATATTTTACTGACATAATTGTTTAACTTCGTTCCAATGCTAAAGGTATCTGCAGCCTTGGCATGGATGCTGTTCATGCATTGCTCTGTTCGAGTGCAAAAAGTCTTAACAAAATGTTTGTATCAATGGCCTGAGGCTCCCCAATGTATGCAAATTCGGTTCGATTTCCAGAAGGCAAAATTACACAGGGTACTCCATTGAAATTGCAGTTGTTTGGGGCTCCCTAAAGATATAATGCGGCGATTAATGTCTCGCGGATTCACCTTATGTTCGCGATTTGTGGCAAAAGCACAACTTTGTTACCTGAGTCAAACATTTAAGTTCATATTGCATAGGGAGTTTCCCATCCGTAGGTGTATCCATAAGTCAAGTTTCGAAGTGAAACAATTGGCTACACTGAGTGTTTAAGAATAGAACTGCCAGAATATTCGCTGTTTATTGTATGTCTTTCAGAACTTAATTGTGTTGAAGTTACCCCTTTTTGTGTATGTAAGAAGTGACAACAGTTTCCACCATTTCTTTGTCGTCAAAATTCATACTAAAGTTAGTGATGAAGCAACATATGTTCATATTATGTATGTCTAACATATGCTTTATTCGTCATGGTTTAATTATAAATGATTATTCTTCATTTTTTTTGTGTAAATATTCCATTGTTTGAAAGTTAATGCTCCATCCTCCAATTATTATTTGAATATATTTTTCTGAGAAAATAATTCTGTTTTAGTAACACTGTACATTTCTCGAAGAATGAACCTTTATTTAGGTTCCACTTCTTTATCCAGTGAAGCATAAAAGTATGAGTAGCTATAGGATATGCCTCATATAGCTCGCTATTTCCTCGCTTTTATATTATTTATAGAAATGTCACCACATCTTGAATTGTATATTTGTTTAAAAAGAACATTTTGGTACAAAATGACACATTTCTCTAAAGGGAATATCAGCTCACAAAATAACATATTTTTTTGAAGGGAATAACATTTCTCATTGAACCAAACAATGTTATTTATAAATAGTATTTTTTTTAAATTAACAATATTTAACAGTACACTACATTTGTAAAAATGGAATAGCAATTCTTATTGAACTGAACAACATTATTCATCAAGAGCACATATTACAAAACTAACAATATATTACAAAATAACACATTTATCTAAATGGAACAACATTTCTTATTGAATTGAACAACATTATTTACAAATAGTATTTCTTCTGAAATTAAAAATATTTTACAGAGCATCACATTTGTAAAAATGGAACAAAACTTCTTGCTGAAAGGAATAACATTTATGATTGAAAAGAACAACATTTATTACGAAACAAAATAGCACTTATCATGAACAATAAATCGTACAAAATGAATAACATATTATAGAATATCACATTTGTATGAACGAAACAATACTTATTACTGAAAGTAACAATATTTATTACTAAATAAAAGAACACTTATTACAAATAGTACTCTTACGATATGAACTGCAAATTATAGAGCAACACATTTGTATAATTGAAACAACACAGATTGTTGAATAAAATAACACTTATTATGAACAACACATCTTACAAAATAAACAACATATTACAGGACAACACATTTATATGAATGAAACAACATTTATTACTAACGGAATAACACTTATAGCTAAATAGAACAACATTTATTATTAGCAGTATATCTTACGAAAGAAATGACATATTATAAAACAGCACATTTGTATTAATGAAATATCACTTATCACTAAATGGAACAACATTACGAAATAAAACTATATTTGACTCTAAATAAAGGTTGACTCCTTTAGCACTATTATCAATGTACTCTTTCAGCCAACTTCTACTAGCGGCAACCTCCACCGTTAGGATTGCCTCAATTGTTTCGTCGTCTCCTTCAATCTCCTCTTTATTGTACATATACTTATGATGAGTCCGATTCATGCTCACTCAAACTCGTCATCGGCCACATAATTGAATGAGCCAATAAATTATGACATCCTCTGCTGTTTCATTCTTACAAATTTAGTGATTTGTAAATTATTGTTCGTTTGGGAAAACGTATTGTCCATAAATAATATTCTTTGAATCAACATAAGAAATGTTGTTGCTGTCAAACAAATGTGTTGTTCTCTTCAGATAAATATGTTGTTCTATAAAATATTGTTTCCTTTAGACAAATGTGTTGTTCAATGTGCAATGATAGTTTTGTAAATATCACGAAAGTATGGGTGCAGCACCTGATCTGGGAGTATTTTATCCTGAGCCTAAAATATTGTTTAAGATTCTTCGCTAATTAATCTAAGTTTTGCATGTTTGAAGTTTATGTAAATGTTTATTGTCGCACAAACATGTTTCAACAACTACTAAAAAAATCATTTTTCCAATAGCCTCACATTGGAAATTTAGGTTTTCCAACATCTGGCCGATGGAAACTACACTTTTGGCAAATCATGCATTGAAAAAAGAATTTCTAACAGCATTAGAGTTAGCTATTGGAAAGTGTGCCGTTAAAAATTTTTAATAGCTTAACCGCATATAACAATGGTTGGCCATTGAAAATAGATCAAAGCTCAAGCAAATGAAAATTTTTAACAAGCCGTTGGGAAATTTTTTTAAAAAAATAACCAAAAATTATATATTTTTATTTACAGAAAATATATTTTAAACTTATATTTTATATTTATTAAAATCACATTTATATTTACTAAAAACATATTTTATACATTAATCAAATCATATTTCATACTTACTAAAAACATATTTTGTATTCGCTAAAAATTATTTTTACTAAAATTATATTTTATATTTTCCAAAAATTAACTGAAATGTATTAATAATTAAAAAATACTAAATATTTTAAAAATAACTGAAAACAACTAAAAATTTAAAAATTTACTAAAAATTTAAAAAATCACCAAAAATCACAACCGGATTATCAATCGAACATGATTTCAAAATCAAAAAATTTCAAACACAATGCACAATAAGATTTATCAGAGCGAGCACAAGATTTCAAAATCAGATTGAACACAACAAAAAGTATCAGATCAAGTAGATAAATTACAAAAATCACAACACCATCACGACTACAAAAACAGTTCTAATTCTTAATCAGATCTACAAACGCAGCGGGCCGAGGACCCAAGGCGGACGGCGATTCAAACGGCAAACGGAGTCAAGGAGCATGGGCGAGGAGGCGATTTGAATGGCGATCCGAGCGGAGGAGCGAGGCGAAGGGAAAAGCCTGGGCAAACGGTGATTCGAACGGCGAGGAGGCCGAGGAGGAAAATGGAGGAGGCGATTCGAACGGCAGTGAGCGAGGAGAACGATTCGGATGAGGGATGAGAGAGGCTCGGAGGACGGACGAACGTCGGAGAGGGACTCTGATGGCAAATGAATACTACGGATACCGTGCGGATATGTTCATTTGAACATAACTGATTAAATAACATTTTTACCCTCAGTTATTGTATTTAATTACTGCTATATCTCACACATTAGGTCATGAGATAAAACCAAAATTTAAAAATTCCAGAACCTTCGTCCTTTCCGATCTCCATGCTCAATGCCGACGCCAGCTTGTGACAATGCTCCAATCAAGGAAGATTTAAAAGAGCGATGAAGCCAACGACGATGAACGAGACTATGGTGAAGGCAGATTAGCACAGCCAGCCACGAAGCAAGGTTAAGCCAGGTGCGAGGAGAGGCGAGGGCCGAGGCACGACGGTGCAAGGAGGCAGATCGGAGGAGGTGAATCCAGGAGTGGTGACCGGAGGAGCCAGACGACGGGGATCCGCACGGAAAATCGATGATGAAATCTGAGGCGAGGTGACGCAGATCCAAGGCAAGACGACAATATCCGATGCGAGGCAAGGCCAGGGAAGGTGCGAGGTGCAAGGCAAGGAGCGGCCAGGTGCGAGGAGCGACGATGCAAGGCGAGGCCAGTGGTAAGGCAAGGCCAACGCAAGCATGAGGCGCAAGGCGAGGAGCAGCCAAACGCGAGGCAAAGACAAGACCAAGCGAGGCAAGGAGCGGCCAGGCGTGAGGTGCGACTGTGCAAGGAGAGGCGTGGTGACGAGAGGTGATGCCAGGCGAGCGATGAGGAGAGGCTGAGCGTGGGTGGAGGGCGGCGGCTGTTGTTGGAGAGAGGGCGGTGAAGATGAGAGGGATGACAAGGAGAAGAGACAAATGAGATATGTGAGAGTCTGATCTGTTTAAACACTTTTCTGTCGTGCTTTAGATATTTTAAAATTTTTATTTAGACACTTTTTCAGACATTAAATCATATACCTTTATTTAAACATTTCTTTAAATATTTAGACACTTTTACATGTTGATTTGAACACTTTTATATATTTAGTTAAACACTTATTTTAATTATTTCAGACATTTATTTTCTAAAGTTAACAAATTATTTAGAAGTTATTTAGTCAGACACTTTTATATATTTCTTTAGACATTTTTCAATATTCAATTAGACAATTTTACTTATTGATTCAAACATTTTTTTATTATATTTTAAATATAATAAATTGTTCACAAGTTGATTCTGTCATTTTTTGTTTAGCAATTCTATCGTTTTTTGTTCAGACACTTTTACATGTTTATTTAGACATTTTACGATATTCAATTAGACACATATTCTCATAGATGTAGACATTTTTAATTTAACCTTATAATAATTTATTTTTTATTACTTTGTAGACATTTCCACATACTATATTAGATACATTTACATTTTATTGCAGACACTTTTGCTGTTTAGAAGCAACAAGGACGCGCTTGGAGGAAACGATCAGAAGCAAGATCCGGCGGGTGATCGACGAGATCCGGCAAGTGACAACGAGATCCAGCGGTTGATCGACGAGATCCAATGAGTGATCGACGAGATCTGGCGGTGACGACGAGATTCAGCAGGTGATCGATGAGATTCGGCGGGTGACGATGAGATCTGACAAAATCCGGAGCCGAGTAGTTGCGAGATCTGAAGGCAAATGATGACTATAATATCTAGAGGTGATGATGGTTCATCGGAGGAGGAGACGGCGGCAGCGGCGGTAGAAGCGGCGGCAGAGGTGAGTTTTCAAGAGTGAGGGTGAGTTTTGGACTAGAGAGAAATTAGTCAATTTTTTTTATTAAATTATGAGTTATATATAGGAAATTAGAACTAGATTAGTATGTCTAATTAGACATATATTTACAATATAATACCTAGAAAATGAATGGCGTTGGAAAATACATGTTTTTTAGTAGCCAACCATTTCACTATTCAACTTGCTTAAAACAACAAGAATTATGATAAGCTAACAGTATTTTATAATTACAAATTAAAAACATGAAAGTACATTAGAAACTAAATAAATTTATAATTCATCTAGACGTCCCTTTAGGTTTTCTAAGAATATCAATTATAGATCCCAAATCGAAATTTTCAACAATTTCTTTTTAATATAAACACCAAATTATCTGCAAAAAAACATTTTTCAACTTGTTCGGCAGTGGGGTCTTGACTAATTTTATTGTTGCAAATCTTCATACCGTTGTAGCAGTAAATATAGAAAGTCCTTTGTGTAGGGTAGAAAGACCATTTAGCCTCGGGTTCTTTCACACACCAGTAATGAAAATCCCCAATTGATATCTCAATTGAATCCTCTTTTGTTCTGTGAAATATGCTTAGATAAATATTTTTCCACAAGTCTACAAATGGGAGCAATGTTAATAGTTTCACAAACTTTTTCAGGAACTAAAGCATAACAAAGAGTTAACAACTCCATTACCTGACTACTTTGCTTTCACTTGAAATCAATGTTCTTACATCAAATTCATTCTAACTTAAGTTAACTTAATTCAAAATAACTTATTTTTAATTTTACATAATTTTTACCCAAAAAAATTCATTTAAAATTTAATATTATATTGGTCTAATAATCCATTTGAAAGTAAATTTTTATAATACTATTAAATTGTTATAAATTTTTCTTTTTTAAAATAAAAAATTATAAAAACTTAATAACATCATAAAAATGTCATCCTGAAAGACATTCTGCCTGACTAACCGATTTACTTTTAGGAATAGTGATAGACACAATTTTCGGCCCATCGATTAATTGAATGTGGGCTCTAAAAAGGTTAGAGGACCCATGTGCATTTGATAGGTTTAATGTGTGGATCACTACAAAGTTAATACATAATTGATTTTAATTTAAATTAACTTAATTTATTATTATTATTATTTTTTTTTTCCTGAAACCAATATTGGAAGCTGATATTATGTAGATGTAATAATTTTTTAAAAATAAAATGTTTATAATACCATTAAGTTTTTATTAATTTTTATTTTTAATATTTGAAAAATAAGAAATTCATAAAAATTTAATAACATCATAAAAAAATTAATTTGAATGGATTATTACACTTGTATAATATTTTCTTCTAAATAAAATTGGTTCCAAACAAAAAATATAAAAACACAAATAAATCATTTCAGATTAAGTTGACTTAAGATAAAATAAATTGTGTTGGGCTAAATGTTCTCAATATACCAACGATGTTTACTTGGGAAAAAATGGGATTTTCATTTCATATTAAACTTATTAACGGGTTCTCATTATTTGTCAAATGAAAAGTAGGCCAAAGCTAAAGAAATAAAAATGGGGCTAGTGTTTCTCTTATTTACAGGCTATTGCCATTGATTAAACGCGTTTCTTCTCTCCTCACTCCCAAACAAATAAACGCTTGTGAAATTTACCTACCCAAAACCCACGTGCAACCTGGGTTTAATATGGTCAAATTAAATGAATTAATGGGAAATGAACTCCATAGAAAAGAAAATTCTATAAGAAGTCAAAACACAATAGACTTTGAATTAAGAAAAAATATTATAAAAAGGTAGGATAAGAATATTGAGGATTACTAACATTGTATTTTATCTTTTCTTTATATATATACGTAAAATCAAATAACAAGTTATGAAAGTTGATAGAGAATATATTGCATAATGGAAGACTTGTAAAAACACCTCTAATATCATTCAAACTCTTGTCTGAGTTGACCCAAGTATATCATGAAATCTTATTAAGTTTGGTCTTAACTAGAAATCTTGACATTTTTTCTTATGAACAACTGTATTTTTGCGCAATGACTTAAATTTTATAAGAAAGGTTACAAAAACAAAATTAAGATGTTTTGCATAGATCTTCAATGTTAGAACATATGATTCAATCTAATGGTGCAATGTACTGGCCACATTACGTGCGCCGAAATTTGGGCCATTGTATTTGTGGTCGCTTACTTGCAAGTATAATATGACAAGTACCAATAACGATGGAGACAAAACGGGGAGAAGAGGTCTGAATCCGAATATGATGGGTAGGTAATTTAAACATGCCTTACCTATTTCCAATCACCTGGCTAACAAAATTAATGTGGCGTTCATATGACACCAAATAGGTCCTGCGGATTGCCCTCCACTGGGATGTTGGATCTCCCTACCCACCTTCCTTTAATTTCCTTCCTCCATTTTCCATTTTAAGCTTCCTATGTTTGTTAAAAAAATAAAAATGAAATAGAGAGGGAGAAAGGGAGAGAGAGAAAGAATTTTGTTTTTTTTTTCTTTTGGTGACTACTCTATTTTAACTAAAATGACTAGTACAGTGGCATCTCCATCACATTTGGAATAAAACTATGATTAGGTCATAGGTTAAATATGTGATGGATCACTTTAATCGTTCATTGTTATGGGCCTACAATGAATGACTCAAATACATCCATCATGTCTTTGGTCCATGATAGTATAATTTTCCTTTAAAATATGATCTTAGTGGCAACTAACAAGTTAATATTTTTTAGGCAAGCTCAAAAATTTAGGGCTAATGATGGCTGATAGAAATAGTTTTTAGTGAGATTCCCCATAAATTTCATAACTCTAAAAAACTTTGTAATATAATTCTAGATATATTAAAGAAAAAACATGCACCTCTTTCTCGCTCTCAAACATTCGCATGTTAGGCCATTACCATTTGTTGCATTAGGACTCAATAGGGAATGGGGACTTGAACTTGTGTTGAAAAGGAACTAGGCTACAAGTCTTGTCCAGATTCATCATTATGGCATCGCTTAGGTTGAGCTTTTGCAATTGTTATGAAAGTTTTGGATAACTGTAGAAATAAAACTTTAATGTTAATCATTAAACTGTCATTATTAATAGTTCCAATTTTATATTACCACAAAAAAAAAAAAAGACAATTCTAGACATGTTAAAATGTTCATCATATTGGCCTTGCACGTAAGGATCAATTTCATTTTATGTTTGATCCAGAGCGCTATACAAATGATTTCATGAACAATCTATATAGAAAAGCTCAAGAATAAGCAAAAAAATTTAAGAACTAATTAGGATGTTAATTCCCTTGATCAAATTCATTCCTCTACTTAACTTAAACAATCTGCGTGCATTTTTTTTTTAAAATACCAATGTTAATCCTGTTAAAAATTTCATACATTTGTGTTGACTGAAAAATAAATGATATTCGCTTAATTATCAAGTTGTAATTATAAAAAATTAACTAAATCTATGGTTTCAAGTGCACGCTTTAGTTTAAGGAATTTAATAATTGATTTTTAAATAACAAATTATTGAAAATTGATTCATTAATAAAAAATATAAATATAAAATCATAAAAAAAAATCTTTAATAATCTATTAATTCAAACCAGAAGGATTTCAAAATTTTGATTTTATTGAAAAAGTGACCATTGTAATTTCTTCTATTTTAACTTTAGAAAATCCTAATAATACAGATGATTAGCGTAACTGATATGCTGTTGTCTATCCAATTGAAGTACTTGATATCATGTGGTTGATATGTTAGTCACAATGTTCATGCATTACCATATCATGGTCCACAAATTTAATAGTTACCCTAACAATTAATTTTTTTGAAAAATGTGAGGATGAAAAGAAAAGGGTAATAATAACCAATTTCAAAAACAAAAATGGCATTCTTAATTAAAGAGAATTAAAAATTTGAAAATGTATAAAAAAAAATAAGTATAGAGATTGAAAATTAGATAAAATGGAAAGTAAAAAATTAAGGAAAAAAGTAAGTTAAAAGGAGTAATATATAAAATATATATGTTATCTGAAAAATATAATTTATGAAATAATTTGTATATGAAGGATAAACCTTAAATAATAACTAAGATATAGGATCTAAAAGTATAATTAATTCATTAGTTTTAACCTCTAAAATGGATATCTGGGGATAAATGTAGCTTTATGGAAACCTAAGGTGCCTTTCAAATAATGAGATAGCTGCAATGTTGGTTAAACCTTAGGGAGCAGTTTTTATAATTCTCCTTAAAAAGTAGACCCCGTAGCTCAAGTATATATTTTCTGCATAAATTGGTGGTGTCAATATTTGCCTCCAGTCACCATGCCATGACTCCGTCCCTAAATGTAAATGCAATTAAACAAAAAATCAAATACAAAGTATGTAGTAATTAGTAAGCATATATTATGTGCGACAAGTAAGCTGGTAAGCACAAACAAAAGTGTTTTCTACGTAAGAAAACGGGAAATTTATAGACCCGAGGATGATTGGTACTTGGAAGCCATGAATGGGACATGAATAGACATTTAAAGAAGTGTAATGCTAGCTCGAGTTACGGACCGTTTAGTAATAATTTTTGTGGCTAATGTTAGAGTTTTTAATAATTTATTTAATAGTTAAAAAAAATATTACAGTTAAAACAAAAATGTTGATGCTAATCATTGACACTAATAGTAAATAGGTTCTTAGTGTTAGTAAAAGAGACTCAAATACTTAAAAGAGATTTTGTACAAGATTCAAATCATTGTACATGAAAGATAAATTTTCTTTTTTCTTTCTTTTGTATTTTACTCATAAGCATTATCACAAGTATATGCAAAGAAAGATGTACTATTATACTAATTAAGTGGACGGGGTATACTAGCTTTTTGAAACTTGAAAGACAATAAAATTAATTGTTTGTAATATGATATGGAGAGTGGGAGGACCGGAAGTGAACTTTAAACCTCTCTAATATCAACTAATGCATTAAGTCATTTTGTTAAGGCACTAAGGACACTTGAAATATACTCTCTTTTAACACGATCTCTGAAAAACATTAGTCGTTATGTAATACTCTATATTTCAAATGCAAATTCAGAAGTGTGCTTTAAATATGGGGCTAACCGTCGGAAATTCCGACCGACAATTTTCCCATCGGAAAACGGTTCTTTTTACTAGTATAGAGCGGAGGGTAATAAGGGGACTTTGCCTCAACGTCACGAGTGGGCAGAAAGAAAGAAACAGCGTGGGGACGGGAACACAGAGCCGTAACCCAATTTCCTGCTTCAGTCTCGGCCCAATAATTGACTTTCTTTTCAAATTTCTTTAATCATTTCTCGGCGAGGATAGATTGTGTTTTATGACTTTTCCTCTAATCGTCCTATCTTCCTTCCTTAATCATTCCTCTCCTTGTTTGTTTCCATATTTGGATACATAACACTGGCAGTCATTTTGGTACGTGAGTGGCTTGGCCAATCTGACATGCATGCACCTAGATGATGAAAAAAGGATCGCAATAATGTCTATAATTAGCATTAAAATTTTAATATAATTTTTATGTGATTAGTCATGATGTCTTTGTAAATTGATATGATACTTATAATTTTTGTAAGCGGTCAAATTTTAAATTCTAACTTATATAAAAAGTTCCTGCTTTTTACAATTGAAAAATGAGTATAGGTAAAGTGGAATGGGTATAGAGTAGAATTGTTAATAGGACGCGTATTGTAATTCTCTATTGAAGTATAATTATGAATAAAAAAAATTATAAATGATTAAGATAAGTTTTCTAAATTTGCATTTATTAACATTGCAGTTCTACTATTTAACGTGACTCTCAAATAGAGTTATAAAGTCTACATCTAGTGAAAATCCGCAAGCAAATCATCTAGACGGTCAAAACACTTTTGGTAAATGGTGGGCGTTCGAATGAGAAACCAACACTTTAACAACCCTAAAAGGTACTCTTAATTTTTATTTTCTTATAAAGGACAAATACCTTTCCTCATCTCATTCCCTTTGTGACTCAAGCATTGAGATTTTTTTATGTTGCACTTTTTCCAAAAATAATTATGAAATTCTTCTATACAAAGTTTAAATATTGAAAGAGTGAAGATAAAATTAATTATTTCTACTTTCAGAAATATCTCAAGCATCTTAGAACATCTCAAAAATTAATATGTTGTCACAAAATATGTTGCACAAGAAGTATTTTTTTTAATTCTTTTAGTCTAGATGAGGAAAAAATCGTAAATAAATTAGTTTCTTTCTAAAATAATTTTATTTAAATACCTATTAGATAGAATATTAGTTTTTTAATTGAACAATTTCTAGATAAAAGAAGTATATTAAATTCTAAATAATTAGAAAAAACTACCTCCATTCCACATTATTTACAATAGTTACTATTTTAAGTTATCTCAAATCTGTGTAATATTTATGTAGTTAATAAATTATTTTATCATATTTCACTTCAATTATTATTTCAATGTTTCTTTTTTCTTTTTTTTTTTATCAATGTGTAAAAAATGAATAATAAAAATAAAAAATAACACATGAAATTTTACCTTTTTCTGAATTTCTGTAACTAACATCATATGAGCCCTAACAGCCCATACCAAAAGATGGACCACTCAACTAGTTTAAGAGGGCTCCACACCTATATTGCCAGAATAGCTCACTAAGGACCTAAAGTCACTAATTAATAAGAAGACTCCTATATGAAATAGAAACATCCCAATAAGACTTCCATAATCACATGATCCTTCCTACGATTGTAAGAAACCCTATAGCAATTTTGAGATACAACACACTTTGCTCAACCCTAATACTCAAGCTTTTCTTCTGTATTATAGAATGATAACTTGATCGTCAAAGGGTGTTTTTTCAGGCACATAACCCAGCTTTCTAACGGTGTCTTTGAGTGCATGGCAACAAGTTCCCGTTGTTCCCAACTTCAAAGCCGGTCCATTCAATTTGATTGATAGCTCTATATTTTGGCTATCAGTAACAATCCCATATTTCAAAATATAGATAATAGATAGGTAAATTATTTTCTTATGTCAGAGAGTTTTCCCATAAATAGAGTTTGACCTTTCTCAACTCTTGAGTAATTGACATTGTTATTAAAAGCAAAATTGAGAGTGGCTTCGTGTAGTTATTAAGTTGTGGATCAACCAATTCAACCAGCTCGTTTTGAGTCAAACTCATTTAAACTCAATCACATGATGAAAGTTTTGGGTCACAGTTTGACCTACTTTACCGGCCGGATCAGTCTGGCCGGTCTGGCGACATTGATAATTGAAGGCCAAAGTAACTATCAAACACCAAGGATCTTTTAAAAAAAATAAAAAGAAAAAAAAATTCAACTCCGACCCGACCATACTTATTAACGTTACCGAAAATCGGCACATCAAGAGCACCTTTCTCATCTACGTGTAGCGCCACGTCAACCAGATCAGTCGCTTCCCGTGCTCAAAGGGGAGGCTCTTTCAGTTGTCCACCGCCGCCGACTCCCACGCTCAAGTTTGCTCCTCACATGCAACCTACACGTGTCGCCATATCCTTACTCGTACGGTCAACCAGATCGACGGCCCAGATTCCATCATTCACGTATAAGAAAGAAGCTCTGGCAAATCATGCTTCACTTCCAGTCTCTTCAAAAACGAAAAAACCAAAAAAAAAAATAAAAAGTCAATCAGCTATGAAAGCTGTACTTCTGAGAACCGGATCGGCAGTCCGATCTCCGGCCGGTTCTCCCAGTCCCAGACCATCTCTCTCCCGTCACGACTCCGTCACAGGAGCCTTCTGCGGTTCTCCGAGAATCTCGCTGCATCTCCAAGCGAATCGACGAGATCACGGTCCGTCGCCAATGTGCTCCGCGCTGTCAGAGAGCGACGTCTTCAGCGAGATCAGCAGTGGATCACGCACTATTTCTGCGAGAATTCCGAAGGAGTACGTTGTAGATGGACGTGATCCGGCGAGTTTCCCGTCGATCTGGCCGGAGTATGGAATACCGATGGATGAGTTCGGGATATCCGGTGGTGGATTCGGAAAAGGAAGGAGAGGCTGCGGCGATCGTGGCGGAGACGGTGACAAGAGCAAGATCGGCGACTATTATCGAGAAATGCTGAAGCAAAATCCGAGCGATTCGCTTCTGTTGAGAAACTACGCTAAATTCTTGCACGAGGTGAGTCGAAGTTTCACGATACAAATCAATCAACCAATCAATTAGCTAAAAAGAGAAGGAAGAAATTCTTTACACCTTCGAAATCAATCTGAGGTTGTTATCGTTTGATCTTGTTTGGATGCGAAGGTGGAGAAAGATACAGAGAAAGCAGAGGAGTATTACGGTAGAGCGATCCTGGCGAGTCCTGGAGACGGAGAGGTTCTTTCTCTGTACGGGAAGTTGATCTGGGACACGCAGAGGGACGAGATGAGAGCCAAGTCGTACTTCGATCGAGCTGTTTATGCTTCTCCAAACGACTGGTATGGAACAGTAACCCATAAACCATCCGAATATTTGTTCTCAGGATCGATCCAAACAGATTCTAATTGTTTGATTTTATTTTCTTTAGCATGGTGATGGGATCATACGCGCAGTTCATGTGGGAAGCGGATGAGGAAGAGGAAGAAGAAGTGAGTGCCATGGAAGGATCAAGTTCAACGGCGGGCATGGTTGAGGTGTTTTAGACTGAGACTAATTAAGAGGAAGGAAGCCGTCTTTGATTAACAAGATACTGAATAAGTGAATCTAAGAGCTAACTTTAAGTCTTTAACCAGGAAGGTTATTGATAAACACTCATCAGCCCCCAATACTATTAGCCAGAAGATGGGCACTCATAATTTTTGTTTTATTATGTATTAATTTTCTGGTTTTTCTACCCTCTCTTTGTACCTCCTCTTTTTTTTTTGGCCTTTTTTGATAATTTGTACTCTCTCGTTGTATGGCTATATGTATATTTTCTACCGGAGTAAATTGCATATATGGCCTATAACTTTTAGTTATCATTTTATTTTATATTTTAGTCTTCAATTTATTGAATATTTTCTTTTGACTCTAAACATATTAAAATTGTTTTGTATTAGTCTTTTACAAGATAGAATTCATTAACTTAAAATAATCATTTAGCATAAAATTTAAAAATTTTAATTTAAATATCTGATAATTATGTTTCAGTAAATTTAAATAGTCTAATATTTTTTTATAGTAAATAAAGAATTGAAAAAAGTACTTTTTTTTTCTTTCTGGATAAAATAAGTTTAATTTATAGAGAGAAAAAAATAATTTAATTTTTTATTAACTGTAAAAAAACTATTATACAAATTAATTTATTATAATAGAGCTCCCTGATAGTTTAATATGATTTAAAAAGTTGTTATCAAACAAATACTTTGAGTTAACAAAATTTATCTAATAGGAACCAAAATGAAATATTTTTAACAGATATAGGACTAGAACGAAAGGTTTTTAATAGGTTTAGAACTAAAACAAAACATTCAATAGGTTAGAAATTAAATAAAGCAACAATTAATTGTCAGGAACCATTCGTGAAATTTATCCACTTCTACTGAGTGTAAAAGAAAATGTTATGAGACTTAAAAGTACGCCATTTCTCAAACCTAATTCTTTGTTGTCTCCCTCATTATCATTTGCAATTTTTTGCCAGATTTAAAGCCAATTCATTTGGGATTTTTTAACGTTTAAGCTACATAGATTTTTTACTTCAATACTTTTGTATTTTGAAAGCCAAAAAGTGTGGGTCATTTCACTCTCTCTCTTATTTTCTTCTTTCTCCATTTTCACCTCTCACAATAATGACCCATTTTTTACCCGTCCCTCCCCTATCTTGTCTATATTTCATATTATTTCTTTTTCATATTCTTTTCTCTCTTCTTTTTTTCTACTACGTTTTTTTTTCTTTTTCTCTCTCTCTTTCTCTTACGTGCCACTCGCTTATGCTCAACTGTTACATTTTATTTCCTCTCTCTCTTACCTTTCCTTCATGCTTCCTTTTTTAGTGCACTCCGACTCTCACTCACTCACTCACACTTTCTCTCTCTTTCTCTCTCTCTCTCTCACGTGTTATTGTCTTCTGCTAATCTGTTTCAGCTTATTTCATCTATCTCTCTTTTTCACGCTGAACCACTGTAATTTATGTTAGACTCCTTAATCAATCGTCCGGTTGTTATCGTCTTGTTTCTCTCCTTCAGCTCTCCCACACTCCTCTTTCTATTGTCTCGTATTTATATTGGCCTCCAGTCCACAGTAGCTTCGATGACGTGGACAGAAACTTCAAAATCGCATCATTTCTCCTAAGGGAACTTTGTACTTGCTCCAATGTTACGATGATCTGCAATTGGTACGTCTGTTATATCTTCCCCTTTGCATTCTTTGTTCGCACATGCTGAACGGTTTGGTTTCTTTTTTTTGCTCAAACACACATTCACTTTCTCTCTCCCTCACGAGCTTCGTATATGAACTGCAATTTTTTCTTGCACCTATATGATTATGCTAGTAGTATTTCAAAATGAATATGATTACAGGCCTGTACATTGATCCCCATTTTGTTCCTGCACGAGTATAAATGAGAACTCTTGTCCAAAACCGGCACTCATCTTTGATTGAGTAAACGGCAATCTCCCTCAATCATATTTTTCGATCCATTGGACGATGACATTACGCAGCTACTTCGTTCGTGTCACTAATTTGGGTATGTCAACCTTTAAATTTCATACTTAACTTTTTTTTATGTTGGATGATGAATCTCTGTTAGTTCTATGTTTCAATTGATAAATTGGGCTTGTGATTTATTAGGATATCGTTTGTTTATTATGTATGAATTTTGACCCTTTACATAGTATTGAGGTTCGTAGAAGCATTGTTGGCAATTCCGTTTTTCCCCACCGTTTGACCTTCACTACCCGCCTTGTATATTTCAGGTTATTATTTTAAGGCACCATCTATTTCATGCTACTATTGTGCATTTTTCTACGTGTAGCTATGTCATTTATAGAATAATATAAACATTGACTTAAAATCCCCATTATGTCATTCTTTGCTTAGAACTGTTTGCTTATAGCTATTGGTAGCTCCTGTTATAGTTCTTGCAGCGTCTAGTTATGGATCATGAATCATGGGATTCCAACACTGCTCATGATGGACAGCATTCATTTCCATCGATGCCCATGTCTCGTGCTGGGTAGGATTTCCATTCCACTTGAGTGTTTTGTTCGATTGCTGCGAGTGTTATTCGAAAAGGTTATGTTGAAGACCATACTCCAACAAAATCTGGATGGGCAAAAATCGTGCATGATCTTCAGCTGTTGATAGGTTGGCCTTGGAAGAAAAAACAAGTTACCAACAAATGGCATACTTTGAAGAGGCAATTTCGCATTTGGAAATCAATTGTCATCACGTCAACCGGTTGTTTTGTTCCCGTTACCGAATATGTTTCTGTCGGCCCTAAATGGTGGGAGGTTACCATATTAGTATGATTTTGATATGTTGTCAATAAGTTTAACCCTTTTTATATAATAGATTATATGTTGTCCAACGATATGGAAATTATGTAATAATTCACACCTATGTTGGCATAGGTTTACCTCGAGGCGAAGTTATTGTGTGATGGCCAGATCCCATGTTGGGATGATCTTCTGACCATGTTCAGAGATTACTGTGATTATTCGGATCACGGCGTTTCAACTCAACCTCTTTTCCATCTAATTGCTGCAACTCCCCTACATCGTGGCATTGGATCTCAGAATCCAGCTGCATCGCCCCCTGGTTCGCCCACTTTTCATGTCCCGGATCAGACACATTTGTCGCCTCGGGACCTTAGGGCATCCAAGTGGGCGGCACATTTCACTCAGGTGCCACAACATACCCTTGATAGGAGGCAGTGTCATCCATGTTTTGGGTTCAATACACCACCGGCAGCTGGTAGTAGTCAGGCAAGGTCTTTTTCCCATTCACTCACAGATATTGATGCCCGTGTATTTCCCTAGGAGCAAGGGACTCCGTTGCCTGCTCACATTCCTCTAGCTATGGCAGGATATACAGTTCATAGGGCGCATAGTAATAGTGGAAGTAAGCGGTGCAAGTCTGGTGTTGGGACCATGCCTCTAGATGTCCAACAGGAGGTCCTTGAAATGTTGCGAGAGAGTAGAGCAGATCTTGGGTCACATTTTGCCACTTCATATGCATGACTGCAGGACTTGAGTATCAGTTCATGCATGAGACTTATTGTGGAGCTCCCTGGATTTGAAGCAGGAAGTCCAAATTAGATTGCAGCTAATTTGTGCATTGTTCAGATGCCGTGGTTACAGGAGTTGTTAGTAAGGTCGCCAGACAAAGAATCCCGTGTTGCGTTACTCTATCTGATTATTGAGGAAGCAAGAGCCAAAAGATTTCTGCGTGGATGCTGATTCGGTTCTTCAAAAAGTTATGGATGAGTTTGTTGTGGACCGTTGTCCCGTTTAGTTTATGTATTGTTGGATTCATTTGGACTTTTATGTCTTTGTTGTTGCAGCACTTTATGGGGTTTTACGTTCGTTGTGCATGCTTCTTAGATATTGGATTATCTTTTCCATATTAATAAAACTCGCCTTTGTATGCACATGTCGTACATGTTCTCGACATATAAGTTATGGTTACCTTTATGCTAGGTACTATTGGTTGGGGACAATGAGCAGAATGGATATGGGCTTCTAGAATTGTGGAACAGATACTTCGTGGGAGTTACCGCCAACTTCTGAAGTTGATTCCCCAAAACGAATATTGTATTCAATACATGACCCGAGTTTGCTTCATCGAAAATGTTTCCACCATTTTAGATGTCTTACTGGGGCAAATGTCTTATCCAACAATCCGGCATCAAACTCCAATTCTACTAATGTCAAACAGACCCCAGTTTGGACCAGTGCACAATACCTTCTACGCCTGATGTCCCGTTCTCGCGAATTTCAAAGTCAATTTTAGATGAGCGTAGATTGTTTTTGGGATTTACTAGACGATCTTATAATGCATCACAACTTGCGTGATGGAAGAAATGTTTCAACTTATGAAGGTCTAGCTATGTTTTTTACTGTGTGCTCTCATGGCTGGAAATATGATGACGTTTGCCAGGTGTTTCCACATTTGACAGATACGATATCGCCTTGGTTCATACTAGTTTTGGATTCAATCTTTGGTCTTACCGAGCTCATAATTCAACCACCTGACCCGACATTTTCGACACCACTCTGGAAGTGAGGGACACATGGGAAGGTGCGTTCAATAATACTATAGGCGCTATTGATGAAACAGATGTGTCTGGAATATACAGTAAAGAAGATCACCGAGCGTACCGCGGCCCTACTGGGCATACAAGCCAAAATGTGTTAGTCACATGCGATTTTAATATGCAATTTACCCATGTTTATGCGGGAACGCCTGGGGCCGTTCATGACAGCTAGGTCCTATGAGATGCCAGGAACATGCATGGCTCACGGTTCCCAAATGCACCAGAGGTATTCACACGTGTATTGCTCTTGATATATCCGGTTCACATAGCATGTTGCATTATGAATGGTCTATCTGTATACATAATGTCTTTTGTAGGTCATTACTATCTAGTGGACTCAGGATATGCAAACATGGAGCTTGCCCCTTATCGTGGGGTTAATTACCATCGCATGGATTTTGGAGGAAGAACGCCCAAAGGAGTAAGAGAACAATTCAATTTTGCGCATTCCAGCATGTGAAATGTAGTTGAAAAAATAATTGGGCACGCTAAGATGAATGGGCCACATTGCTTGGAATGAACCGTTTCAGTCCAGAGTTGCAAACTCGAATTGTTATAGCATGTTATGCCCTTTATAATTATGTATGAATGAGAGATGTGTATAAGCCTAAGTTCCATGAGGCTCGATATGGAAATTATACACGGAAGGCCAACAATCCAAATACGGAGACCCTCGATGAAATTGCGATACATGAGGAGATACCCACCATGGCTGCAACATGGGATAGCATCGCAGGAAGGATTGCAAGATTTTTTGGCAGACGAAGTGAAAGGTCGGCTGGTTGGGGTATGAATCAAAGATCGAGGGAACAAAATGTACGTATTCGATCGGGTCGGAGGAGTGTAGGGTAGGGGTTAGGCATATCATCTTCATTGATGCTCGGACCTACACAGAGTTGCCCATAAAATAACATGTTCAAATTCCCAACCCTGATTGCTAAAAATGGCTCAAGCCAATGAATAAAAAAAATATGTGAAAAGACGGGAAAAAAAAAAGACAATTGGAAACACCAAACAAATGCTCAATTACGTGAAAGAAATATTACATACAAAAGACAACAAAATTTGCTACTATCAAAAACAAGTTTGACCAGAATATATAAAGCCAAAGAAATATCAATCGGTGTCAGAAAGAGAAAGGAAAGAAATTGAAACAGCTAAGCAGAAACCAGTGGCACGTGAGATAGAGAACGAGAGAGAGAAAGAAAGAAAGACAAAAAAATGCAGCAGAAAAATAAAGGAGAGAGAAAAAAAAACATGAAAAAGAAATAATAGAAAATATAGACAAAACATGGGAAGGGTAAAAAATGGGTCTGTAAGATAGGTGAAAATGGAAAAAGAAGAAAAGGAGAAAGAGTGAAATGACCCATACTTTTTGACTTTCAAAATACAAAAGTATTCAAGTAAAAAATCTATGCAGCTTAAACGTTAAAAAATCCCAGGTGAATTGACTCTTAGATTTCAGTTTGGATTTGGTTGGTTCCCTTTCATTTCTTTCATTACTTGACTGACCTTATTTGACGTCATCTATCTGATTTTATAATGGATGCAATATTTTTCAAATCCTAGTGTTTAAAAGTAATTTGAGACTCTCATAAGATAAATCTTAAATTAGAAGCAGATAATAGATATAAAGATGATTGTAAAGAATAATATCAATCATTATTTTTTTTTATGTTTTATTGGTTATTTTTTTATTTTCATAGATAATATTATTTAAGCTTATGATACCTGGTTGGTTCTAGTATTACTTGGTTATTATCGTTTTGGTTTGAGCTTTGTTCAAGCTATTTGTAAGTTATGTACTCCAAATTTATTTTGGCTTAACTGAAATGTTCGACTTGACCTGAGTCTTTTCCCTTTATTCAGTATCGCCGGAATGTGTAACCTTTTGTGGTCAATTTTATGTTCTTGTTGTCCTTTAAAATTTTATGCCGTCATTAGTTCGTAAGATGTTGTTTGACTTACTTTTAATTGAAATGAAGCACCTTTTGAAAAAAAAAAATGTTATGAGGTTATATTTGGAGAAGAGGTTTTTTTTCAATACTCGTAATGAGGCCAATTAGGAGTATGAAATGTTAAACATCCTTACAACAATCATGTTTTGACTTATATTTCACTTAAATTTATTTATATTATATTCTCTATAAAAGTTTTTTTTAAAAAAATATGTTTATAAACTCTAAGTCTCTATTTATCTTTTCTATATAAAAAAATTTACATTTGTATGCTAAAATATTGAAAATAAAAAATTATATATAATTAGTGTGAATAATAATTGATGTAAAAAACTTAGGACGAAGAGAGTAACATTTTATTTTATTATCTAATGCTTCAAAATTATTATATTACTGATAGTTAGAAGGGCAACTTTTCGCGCCCTGCTCGGTGGATGCCCACAGCAGGTTTGAACGATGATGGTGTTAATGTAAGGTGTGGGAATTGGATGGAAAAGATAGTTTTCTGAATTTTAGAATTGGTTATTAACCGAGAGATAATCATGATATTTTTAAGAGTTTTCTAGGATAAAATCTTTTTAATTGTTCCAATTTTTAAGGGATACAAATCAATTTTAATTTCTTAGTTTTGATACTAAACTTTTAATACTCTAATCGACATTAAACAATAAAAAGACTAATTAATTTATACACCAATATGAAATAATTAGACACCAGAAAACCAGTTGTAGACATTAGAATAATAGTATTAGACATCAGAGTAGTGAAGCATAATGTTTATTTTAATTTCAAAACATGCCATAGGGTCTTCATTTTTATGAAATTATTTTTCACAAATTTAAAATGCAATAACATAAATTTAGTTAATTGGGGAATATAAGACACTCTAGTTAGTTATATTTGTCTTATATTTTAATCTCATATATATACTTAACTTGTGTCAAGTTATATTCAAATTCAAAACTTAAAAAAGAAAATATATTAAAAATGGCAATTCCTTGGAATTGTGAGAATCTTTAGATCAAGGCGCCTATTTGGCATATTCTTTTTTTAAAAAAAGTTAATTATAATTTATCTCTTAAGGTTTAGATGATATTATATTTTGCCCCTCTATTTCAGAAATATACATTTTACTCCCATCTTACATTTTACCCTCTTAAAAAAATGTTTTATATTTATAAAAAGAAAAAAAAATTAAAATGTCCATTAGCTATAACAAAGGTACTATATAAACTGACCGCCTGCTCGTTTTGCTTTAATTTGATAGAGTTATTATGTTAATTGGACTAGGCCCACTTTTGTTAGTAGGTCTTTAGCATTTCACTCTTATTAGACCCTAAAATTGGGGTTAATTACGGCTTTACTATTCGAAATTCTCACCCTAGCCAATCTACAACGCGACCGGCACCACCTTTTCCATAACCATCGAGAGGGAATTGGGTACAAAAGGCTCAATGAATCGCTAAGAAGGGCAGAGATCTAGGCGATTGAAGATCTCAAATGGGTCGAGCCATCGTTGATGTCGAACATGTCTTACAATAACGGCTTGAAGAACACGAGTTGAGCGATGCAAAGGTGAAAAGCAACGAAGGCAGCATGGGGCAGAGGTAGAGTGGGGAGGGGGTGGAGCAAAGGTTGGTGGAAGCATAGCGGGGTAGAGGTGAAGTGGGGGCAGAGCGAAGGCGGGCGGAGGTAGAGTGGAGTAGGGTTGAGGCAGAGCGTGATAAGGGTAAATTGAGGCGGTGATGGGTCGAGGCAAATCAGGAATGAAGCGGGGTAGATCAGGGCTGGAGCGGGTTGGCGAGGAAGAATAATGAAACGAAGGCAGGGTGGGATGTAATTTTGAAGTAACTTTGGGGTAAAAGTTATTTGCTGCAACACTAGCCTAAATACAATCACTAAAAACACGTTAATTTGGTTAAATCCAAAGGAACTGGCCCTAAAATTATTGGGAGATGACTGTTTGAAATGCAATAACATAAATTTAGTTAATTGGGGAATATAGGATACTTTAGTTACTTATATTTGTCTTATATTTAAATCCCACGGGCTAGTATATACTTAACTTGCATCAAGTTATTTTCAAATTTAAAAATTTAAAAACAATTATATAAAAAAATGGTACTTCCTTGGAATTGTAAGAATTATTATATCAAGGCGCCCATTTGGCATACATACATACATACATACATACATACATATATATATATATATATATATATATATATATATATATATATATATATATATATATATATATATATATATATATCTATATTAAAAAAAAAAATCAATTATTTTCATTTTGTTCATAAATTACTACCATTCAAAATTTTATATATTCTTTGGCGGTTTGTCCCCAGTATCAATCAATTAATTAAGCAATCATTTAAATTTATTAAAAAAAAGCGACTTCTTAAAAATAAAATAAAATATATATGAATTAGTTAGATAATATGACATAGATTGATTATACATATTAAAATATTAGAAAATTACAAGTAATTAAAGTGTTTCATATTCCCCAACTAAATTCACATTGTTGAGTTTTAAAATAAAGAACGTTCTTTTCATAAAAAATCAATCCATTTGACACATTTTTAGATTATTATAAATATTGTTCTTTCTTTCTTTCTTTTTTTTGAAATAGTAAATATTATTGAATAGTATTTTTTTTTTTTGTACTCAGAATGATAACGGGAGATAAAATGGAAGTAGTTATAAGATACAAGCGTTAAAAAACCAGGAAGAAACTAGATTATACCAAGATTGTTCATAGCTTGCAAGAACTTGTTGCTGCCACTTGTTAGTCTCATTCGTGCTAGATCATGTGGCAAGTGTGTTAGATCAACCACTGGCCTCTGGGCTATTCATGATCATCAAAAGGCACTCCCTACCGTTATTAAGGCATCAACTTGACCTCCTCTCAGCCAATCTAACTATTCAGGCATGATCTTCTGGTCTTAACCATGTCTGATGTTCCCTAAACGAAGCCAAGCTAATATCCAAAGTGCTTGGTGGGATGCCAAGACACTTAGAGATGGATGAATCTGAAACCAATTATATAGTTAGAGTCCTCAAAGTTATGTGTCTAGGGAAAACCTTTTGATATTTATATCAATAGAGATTTGAGATAGGTATCTAGCTTAGTGAAAAGTTATATAGGTCCAGGGGCATATCTATTCAGGGGCGGGAGGGGGCAGCCGCCCCCTAAAAAATTTTAAAAAATTTTATTGGGTACTTGGATATGTGATATATTGTAGAAAAATTAAAGTTATGTACCTATCTGTAAGTTGTATAATTAATAAGGGGCTATAGTATATTTTATCCATTTAAGGTCTCAGTTATTTTCTTATTGAATAAATTACGTGATAGTCCTTGCTCTTTAATTATTATTTCCTTTTAGTCCCTATCCTATAAAACATTTTGTTTTGGTTCCAAACATATTAAAAACATTTTGTTTTAGTCCTAAATTTATAAAAAATGTTTCATTTTCGTTTCATTGCATGAAATTTATTAACTCAAAGTACTTGTCTGATAACAACTTTTTAGATCATAATTTGGACTATCCGATAAGTGCTATAAAATAAATTTAATTTGTATAATATTTTTTTATAATTAATAGAAAATTCAAATAACTATTTTTACTCTATAAATTGAACTTAATTATTATAAATTTTTGAATTCAATATGTCTATATATGTAAATTGTCTAATGAATTTTGAGTTGTAAACTTTTGAAATAAACTTAGTTATTATACACTTTCAAATTTTATATGTCTATATATAATATTATTTAGTATTTTCTATTAGTAATTGTAAATTTATACATGCTAATAACCCGTCTCACATCACGCCCCCGCCCCCCCCCCCAAGTGGAATTTCTGGCTATGCCCCTGTATAGGTCAGTCAAGAAAACATACCTCACTGCTTTGTCCCCGAGACTTCTTACAGGACCTAGGTTGTAGTGATCATGAGGGAAAACTCCCCTTGTTATGTGATCATCCCCATAAATTAGGGTATTCCTTGCAAGATGAGTTTTCAGCTTCTTAAGGGTCAACCCGTTAACGTGTTACTTAGTAAGATTCTCATTCAGGACCTATGTACTCGTCTTCAGTAGACCACTCAACTAATGGACTGAAGGCCAATACGGTATCATGGGGATCGAAGAAATGAAAAGAAAGCCATAAAAAAAAAAAAGAAGAGAAAAATAAAAGAAGGCCTCACACTAAACTGTCTACAAATGTGAAGATCGAGCTATAGGGAGACAGGGGGAGTAGAGAGAAAACCAGAAAAATGAGAAAAGAATACAGATAGCAAAAAGCAGGGCTCACTAGCAGAGAGAACTAGCAAAATAGTCAAGGTGGGGCTGTAGACGCAGGCTCATGCAACCTTATTCATGAAACTAACAATTGAAATGAACAATACCATCGACATTACTTAATGATAACTAAACTACACAGAACAAATTTTTAAACGTTTTTCGCCTCCCAGGAAATGAAATTATGTACAAGCATTGGTTTGGCACTCCCTAGCTTGTTTCCTAACAAAATTTCCATGATGAAACCTTCCAGAAAATTTTTCATGAAGCATCAGAAATCTGTCATAAACCTACAATACAACAAGAGTTGCTATACTTAATTGGCTCTAAGAGACTTACAAAATGTAGCTTATTTATTAGTACCAACCACTTCAGTAACTCGAGATGAATATGATCAAGAGACTTGCTAAGATGTCACGCACTAAGCCATGATAAGGATGATAAGAAAGTAAAAATAAAATTTACAGACAAGTACAACAAAAATAAGATATCCCAATCCTTACATGGTCTGATAATTCAGAGATAAATCAATTTCATGCCAGACTAAACATTAGACTAAACAACATTTTCTGGTAGAGTATGCCTAATTTTAGACAAACAAACAAAAATCAAAAAAGAAAACTTTCTAGCATGATCACCATGATCAGTCTCTATCCTTTCTTTTGACTTTTAAGTCCAAAAAGCATTTTCTTTTCTTATCTGGTCTACCTGATCAGTCTCTCCTTTGTTACTGCAACTAATGATTTTTCAGGATCGCTTCTCAACACCACATTCAAGTAGGGCCTCAAAGCCAAGTTTTAAGATTATATATTCCTGCAAGAGAAAGGCCAGTCTTTCCTATCTCACCACATTAAATACTTCTCCAACGTTTCCTTACATACCAATTGCTTAGGGGTAAAATCCATTTGTAGTCCCTTAACTTTTAGGTTCTTCCTAATGCGGTCCCTTAACTATTTTTTTGTATCTTAAAATCCCCTAACTTAAGAATCGTGTCCTATTGTAGTCCCAATGGTCAGATGAGACGTTATCTCTCACGGATTTTGCTGATGTGGCTTATGCTAACTCTGTTTTGGGTCCCATAATAAATCTTAGACTAGAATTGACAAAATATATAACTTTAGGGACTTAAAGGGCTAATTTCCCCCCCTCCCCGCAGCCCTTTGCTCTGTCTCCCTCGTCCGCCGCAATTCACCTTCATTGCCCTTCACCTCCGCCGACCTTCTCCTCAGTCGCCCCCTCCTCTTTCTTCTGCGTCGCCGTCCTCTTCCGTCATCTCTCTCATCCTCTAGCCGCCATTGACGCCGACCCGTCGCCGGGAATTTGTCGGCCGATCGTATAGGATCAACATCGCTGCCAGCGCTCTTCTGCCTCTCTCTCGCCGACCTCATCTCTCTCTCTTGCCCCTCTCTTTGATCTGCTCATCCTTCATCCTCTCTTTCTCCGCCCTTCTCTCTCGCCTGGGTCTCTCCCCCTCTGCCTCTTTCTCGCCGACCTCATCTCTCTCTCTTGCCGAACTCGATCGAATCGGATGTCTCTCTACGTCGAGAACTGCGAGCGAAGAATCGCAAATGCCGGAAGCGTGGGAATCACAAACGCCTGGGAGTGATTACCTCCGATGCCACCTCGATCTCGCCACCATTCCATCCCTCGACCGGAACACGAAAGGCTGCCAGATGCGTTCCCAGATGCGTTCCTAGATGGTTCGAATGGGCATCGGAGGTCGAATCGGAGGACGTTGTTTCAACCCGTCCGACGAGGAGAGGTAACGATTCCCAGCCTGTCTTAGAATATTATCAGCGATCCGAAAGTTGTAGCGAAGATAAATCAGATGATCGACATCGAGCCTCAGAGGTCGAATCGCTGGCAGCGATGTTGATCCTATACGATCGGCCGACAAATTCCCGGCGACGGGTCGGCGTCAATGGCGGCTAGAGGATGAGAGAGATGACGGAAGAGGACGGCGACGCAGAAGAGGGAGGAGGGGGCAGCTGAGGAGAAGGTCGGCGGAGGTGAAGGGCAACGGAGGTGAATTGCGGTGGACGAGGGAGACAGAGCAAAGGGCTGCGGGGAGGGGGGAAATTAGCCCTTTAAGTCCCTAAAGTTATATATTTTGTCAATTCTAGTCTAAAATTTATTATGGGACCCAAAACAGGGTTAGCATAAGCCACATCAGCAAAATTCGTGAGAGATAACGTCTCATCTGACGATTGGGACTACAATAGGATACGATTCTTAAGTTAGGGGACTTTAAGATACAAAAAAACAGTTAAGGGACCACATTAGGAAGAACCTAAAAGTTAAGGGACTACAAATGGATTTTACCCAATTGCTTAGACTACACAATAGAGTGCCTATGCAAAGAATAAGGTCAACTTAAGCTTAATGCAGACGTTTTATTGGCTCGCAAAAGTTTCTAATACATACCTCCAAATTATGCTGCAGTTGCTCCATAATACATAAGCAGAAATGGAATATGTAGCATTGATTAAAACAAGATAACAAGAGTGCTAGAAGATAAAGATAAGAGTGATGTTGAGGGGAATGAGAGATATTTTCTTCAACCACAGAGAATTATTTGTCTTCTGCATTTCAAAGACCTATTCTCGTATCGAAGCCATGTCCGACCTGTTAACAAATGATCAAATTTTGGTTTAGAAAAGGATAGTGAATAGAAAATAAGATTAAAGTTCATTTCAGAATTACTCCGTTCATCCCAAATTCTTTGCACCGTTCATTTTTCAGCAATTAATTTAGAATTTTTTATTTTCAATATTTTAGTATATAAATAAAAAAAAATTTATATATAAATGATAAATTACGAACTATAGTTTCTAAATACATTTAATTTCTTTTTTTCCTAGCAAACAATAATATAAATAAATTTAAGTCAAACTATGAAAAAAAATCAAATAGTGCAAAGAAAATAGGATGGGGGGAGTATCTGTTTACATTTTTATTTGAAGTTAGATGCACAAACAATTCATTGTTTGAATAAAGCTCTGTCTGTTTGAAACCACAGTTAAGAGTATGGCATTCATTTGAGTCACTAAAATTAAGATCATGGAATTGGTATTCAGATACAAAATGAACCTTATGAATCCAAGAATGAACTTCACTAAATTCAAATAAGTTGCATAAAATTATTTGGTATCTTTAAATTCAAATAAGTTGCATAAAATTATTTGGTATCTTTCATTCTAAACAGACCCTAAAGATTACATAATCGTCTTGCCAATACTGGCATCAATGGAGCTGAGCACGACCAATTATTTAAGTGAAATAAGAGGTAAAAGGTACTAATTTTTTAGGTTTGATAGACGAGTAAACCAGAGTCAAAATTTAGTGGGTAAAAGATTCGAGTTGGCATGGTCGGAATACTAGGCTGGTAGGAGGTCAAGGCGAGACGAGGTGCTCTTGGGAGATGGGGATGGAAGAGCAAAACTGAGAAAAACTGGAAAAGAAGCAGAACGTCTTCCAAAAGAAAAACTTGAAAAGCTGGGAAAAAAAGGATTTAGTGGCATGGTGGGGCTTCGGCTTGCAAAAGATGGGGAGAGTTCCTTCCGAACTACGAACACGGAGCATTTCCGACGAAAACATCCATTTCCCGACCTCCGTAAAAAGCACTCAAAGACGCCGAAAAAGATAAAGCAAGTAGGAGAAGAAAAGTAACTCCCCGCCGGATGATGCACAGATTGAGGCAGAGAAGGGTGATGACAACCATAGACCTCATCGTCACCGCCATATTTTCTTCCTCGATCGCCCACTATATAAGATGTTGGCTTCATTCCAGTGAGCTAGTGTTTCCTTCTAGGTCCTTATATTCTTACACCTTCAAGCCTTTGAGCTTGTATTTTTCTTTAATTTGTTTTATTAGTGCTCTCCTGGCTCAATTGTTTTCTCCACTCAACTGTGAAATAGGCCTATGCTGGTACCGGCTGTCGGATAAATTGTTGTACCATATTGTCTCTTTCCAAGTTTTATGCTGTTCTTTCCCCTTGTCTTGTTTTACCTTCTTTAATTCTTATGTTAGCTCACATAAATATATCTCAGCTTTGCACCTTCAACTTTATCATTTTTTAAAAATCCACTTTGAACATTTTTCAAGTTCAATTCACACATATACAAGCTAGAGTCACTTCGTTTTAATTTAAGTTAATCTAATTCAAAATGATTTACTTTTACTTTTATATTTTTTTATTCAGAGCAAATTTCATTTAAAAACTAATATTATATAGATATAAGAATTCATTTAAAATAAAATTTTTATGAGGTTATTAGATTTTCATGATTTTTTATTTTTTAATGCGTAAAAAATCATAAAAATTTAATAAAGTCATGAAAAATTTACAATCAATGAATTATTATATGTAAATAATATTGTCTTACAAATGAAATTCATTTTGAGCAAAAAAAAAAAATATAGAATAAAAAAAGTCTTTTTTTATTAAGTTGACTTGTGTTCATATATATATATATATATATATATATATATATATTCACGTATGGTGGGAGACCTTCACTTTTTTTTGTTCATGATAGACGACCCAATGGAACTAGTTAAGATTTATATTCAAATAGCTATTTTTCTTCTTGTCTTCGTGATTTGATTTCAATATCGATACACTAATTTTCAACCTAAATATTATCTTCATGTTCAAACACTTATACCTACAAAACAAATTAATAAGCTCACAAACATAGAACAAATATATTGGTGTTAAGCAATTTTTGCCGGGAAAAAGTTTCTCAATCACTTATAACTTGCAGTGGAAGTCAAAATATCATCATGAAAACATAACAATTTAATGTGGTATGTCCTCTAGTGCTCGTATAGGTTTAGGATCTTCTAACACTACTATGACCTTTGCACCTCTCCCTTATACATTGCGGAGCTACATACATTGTCGGGGAGGCCACGGTCCCCTAAAAACTTTTGGCAATTTTTGTTAAAGGGTTGTGCTAATTTTTACCATGGTAAAACTTAAACATGTATGGCTCATTTTCACTGTCCAATATATAAATTTGTAGGCCAACTGAAGTAAAATGAAACCCTCTGGTCGGCTTAACAAAATTACAAAAATCTCTAATGACCCTAATTTTGTGTTTTTCATCGTACTGTCAATTTTATATATTATTTCCCCTCCCACATAAATAAAATCCTAGCTAAGCCACTGCCCTTATATAGATGCAAAATTTAAGAATTTAAAATACTTATTGTCTTAACTCTTTCCAACCTTCGAGCCTCTCGTCCATTTTAAAACCCTTATATCTTTCCTTTTTAAAATATTAATTTTTCTCTTATAATTGAAACTTAACGTAGCATGCCTATTTAGGGGCCAAAACTAAAACCAAAATCACATCAAAATAGAAAATAAAATCCCCCAAAAAATTAAAACTCCTAAAATTTTTCCACACAGCAATTCCTAAAGCAATTAGCACCAACACCAAAAACTTAGACGAAAAGAAACAATCTAAAAATTCCAAGCCGCGGGCTTCTCGCTTGTAAATAGGGGTGAGAATGGGTCCGTTTGGGTTGGTTTTCTGGTGGAACCGAACCAACCCGAAGTAGGTTCGGTTCTAAAATCTTTTTACCTAATCTGAGAACCGAGAACTGAAAAGAACAAGAACCGTAGTTCTGGGTTTTTTTGTTCTAGTTATTGAGTTTTTCGATTTATGTCATATACCTATAACAACATTTAAATCCAATCAAATTGTATCCACAACTACTTTATGAAATATTTAACATAATACACAACTAAATCCATATTTAAATACACAAGTTCTTAATAATATTCGAAGAATTTCACATGCTGTTATATAATGCAACAAGAAGGCAAATGTATCTAGTTGCATGTAGTTTCACAAAATGTTTTTGTAAATTCTGGGAGATCATTGATCAGATATTTTATCTCATTTCTTTTATCTATACAAAGAAAACAATATTTAATCTGATACATATCTGCTTGTTACTCAGACCAAATCAACCACCATGTTATTGTAATTTCTTACAATATGAAAACGTAAACAATTTCCTATCCCTTGTTCCAATTTAGATTCAAGATTAGGAATATTAATTTTAAGGTTTAATATAAAAAACTAAAACACCTTCAAAATTCTTTATTTTTTCAATACATAAATGTATGGATAATTTAGTAATATCATAATTTTGGTTCAGTTTCATCTCAGGTTGGTTCCATGTGGAACCATAACCAACAAAAAAACCGTCGGTTCTCACATGTGTAGAACCAACTTGCGAACCATGATTAGTTTTTACTCAACCCAACCAAACCCAATAGGGGTGGTTCATGTTGGATTTCGGCTTTACCCAACTCATACTCACCCTTACTTGTAATGCCAAAATCACTATGTCCTAATTGCAAATCTAGTCCTCAAACTTCTTAAATTTGAGGCGACCAAACCTAATATTGACAGCAATCATTCCCTAAAAAATGTCGATATATAGATATAGTACTCCCTCCATCCTGAAACTTTTGCTTTATTTGATTTTTTGAGTATTTTGATTTGAATTTATTCATATTATTGTTTGTTAAAAAAATGATATATATATATATATATAAACTACAGATCTTGATTTATTATTTTTATATAAATTTTTTTTATTTATATACTAAAATATTAAATATAAAAAATTTTAAATTAATTTGTGAAAATAAATGGTACAATAGTTTTGGGATGGGGGAATATTTATTTAATCGAATCTTTTCTTTGGCGGTGCATATTAGATGACGAAAGAAAAGAAAGCTTTCGACAAAAAAAAAAAGTAAAAAGAAACAAGGGCAACATATCAGCCGACAACAAATTACCAACCCCAGCTGGCAATCTCGGCCGCCAGGGTATTTGAGACGCAAGAAGAATCTGCTGGCAAGTAGCCAAGATTTTGCCAAAACAATCGATTCAAACATGACCGAGTGTGTACATGAACAAAATGTGTTAGTTGGCAAACTTTAATATTGTATGAATGACAAAATCTGACATATATCAGTAGATGCTTAGTACCATGTAGATGTCACATTGTCCTGGATACAATTTTTTGGGGCAAATTAAATTGAACTAAATTGAGCAGTTCAATGGAAACAAAATATTAGTGTTTGATGATTTAAATTGTATGATAACGATTTTTCAGTGAACTTAAATTGTGCAATAACTTTTTACAGGTAATGGATAGTTTAAATGATTACTTTTTTTCTCTGTAAATTGTGTTATATGTGCAGCATTTGTAATTCTGCGTGGCAACTTTTGTCATAGGTAATGGTTTACATTGAATTGGGGGCTAATGTAGAATATCTTAAGACAATTTAATGGTAATATGATATGTTTAAAAAATGTTTAGTACCAAAAGAAACAATTAATATGTTGAAGATGAGAACAAGATGACAATTAAAAGTTGTACAACATACCAAAAAAAAAAATCCAGTGTCACCAACAAAGTACCTTCTTCGGCACCAATTTCTTTGACAATAACCATTCATAACAATTAATTTTATAATTTTTATATGAATATTTCACCAGAAAACAAATACTGTAATTTTTTCAAAAATAATAAATAATCATGCTAGCTAGGGGCCCTATCGTAATTATTGCAAAAGCACTTAGTTGGATGCTCGCGAGGGGCAACGGAGAAACCAAGACATCCTAGGCCAGCAGCGGAAGTGTCATCGGGGGCGCTGCTTATGGATGTCATTGGGCTGTAGAGGATTAGTTCAGGGTTCGTTGTTCCACTTAGATGTCCTTGTGGTTGACCAAACATTGGAAAAAGTTCTTGAAATTTAAGGAAGCAGGTTATTTTGTAGATTTATCAATGCTTATTGCCGGCGTTCGTCAAAGAATCATCTTCCCAGAAGGCCATCCGGTGGAATGTTGGGACCTCATTAGCCTCTCTGGTTCAGCGCTGGCGTGCTAAGGATAGGGGATTCGGGGAAGACTAAGTTTTTGTTGGGTGTTCCTGCTTCGCTCCGCAGCCTTAAATCTTTGAAGGAAGATCGTGGTGGTGGCAGAGGCCATTTGTCTGGTTGTTGCCGACGACAGTTCTTCTATCGGCTTCCAATTTGGGTCAAACGTTAATTAGTGCTTTTTTTAATGGCTGTTTCCAGCGGTCACTTACCACCATGAAGCCGTTGGTAATTATAAAAGCAACTTCTAACACTAATGCATTGAAAATTGCTTTTTTCCCCCCCTAATATAGAGGATGGTTGTTGTTTTGAAAAGAAAAAATTTTAAAAAAGTAGGAGGATTTTCTGGTAAATATTACAAAAATTTAAAGCAAATTTGAAATAGCTTAAAATTATACAAAAAAAATACTTAAAAAGTACCTAAAATATTGCAAGAAAAAAAAAACCTAAACATAAATTAAAAGTACCTAAAATATAAAATATAAAAGTCTACGAAACAAAAATTATAAGTACCTAAAATAAAAGGCCTAATGACCCTAAAGACCCTTTAACTTGACTAACTCGAACAAGTTATTCCCTCAACTCAAATTCATTTTATGTTGATCCTTTAGCTTGCAACTTAGTTTAATACGAGGTTCAAAACCCCAGGTGTTGCGGCGGTCACATAATATCACAATATTAAGAAAAATAATAATCACAAAAAGCAATAAAATTGGTTTGAGGGCCTAAAAAGAAAATGTAAAAACCTTATGCATTAAGAATTTAACAATTAACTCAGAAAGAGTTAAGAAAAAAAAATCTATTTCACTAAAAAAATAAATAAACCATGATGACCAATGTTTTAGTTTAGAAAACAACACGCCATTAAAAAAAATCAAGAGATTAAACAAAAACACTAAAATTAAGTAGTTACTAAGTTTAAGGTCCAAAACGTCAAGCTAATCAAAATCAGGGTCTAATATGAGAAACATAAACAATACAGGAACTGAAAACACATTTCACAAAAAAGAAATGTGAAACAGAATGAAAGTGGGAGAACTTCAAGAAAGGGCCTAAAAAAGATACTTTATTTTGAAAAGCTAACAAAACTTCTAAACAAAGCAATCGCGTAAAAAAAGAAAAAAAATCAGGCGAACTAGCCCAAAATCAATGGGTAAAATCGGAAAAACACTATTTTTCACTGTTCATTTAAACAATAGCCTATAACAGCTTTTAGTATATAGTACAATTAGCACTCTAACTTTGTAACTCATTACAAGTTAGTCCAGTCATATCATATATTAGAAATATTTGGGACTAAAATACAAAACAAAGAAAATAACAGAGGTTGGCACAATATTTAGCAAAAAGAGATTCTAATAATCTTAATTAATGATTTTTTTTAAATCCAACTAATGATCTTTCTTAACCCAATCTAAAGGAAAAAAAAATTACAGTAATCACTGAATATAAGCCTTTTATACCAAATTATGTAATCTTTTTATTATTTTTAATCCAAAGATATATATATATCATAATTCACTTTAATTTAACCAATTTTCTATTTGATAAATTAGTTAACAAAACAATTAGGATGGAGAGAGTATTTTTTATATTACCACTAAATTATCATTTCAAGTTTTATTTTCATCTTTTTTTTATTTTTGGGCAAAAGTACCAAAAAAAAGTGAAAATAACACAAATTTTTTTTCATTTTTCTTAATTTATTTACTATTTACAAATGGTGCAAAAAATCTAGATATATCTAGCAATATTTATTTTATATAATTATATACACTTTTCATATCATTAGTTAATAATTATATTTTTTAGGCTTAAAAAGAAATGATTTATTGGTTTCAAGGTATTTAATTATATATGTGATGATTATATTCAATAAATTGAATATCATTAAATATAATCCTATTAATTAATTATACTTTTTATTGAATACATATTTCTACTTATTATTGTTATTATTATTATTATTACTATTGTAAAAAATAATAATAAAAACAAATTACCTGAATTATATATTCCATCTTTTTTGACGAGCAATTAACTAGTACCAATGAACAATTACGTATTTGAGTTTTTGAAAAAAAAAATTAGTACATATTTTAAGCAAAAACCCTATTTAGTAAAAAAAGATTAAAAAATAAGCAAAATACAACTCCTGTGGGAAAAAAAAGTTCTCTAAGAATTCATGTTATTTCTCTTATTGTACATTTTAGTCCCTAACGCTACTTAGTATTCAAAAAGGTAACAGTATTATCGAAAATAAATTAGGTGGCTGGACTAACTCGTGATAAGTTATAAAGTTAGAGGACTAATATAGACTGCGTTTAAATTACGGGACTAACGCCTATAAGTTAGCTAAGTTAAGGGGCCCCTAAGGTTGTTAAGCCAAAATAAAACCTTTGGTAGCTGAAACAAGGCTACGAAGCACATGGGCAAGAAACGGATATACACAGAGCAAAAACCAGATATCCAACAGAGCCAAAAAAAACACTCGCCATGAATATACACAGATATACCGAGATATATACAGATAACCACCCGCGAATATACATATATATCCACCTTCAAACGTTTGAGGCGCGTGGGCCGACCATCCGCCGCCGCCACCGCCGCCGTCGGGACCATTCAGCTCGTCTCCATCATGCCTACAAAATACTCAAAAGGAAAAGTACCAAAAACACCACGGGAAACCAAAAATTAAAAAAGAAAAATCGGCTTCAAAATTTGAAGTTTGATCTACAAAAATTGGTTGTGTTTTTAAAGAAATGTCTTTAGAAGAAGTTAAAGAGAGAATAGAAAGATATAGTCAAGGGTTATAAGGAAATAAACAAACTTTAGCAAACCAGCTCAATTAGCTTCTAGGCTAATTAGTTTCTTTTCAATCTTAGATATCAAAATTAGCTGCTATCAGAATAAAAAATATGGCCGAAAGGCTGAAGCTACCTCAGCAGATTAAGGAGAAAACTTACTGCCTCTTCCAGCGGATTAAGGACAAACACAGGGGTCCCTAATTTTTTTTATGATTTCTCGAGGAAAAATGCACTGCAAGCGCTGAATCATAACTGAGCAGCAAAACAAATTGCATCTTTGATGGTTCCGTTCTGGCAACACAATCTTTGTATAATCACAGAGCATGTGAGATAAACAGAGGAATAAGAAGTGGGAGAGATACCTGGACGCACCTGATGGAGAATCGTTGAGAGAGAAGCAGCAGAGGCGAAGACGAAGATAGGGGCGACGGAGACACCCAGACACAGCCGCTTGACAATCGCTGAGAGATAAGCAACAGGGGCGAAGACGAAGACGGAGGCGAGGAAGACACCTGAACGCGTGGACAATCGCTGTGAGAGAAGAAGCGGAGGCGAAGACGGAGACGGAAGAGAGGGAAATCAAAAGGAATCAGAATTGAAACGAGGGAGAGGAATCGGAATTGAAACGAAGCTGTGGTGACGGTGGCAGCGCGACGGAAGATTGTCGAAAATCATGGTCGTTCCATCGTTTCGCGAGTCGGCAACCGAAGAAATAGTTGTATTTTGATTCGCCAAATTTATTTGGCGTTTATGCGAGAATAGGGAATTTGGTATTCTCTCTCTTCTGATTCTCTTTTGGGGAATGGGATGGAGAAGCTATTGAAGTAAAAAAAGTGTAAATATTTCCCATAATGTAGAAAAATCATAAAATGGGGAATTTATTGGAGTTGCTCTAAACAAAGTAAATTTTTGAGGAAAAAAAAAATTGACCCAAAACTTTGAAGTCACGTATAGAGAAAATGGGTCATTTTTTGAAGAAGTGACTTTAGAGAAAGTTAAGGAGGACTTTACAAGGAATCTAAACATGTGAATAAAAAAAATATGTAAAAAAAATTCCGGCGCCCGCCGGAAAACTCACTGGACGGCGGGGCCGCCGTGGCTACCCAGAATTTGACAATTCTGTGCGAGAGGGAGAGAGGGAGAGGAGAATAGGAGGAAGAAAAACGAGAGATACGGAAGAGGAGAGAATTAGAAAAAGAAGAAAAGGAAGATGGCGGACAAGACAGAAGGAAGGAGGGAGAGAAGGACAAGAAGACGGAGAGACGTTCTGGTGAGGAGAGAGGGAGAGTTAAGCAGAATCGGAAACTTTTATAATTGAAATATGGGAAACAATCAAACTTAAGTCCCACATTTTTCATGCTTGTTTTAAAATAGTCCCAATTTTTCAATTTCTAGCTGCTTATTCAGTACCAAAGTTCCTCGCGTTGGTAATACCAATAGTTTAACCCATTGGTAATTTACCAAAAGGCTTGACTATTAGTAACTGTAATCAACGGTCTAATGTGTTGGTAATTACCAATGGTCTAACCATTAGTAAAATGTCCGTTGAAAAATCACAAAATTTTAGTAGTGAAAGTTTTACCTTCGCGCTGCCTGAGTCTTCCTTCTAATATAGACTCTTAAATCAAAGAGTTTGAAAGTGGTCATGGGCAAGTTCTGTTCAAGACATTTCATCTAGAAAATATATTGAAAAATTGCACTTCTTACCACAGTCAACCCCATTGCACGAGGGGTCACTTCAGATGAGAGATGATCCTATGTGTCCAAGGTGCTGTAATACTGAACAAACTAAGGGTGTAAACGGGTAGGGCTTTTATCGGGCTACCCGAGCTCGAGCTCGGATCGAGCCTTATCAAGCTCAAGCTCCTATTTTCGGGCTCAGTACTTAAACGAGCCGAGCCCTGGCCTGGTGAGGCTCAGCCCTAATTCTTATAGGGCCCAATAGGGCCTTCATGTGTTATCCTTATTCAAATCCAATTTCCATAAGTCCATAAGTTCTATAGAAGCCCTGCCAAAAAACCACTTCCCTCTCCTCTTCCCTATTGCTATTCAAGCCCAGCCCCTGCCTCCGTCAACCTCATTTCTCACCCAGCATCTACCTAGTCATCCAGGCCTTAAATATTAAATTATTATGTTCGAGTCATAATTGTAAATTTAAGCCTAGCGGGCTCACGGGCTGAGCTCGAGCCCTTCTCGAGTAGAGCTTGAGCCTCAAAATTTGGGCTCGAGCAATTCAAGCTTGAGCTCGAGCTCAGGTAGTACCGGGCTCGAGCTCAGCCCGGGCCCTTTTTACACCCCTAGAAGAAACGCACGGAGTCCCGCCTCTATATTCCAGCCCTCATCTCAAATGCTTGTTATTCATTTTAAGGGGAAAAGATCATTTGAAGTCCTAAAACGTTTCTAGCTTTTCTATATCAGTCCTAAAAGTTTGTGGCTTTCTAAATATGTTCTATAACTTTAACAAAGTCTACTCTGTTAGTCCTAAATTGGACGGACCTCCACGCGGATAATGGTGATGCTGACTTGTCACTTGAAAACGTTAACTCTCCACTTTGGTACATGATGTGGCAAATCTAGGTCCACAATCCTGGACTTAAATGCATAAAATAAAACCACTATGGAACTTCTTCACAAACAAAACATTATGGTTACTTGATGTGAAAATAGAACAAAATTGCTTGTTCTTCTTCTTCCAGTAACCAGTAATGACGAACAGTGAAAGAAAACTCCTCTTTCTCTCTCTCGAATGTTCTCTGACATCTCGTGCATTCTCCATGGAGATCAGTTTTTGCCGCCTTATTATTTTGCCTCAGCTCTTCCTTTAACCAACTAATCTTATTCTCCCCCATTTCTAGCAGGTTATAAGAGGTAGCACCAAGCGTTTGAAGCCTAGTAGGTTCCCCTTGAAACCGTCTTGGCCTTCGACAAAGCAGATCAAGCCTTTTTCTTTGTGGGTTTGGGTGTGTGGTGGATTGAAGATTTTTCAGAGATCTTCTAGGCGCGGTATTTGGTAGGCCTTTGAGGTCAGATCCGGGAAATTTATGTCCGACTAGTGTCATTCATGTCATTGTTGTTCTCCAACAGTAGATTGGGCTAGGGCTTTCACTTTTGGAGCAATTCGAGTACCATCCAGGGGTTAATCGGCGACGTGGGTTTGGGATTGAGGTTTGCTGTGGTGGTGCGTGGAGCAATTTCCTCTGGCAATTGAGTTCATTTTTGGTGTTTCTGTTCTTGATTTCTTTTCTTTTTATGTTGTTTCTCTCTTTTGTTTTTTTTGGCATTGTAAAGTTGTAACTTTTGAGCTGCATCTTGTTTTAGTTGATATCGGTGATTTTGATTCCTACTGTGTTACTGAGTTTTCTTGGTTATTCGGATTGAAGGACGTGCGTCTGGTAAATTTTAATGTCTTCTATTCCAGAGTAATTCACTTGGTCTTCTGTTGCTGTGATTAAAATAAGTGTTGGTTACAGTGCTGGTTTCAAGAGGGGAAGCAGCTTCTGTTCCTCCAGTTAGGGGAGACGCCTAGAGATTTAGATAATTGAGAAAGGACATAGGAGGAAATTGGCAGTTGTGGCGCAAGGCCGAGCTGCAGCCGCAGACTTCACCTGTAACGAGGAGGCAAAGAGGGAGGTGGCGGTTGTTCTTCACTGTTAGGGGAGGTTGTTCTTCACACCCAGAGGAAGGAGAAGAAAAAACACAGAGTTATGTCTAATCCTACTTCAAGTACTCATAATTTTGTGTTTGTGAAAGCTTTTTACAAAAGTTTCATTTTCTGCAAGCAAGTCCACCTACATGTGCCATGTCATATGTCCAACAGAGACCTAACATGAGTTGAGTGCCATGTCAGATTTTCCGTCAGTTATGTGGCGGGTGGCTAATATAGGACTAACAGGGATAATGCTTTGGCCTAAATCCACAATTCACCCCCCAACTTTTCTAAATTGGACACTTAACCCCTTTAACTATGAGTCGGGACAACTCTACCCACAAACTTTACAAACTGGGACACATAACCCTCTCTAACCGATGAAAATATATTTTTTTTCATTTTTTAGGGATTTAAATAACAATAACATTGAATAAGAAGATTGAATTTGGTATTTTAGCAATTGTTGTTTAATAGTTCATCTTCCTTCGCAGTTTTAATTAGCATGTTGAGTATGCTTCCTATTTTCCAAAGAACTCCCTAACCTCCTGTATGCGAAACTGTAGAGGAAGACAGTCTTTTAAATAGTAATATGCTAAAATGCTAACTTCGGTCTCGACGTTCAATGTTATTGTCATATAAGTCCCTTGGAAACCAAAAAGAACATTTCCATCAGATGGGAAGGGTTATGTGTCCCAATTTACAAAGTTTGGGTGCTGAGTTGTCCCGAGTCATAGTTGAAGAGGTTAAGTGTCTGAGTCAACAAAGTTTGGGGATGAGTTGTGGATTTAGGCCTAATGTTTTTAAAGTTTTAGGACTTTTTTAGAAATTTGATAAGTTATCGGACTGAAGTAGAAAAGTAAGAAAATTTATAGGACTGAGTTTGATATTTCCCCATTCGGGGATGTCCCAGGAAATTTGAATTTTGTTACAACCCTTAAATGCAAAAGAAATGGTCTTTAGGGGCTTAAATTTTCTTATTGAAGTCAGAAGCTTGCCTTAAATGCAAAAGGAATGGTCTTTGAGGTTTAATGGATGGTTTTGTTGTATTTCTTCAGAAACAAATCCCTTATGTTTTGTAACCATAGTTTCTGTCATCAAATGGTCTGCTGTGTTTCTTTTACAGTTTGCAAGGTTTGACTTCAGAGTTGACCTTTTCCAAGGTATGAATATTTTCCATGGACTTGATTATCAGCTTCCTTTCATTAAAAGGAACTTGTGTGAGGTCTCATAAGCTAGCTTCAGGAGCAAACCTTGTGAGAGGTAGTTACTGAGGTGTACATATGATCATATCAGTAGTTGTTCCAACGTAGTGCAGGCCCTTTTGGAGTGAAAATGGCTTTGAGAAGTTGGTCTGATTTCAGAACTGAAACTCCTGCAGAGTTTCTCTTTGATCGATGTTTGACTTTTAAGTTGTGTTTACTTGGTGATTAAAGCATTGGTTTGAAAATTTACAGACAAGTTCAAGATCACATTTGAATTGTGTTGACGTTCAGAAATTCTGGTTTGAAGCCCAGTGTTGCTCTTGCAATGTCACTCATTCCTGCAGAATTTTCCTGCAGTTTCGGTTTCAAGAGGCCATGAGCTTAAGTCCACCCCTTTTAAAAGGCTTTTGCAGACTTTCCGAGTCTCATATGGTATTTTCAACTTTCGTGTATGGCTTAGGCAGAGAGGTTTGCATTAAAATTCCTTTTTACTCTTCTAAAAATCCTAGCTAGTTTTACTCTCATAGAAGGCCTACCTTGATCATCAGAGGGGTTTCTCCGGAGACAATTTTTAGTGCCCTAACGTTGTCTTTGGTCACAAGTTCAGGTTCTGGTTTGCCTTGATTCACAAAGAGGAGATTCGGGCATCCGGCTAAATCATTCCAATTGACAGTTTGATTATTAGTTGCAGATAAACATTTTCCATAAGTAAGACCACAAAAAGAACACAATTTCGGCTGGGAGAATTAAGAAAATAAGTGAATAAATTATATGTGCCTATTACACTTATTCTGACCTTCATTTAGGTGTCTTAGGCTACCTTTGCCAAAATTAATATTGAGTTGTTATTTTTGTTATTTTTGTGCCTAAAATTGTCATCTGATATCTCAACAGTTTTTTTCATTTTTCTTAGAAATTATTTTAGGTTTTAATTTTATCATTTTATTTGTCTATCAAATTTTAGTCCTGCGTGAAAATTGTGATTAGTTGTGAAGTTAGAAGCAAGCTATGGAGTAAATACGTAAATATAAGGTTTTCTACCATCTTCGCCCGGCTAACTTGCATGATTTGACCCTAACCTTTAATTATTATTTCAGTTTTAACTCCAACCTCCACCTTGCACATTTAGACTCTCTAACCTTACTAAAACGTTTCATTTTGAAATCTTTGGGTGACAGAAGTCGTTAATTATGACAGAAAATGCCACATCAGCATAGTATTTTAGGGGAAAATACTAAGTTTAGCCTTGAAAACTTTTCTCTTTAACAAAAAAAATCCTGAAAACATTGAAATCTAACAACAAAGTCCTCTCCTCATCTTTACCTTCCTCTCACTGTCGTCCCCCTCCGGCCTTCCCCCCATTGTTGCCATCGCTCTCCCTTCCCTCCCTTTCGGCCGCTGTCACCCTTCCCTCCCTCTCAACCTCACTCGATTCGCGCATCCCCTCCCTCATCGTTCCTCACGCGATTCTCATCACCAGGGGCGTAGCCAGGATTATAGAGTAGGGGATGAGGGGGGCTGGCCCAGTGGCCCGCAGTTGGCGGTTGCCGATCGCATTCGCGACTTCACTTTGCATGCCGGAGCCTTCCTTCACTTACTGGAATCGGAATGGAAAATCATATCAGCTTCAGTGACGAAGAGCGAAGACGCCGGGGGGCGGGGGGGCTAGCCCACAGCTGGGGGTTGCCGAGTGAATCCCGTGTGCGTCGCACGGCGGAGTCTTCTACCTAACTGCATCGCAAATCACAAATCGCAAGCGATATTCACAATTCGCAACAACAGGGGAGCCCTGGACTGAAACTAAAAAGGAAAGGCCAAAATACATCTTCAGCTCTCAAACTCGAATGATCAGGACACTTAGTCCCCTGGACTTCAACTCGGAGCAACTCAGCCCCTGAACTTAGTTAAACGGGTCGGTCAACCCTTTGACCCACACGTGTCGTCACGTGATCGTTGTGTTTAACACCGTTCACCTCATCTATGTCTCGACATGTTTTCTGCATAATCCAACTCGTCTTCCTCCGGCGTTGGAACCTGCCATGTGGGAGGACGCGATAAGGCCATGCGAAGGGTGAAGGGCAGCGAAGGGCAAAGGGTGAAGGAAGAAGGGTGGCGAAGGCTGAAGGGCAAAGGCTGGCGAAGGGTGAAGAGCAGCAGATGGCGAAGGGCGAAGGTCTGTGGACGGCAAAGGGCTGTGAAGGACGAAGGATGGCAAAGGGTGAAGGGCGTTCGACGACGAGGGGCGAAGGACTAAAGGCGAGGAACGGCGAAGGTCGGCAGACGGCGGACAGCGAATTGATGGTAGTAGTGCTAATTGAAGTAGAGGAGATTGTGAAACACGGTGCCCTTTACCTGGGGATTTCTGGGCGTAGCATTTAAGAAGGATTAGAATAGGGCAGAAAAGTCCCAAGGAAGACAATGGGTGTTTTGTAATGTTTATAAAATTAGGATAGTTTTGGAAGAAATCATAAAGTTTGGGAGATGTTATATAATTTTATTTCTGTTGTTATCTGTAGAAAATAATTACAAATTTACTCCTTGTTGTTTATATTTAGTTATAGTTCTTACCCTAGGGATTTATTCGTGCCACCAAACTTGGGAAGACAAACGTTGTTGTACTTATTGAAATCATGTAACCGCACGTGATGGTCAAGGGGGCTGACTGACCTACTTTAACCAAGTTTGGGGGCTGAGTTAGCCCGAGTTGAAGTCCAGGGGGCTAAGTGTCCTAGTTATCCGAGTTTGAGGGCTGAAGATGTATTTTGGCCAATGGTAAACAAAAGAAACGCGCCGGATCGTTAAAATCATTTAGAAAAAGGTTAAACCATCTAAAAGTCCTCCATTAATTTTAAAACTTACATATAGATACCTAACTTTAATTTTCCTACAATTATATCACATACTACCTACCCCATAAATTTTTTTCAAATTCTAGGGGGGGTGCCACCCCCATCCCTTCATAGATACGCCCCTGCGTAGGGATAAGACAACTAGCGGTGCTCAAGCTTTCCCTGTCACCGTCATGGTCCCAGTCGTTTCTGGAGAGAGATATAGACTTTGATTTGTTTGAAGAGGAGCGAGACCAAAACCAGAGAGATCGAGATGTAGGCATTGGAGACGACGGTGGTGATCGTTGAGGCGCGTTGGTTGCGGACGATGGGCTTGAACCAGTTGATGATTTGTCAGTTGTATTTGTTGATGTAGGCTTTGGAGGTGGTCGAGATTTGTTAGAGGTCGGGAATTAGGCTCTTCTGGATTTTGGAGGGGAGATCTTGGAATTGGATATCAAGTTCTCCTCATCATCTTGATTAATCTAGTTGGGTTGTTGTTGATTTGTGATGCCCCAAAGCATCTTCGTTTGTTGTCATGTTGACAGGTGGAGAGACTTCCTGAGGAGGCGAGCGCCTGGAGCTCTGGTTTCCCAGCTGGGTGTGCCTGAAAAGCTCAAAGGAGAGGTTAGGAGGTCCCCGGTTTGCTTTTCCGGGGGGGACCCTCCGACGCCCAAGTCAGTTTTCTGAGTGAGAGTGGAGGAAGAACACTAAGGGATCAAGTGTCTTGCCTGTTTTGTGTTTTCTCAGAGGGAGGAAAATGCCCATCCCTTGCCCAGTCCCTTTTCCTAGTATTTATAGGAGTAGATGGTCCGTTCAGATCATGACACGTGTTCGGTCGGATTTGATCTGTGCTTTTGGACCTAGGGGACAGGCAGCCGTTTGCAGCCTCTTTTAGCCCTGGACCCGGACAAGTTGTGTCAGGACTGGGGCGGCTGCGGCGCGTCAGTTCGCCGTTCTGATGTGATGTGTAGGGCTTGTGGGCTACATGTCAGAGGCTCCTTAAATGCTCATACCGTACTCCCGAGGTCCCCTGGGCGAGGTCGCCCTTCGGTGCGTGCACCCTCTCCGGATTCTATCCGTCCTTCGGTGCGAGCACCTCCTTCGGAATCTATCCCATAGTTCTGGGAGTTCCCTTGATGGACACCGTCTTCGGGACTCACACCCATAGTTCGGGGATTCCCTTGTTCAGGTGCTTCTTGTTCGGGGAAGATCCTCTTCGGGGCAGTCAGTTTGGCCCCTCGATGGAGACGGTGTTGTCCTCGGAATTCCTGACAAGCTAACCAAAGTCTCGAGCTCATAGTGTTTGACTTCGCACCTTCCGAGGTCAGTGAAAAGATCCTCTCTTGGGTGATGTCAGACTCCTCGGCCAATATTTTGGCAGGGAGTTACTACCGAGGAGGCAATAGCCTTTGGCTATCAATTTGGTTTCTACTTCTGGGTTTTCTTTGGCTTGTTGGTTTTGTATGTGTTCTGAGTTTTCTTGAGTTATGAAGAATATGTGGAATTTTTTTCTTTTTGCTTTGGTTGAGTCAGTTTTGTGCTAGTAGATACCGGCTTTATTCTTGGATAAGCTTACTTTGGTTGGATCTAATGACTTCTTTGGGCGGAAGTGAATTGGGGTTTTGTCAAGTTTGTTGATTTAGAAGTGAAGCTGAGCTTCTTCAGCTTCAACAAAGAACTAGAAATTTCCTTCTTTGAGACAAATCCATGGCCCCCGCTTTTTTCTTTGATTCTCCAATCTCCATTGCTCTCCCAAATAGCACTGGGACTCCAGACTGGGATTAAATTGGTAAATGCCAAAGTGTAGGGTATAAAAGAGAGAAGCTAAAACGCTAAGTGACTAAACATGCAATTTTTTATTTTTTATGTTTTAGTCAAGCAACGTTATTAAGGTCAAAGGGGCAAGGTGCTCTGAGTGTTATAATTGGGGACCGAGTCTCAGCGTGTTATACTGCAGAAACTCTTTTGAATAAGTAAATATAATTTGATAGACTAAAAGTGATTTTGACTTTTTTTTTATGACCTAAAACCTACCAGTCTCAAGGGTGCTAGATACCTAATGGGTTAGCACCCTCATCATTTAGCCAATGATAAACCGTGGAGAGTAGCCCACCCCAAGACTAGTTCTATACTTGGTTCATTAACTTAAGCTCAATTCGGTGAATAAGCCAGACCCCAAAGGAATCAAGACAGGGAGGACTCCACAAGCTGCAAGCCATAAGCAAATGAGTGAAGGCTTGAACTTGGAAACTTCATCTTAAGGTGACAATGCCTAGCCACCATAGTTAGAATTAGAACTCTACATCCCACCAACCTAAGGCCAAAGGCCACCTTTGACTGCAGAAAAAGAAAACTCCAACAGCCGCACCTCCAATTAACCAAGGCTGGCCGTCCTGAAATCAATCCAAGAGCAAGATGACCGAAAGCCAGCAGCACCACTGCCCAATCGGTGGAAAAAAAAATGACCCATCGGCACCAAACTGGAAACCTCGCGCACCGAAGCGGACGGGGCTTCTCTGCAACAATTGGGCGTCGGATTTAAACCAGCGGCACCAACAGAAACAATGATTTCGAAGACGCCGGAGCGCCAATCTCCGTCAAATTTAGTGCTGGATTTAAGCCACCAGCAATGTGAACACCAACAGGATTTCAATGACGCCGACATGTGGTCAAAGAAGGAGAGACGCAATCGATGGGGATGATGAACCACTGATTCTGGAGCTTTTAAAGAAACAAGGGCTTTCAGGAGAAATTCACATGCCGGAAAACGAGCAAAAAGCGAAGTGCAAAAAGGCTGAGACGAGGAGCTCCTGGGGATCGAAGAGCAAAAACTGAGAAAAACTGGAAAAGGAGCGAAACGCGTTAAAAGTGAAGATCCAAATGAAAAGCTTGAAAAGCATGGAAAAAGATGGATTTAGCGGCTTGGTGGAGCTCCGTCTTCAGAAAAATGGGAAGAGTTCCCAACTACGAACTCGGAGCGAGATGAGACGATAGAAGAGGACATTGCGTTGGAGAACAGGCCACGACAAAACTTTCTTTTGAAATTCTAATTGACAGAATTTATGCTGTTCAACAACTTTTTAACTGTTTATAAATAATTTAAATTAGTATTTTTTATCTTTTTATTCCTTGAAAAAAGAAATACAATTTATTGAGAGAGAAAAGAAGTTAATTTGAATTATCTATTCTCAGGGCATGTCAATGAAATCCATTGAAAAAATTGGAACACTTTAGCTTTGCCTAAGCAAAAAAGGGGGGCTTGGTTTGAAAGATTTGGAGATGTTTAATCGGCCTTTATTGGCTAAATTGGCCTGGTGATGACTTAGAAATCCAGATGCGTTGTGGGACACAGTCTTGAAAGGATTATAATTCCCGAATCATGACTTTTACATGCTAAGAAGGAATCTGAAGGAATCTACTGCTTCATAGGGATGGTCAAGTATTCTTTATGGGCGAGATAGTTTCAAAGACAGAGGTATTTGGCAGATCAGAAGTCGTGAGACAGTTAAAGTTTGGGGAGATCCCTGGATACCTAAAATTAATGATTATTTGCTTCAGGCCTCCCAGAATGTTCCTGAAGATATCAAGCAGATTTTAGTTAAGCAACTTTTGGTGCCTAAGGAACTGAGGTGGGACTTAAGTTTAATTCAAGCTTTTCTCTCTAAGCAGGAAATTCAAGCTATTGCCCAGCTGCCTGTCTCTAGTTCTGGTGGTCAGGACCTGTTAGTTTGAGTGCTTTCTCCTCTCATTCTAATGACCCTCGTGTTTGGAAACATTTATGGAAAATCAAGTGTCCCCATAAAATGGGTAATTTGCTTTGGAGACTTTGCCAAGATACAGTGGCTGTTAATTACAGCTTGTTGAGGAGGAATCAGAGACAAGATCCTTACTGCTGTTTCTGTCAGTTGCCTGAGACACCAGAGCATGCTATTCAACAATGTGAGTGGGCAAGGCTGGATTATCTTGTGGACGAAGGAGCTATAACTATCTTTGCTAATTGGTTATTTGAGATTTTTGTCAGAATCTTAAGTCTTGGAATAGGGATAATTAGATGATCATATCCACACAATTACTCTCGAGATCGAAGATGATGACTGAAAGATTTAGTCGAACAACAGTAGGTTCAATAAAGTCTCCAATTAAATGAGTTTGTCCAGCGGCAATATGGGAAGAAAATATCAGATTCAGCCTAAAGTTAGGTCCATTAAATAATCTTATATGTAAATGGCACCAAATGTCTAAATCTATGACCCATATTGCTTATTCATTATTAAATTATTATCACCGCCACAAACGGTTGTCGGGAACTGTGTTTTGTGGTGGCTGGAAACAAAATGTTCCAGATTTTAAGAATCTATCAGATGGTTGGACTCCCCTCAATCTCTTCTACAACTTTTACCAGAACATTGATTCAAAATCCCTTTTTAGAACCCCAATTTAGTTCATTTGCTCAATATGACTCATTTTAATAGCAGGACTGCTAGAGGACAAATGATGCAACATTATTACTCATGGTTCTAGGATAAATGATGCAACAATTAATACTTTAAGGATGAAGAAGCAATATAGCTAATAGTTTAGGGATATTTGGTGCCATTTGCCCATAATCATACCCTGCCATGCTGTTGAAAACTTCTTTGCCAATCTGCCATTTAGCCATAATCATACCCTTCAATCCATGTAACACACTTTTGGCAAGGTTTCGACTGCTTGGTCATGGAAACGTCCATTTCCCGACATCTGTAAGAAGAACTCAAAGACGCGAAAAAATAAACCAAGTAGGAGAAGAAGAGCAACTTACCGCCGGAGATGATGCACAGATTGAGGCAGAGAAGGGTGACGACAACGATAAACCTCACAGTCGCCACCATATTTCCTTCCTCGCCCACTATCTTAATGCTTTATATATATGTTCCTGATTGTGCTCAACTTAAGTTCATTCGTATGTATAAAATTTTTGCTTCATACGAGCGAATGTCTCATTCTAGCTAGGTCCTTATATTCCTACAGCCTCACTCATCCAATGGCCCAGATTTCTCACAAATCATGACAGCCTTTGAGCTTGTATTTTCCTTTCGTTTTAGTGATCAGGGCTTAATTGTTTTCTCCACTCAATTGTAATTGGCCTATGCCTGTGTCCCAGGATAGGACTGCCTCATTGGTTCTGGGTTATGGTTTGGGTATGGGCTTCTTTGGTTAGTCCCTTTTGTGGTTTTGGGTGCTTTATTTTTATAAGCTCAAGTTAGATTAATTGGGAATTTTTTCTTCATCTCTTTTTTCATAAATGATACTAGTATTTGCTTCAATTTTTAATGAATTTTTTGCATTGCTGTTAAAATTAAAAAAAAATTGGCCTATGGTACAGGCCGTCCAATAAATTGTCACTAAGAGCGCAATGTCCCTTTCAAAGTTTTATTTTGTTCTCTCCTCTTTTCTTGTTTACCTTCTTCAATTCTTATGTTAGCTCACATAAATCTATTTCAGCTTTGCACCTTCAACTTTTCCATTTTTGAAAAATGCACTTTGGGCATTTTTTTTTGTTGATGATAGACCCCGTTGATCTAGTTAGGATTTGTATTGAAATAATTATCTTTGTTCCTCGTGATTTGATTTCAACATCACTTTTACCTACAAAACAAATTAATAAGCTAACAAACATAGAACAAATATATTGGTCTTGAGCAATTTACTGCTAGAAAAACAATTTCTGAATCACCTATCAAACACAGTGAAAGTCAAAATATCACCTTAAAGACATAACAATTTAATGTGATTCTATTCTTAAAAAACTTACATCTACCAATGAGAGATATCTACTTTAATGAAATATAAATATTACAATAAAAGTATGTTGTATGTTCTGTAGTGCTTGTATAGGTTTAGGATCTTCTAACACTACTAATGACATTCACATCTCACCTTATATAGTTACAAAATATAAGAATTTAAAATACTTCTTGGTTTAACTCTCTCAGACTTTTAAACCTCTTCTCTATTTTAAAACCCTTATACCTTCCCTCCTGAAAATATTGGTTTTTCTTTCATAATTGAAACATAACATAACATGTCTATTTAGAGATCAAAACTAAAACTGAAACCACCTCAACATAGGAAATAAAATCCTAGAAAAAATTAAAGCACCTAAAATTTTTCAACGCAGCAATTTCTAAAGCAATTCGCACCAACACATAAAAACTTGGACCAAAAGAAACGCTAAAACTTCCAAAGCCGCAGCCTTCTCGCTTGTAAGTTGCAATCACTGTCTTAATTACAAATCTAGACCCCAAACTTCTTAAATTTGAGGCAACCAAACCCATTATTTGCAACAACCATTCTTTAAAAATGTCGATATATAGTATTATTTAATGTTGTCTTCCCTTTTGGGGCCACATTAGATGGCAAAGAAAAAGAAAGGTAGCTACGAGTAAAAACAACAGGCAACATATCAGCCAATAATAAATGACCAATCCCGGCCGGCGGGGAAGTGAACAAAGCGAGGAATATCCGCACGCAAGTAGCCAGGATCTCCCAAAACAATCGATAAAAACGTGATCCTTCTTGTGTTCGTGACTAACAGACACAAATGCTCCCAAACCTCGCCATCAACAGGCAACCATCCGGCAAAGTATATTACTAGGGTAAAATCCAAATTTAGTCCCCTAACTTTAAGGGTCGTCCTAATGTGATCCCTTAACTCTAAAAGTGACTCTTAAAGTCCTCTAACTCGATGCACGTGTCCTATTTTAGTCCCAACCGTCAGTTCAGGAGTTATCTCTAACAGAAATTGCTTACGTGGTACCCAAATTACCACGTGGCATCATCTTTCATGATAATAAGTAACAAGATTGAAAGAATAATAAATCTCAAGCTAGAATTAACACAAACAAATAATTTCAGGTCTTAAAAGGTGATTAATCTAAATTTCCTCATCTTCCATTTCTCACAGTTCGCCGCCATAAACACATCTCGCCGTCACTCCATCTCCCATCTCTTCATCCCTTTTGAGGATTTTTCAGTAGTCGAATCTTTCCCAATTTCACTTTCCCTTTCTTATCTCGGCATTGAATCTCAAATTTTTCAGTCATTATATGGGGTACCGTGAAGCTGGTGGGAGACAGAGTCGGAGGAAGATAAGGGATTTCAATTTGATTTGTTCTTTGGGGCATCGGTGATTTCGCCAAACATGACAAGTTTTTGGCTGCGATTTTGCAGGATTTTTGCGGTGGAGCATGATGGGGAGTGTGGCTCAACAACTTGGCATAAATCTCGACTCTCGTAGGCAAATTCTCCAGCACCTTGAAGTCATCCGGCCTGTAAAACTTCCCTTTAAAAACCACTCCAACAAAATCAATCTCCAACTTTGCCTCATTTTGAAACATCTGATATCTTGGCCGGAACCTGCTCATTGTGGACGAAGAGCCAAGCATTCATCCCCTTTATACAAGGCTTCAAGGGAATCGAGGAAAAGCGGCCAGAGTGGGGAATGAAGAGGCGGAGCCGCAGAGGTGGGTGGCAGCATATCGACGAAGAGTACGTCGAAGTGCCGGTGGTGTGGATGGTGAGTGGGTGGCTGGACGGCCGGAATGGGCAGCGTCGATTTGGGGAAGAAGATTTGGGTTAAACTATGCCCTAGGACCTTTGGATTATGCATTTGCGTCATTTTAGCCTGATATTTATTTTTTTTTAGTTTAGCCACTTCCTGTCATGAAAAGACCAGCCACATGGCAGTATAGTCACTACGTAGGCAATTTCCATCCAAAATAATGGCAGGAACCAAAATAGGACGCGTTAATTGACTTAAGGGACTTTAAGAGTCACTTTTAGAGTTAAGGGACCACATTAGGACAACCCTTAAAGTTAGAGGACTAAATATGGATTTTGCCCTATATTACTCCTTCCATCTCATATCTATTGAACTATTTGATTTGATACAAAAATTAAGAAAATAAAGAAAGTTTATATATTATTTTCACTTTTATTCTTAATTTTTCACACTAAATTTGGAAAGTTGGAATAAGGAGTGTTGGAATGATAATTTAAAGAGTAATATGATAAAATAATTTACTAAATATAAAAATATTGCAAAAAAATTAGGACTAAAAAAATAGAATGTTGTAATAGTTTTTGGACAAAGAAAGTATTTAATATTGTATGAATGACAAAATTTAACATCAGTAGAAGCATACAATATAGATGCTACATTGCTCTAGCTACACCTAATTGCGACAAATTAAACTGAACCAAATTGAACAGTTCAATGGTGAACAAAATATTAGTACAACATAACTTGAATCAAGGGGCGTAGCTTCTTAGGAACGGGAGGTGGAAACTTCCCCTCTGTAGAATTTTAAAAATTTTCATTGATTTGTTAAATATGTGATAAAATTGAAGAAAAACTAAAGTTAAGTACCCAAGGCATAGCTTTTTAGGGATCGGAGGTGGCAATCGCCCCCCTAGAATTTTAAAAATTTTCATTTGTTTGTTAAATATTTGATAAAATTGTAGAAAAACTAAAGCTAGGTACCTATTTGTAAATTTTATAATTAATAAGGGGCTCTGGTATATTTTTTTCCTTTTAATGTTTTACTTTCTTATCAAGTAAATTACATGAATGGTCCTTAACTTTTAACTATTATTTTGTTTAAGTCCCTAACTTATTGAATATTCAATTTTGGTTCTAAACATATTAAAAATGTTTCATTTTAGTCCTAAATCTATTAAAAACATTTCATGGTTCCTATTGCATAAAATTTGGTAACTCAAAATATTTGTCTAAGAACAACTTTTAGATTACAATTTAAACTATTCGGTAACTGTCTTATAATAAATTTAATATGTATAATAATTTTTTTAAAATAAAGAAAAATTCAAATCATCATTTTAGGAAAAAAACTACTAATTTTGAATTAAATTTTTTAATTGAACTTAATTATTGTAAACTTTTGAATTTCATGTGTCTATATATGTAACCTATCATTGTTAAACTTGGGTTATAAACTTTTGAATTGAACTTAATTATTATAAACTTTTGAATTTCTTGTGTCCATATGTAATATTATTTAATATTTTCTATTATTAATTATTAATTTATACATGTTAACAACACATCCATGCCATGCCCCTAGCCGCCCCCTTCCAAGGCTCAATTTTTGGCTATGCCTCTGATTTGAATTATATACCATCTTGTAATAAACTTATATTGTGCGGTAATCAATTGGAAAAGGCATTTTTAGCACCGTTAACCTCATATCAAATATTGGTTAATCATTCAAGGATTTCTTTTGAGAATTCATGGGATCCTATATATTCGGTGAAGTAAACATGGCATAAGTTTCACTACTTTTGGATCAAACATGGCTTAGCTTTGAAAATTACGCAAATGTGTTAAAGTAATATAACAATCAAAACTCGAATCAATTTGAGTTCAAAACTAAGCAAGAGAACAACACATTTTCCTCGTATTTCAATGACTTGCAACTATTCTTTGCAACTACTTTTGAAGTGCCTAACACCTTATTGTGTTCTTCCAAAGCTTGTTGATCATCTTCTTTCCACTTGCGATTATGCTCTTTGATGCCATCTTGTCCTTGTTTTCCGTCTTTGAAATATTTTTGTTTTCTTGTCTAACCTCAAGAGTCTTGGGAAGTGTTAGCGTAACCTGTAAAATATACTATGATGACTTAGAACTTAAGATTCCTTGATATGTAGGGTATGGTTATATATAGATTCCATAAATTTCAAGGCCTCTCCATTTGCCTATTGATTTAAGAAGTTCAAATATCATGTTTATTATAGTTATTATATCAAAAGAAAGAAAAACACTTATGGCTTATCACTGGCCTTTTCTCATTGTGTTTAGTTCTTTTAACTTGAGGTGTGATGGTTAATTTGCTGGTAGCCTAAGTAAAATTTTCATGTATCGGTTAAACTATTCTCAAGCATTGACAGAAGATAGTGAAAGATTTGCTAGTTTCGGTATAAATGGAGCTGAGGATAAGGATTACAACAATATTTTTTTGGCTTATTTTGTTGTAAATAGATACAGTCACACGCACACCCCATCCTTATCTTTTCTTTCACTTATTAAGCCCCATACACACACACACACACACACACATATGTGTATGTGCGCGCGATAAAACAATAATAAAGACGTAGTGTATGAAACCCAATCATCCTTCTTCATGATATCAGAGCCAAAACCCAGTACTTGAGAAGAACCTATTTGCTATAAATGATATATAGCCTGATTAGGTAGTAGAAATTCTTAATAAACATCTTTAGCTGAAAGCCAGTGGAAGAATATGTATGTGATGTCCCTATACTACATACACATTTCCAATAGTCTAGGCCAAATTTATGTTAGCAAATTCCTTAATGACAAAAACTATGGAGAGTGGGTAAATGATACAAGCAATGCATTATTTTCCAAAAACAAGACCAGGTTCATTGATGGAATGATTTTGAAACCATTTGCAAACTCACCAAAATTAGGGCTCTCAATCCGCTGTGACATGATTGTTAATGGATAGATGATGAGTGCAACAGAAAAAGATGTTAAAAGCAGCAGTCATTATGCAAAAAATGCTCAAAAAATGTAAGACGATCTTCAAGAAAAATGAAAAAAGATAAACAGGCCAAAAGCTTATGAGCTAAGGCATGTGATAGTTCTTTTAAGACAAGTGAAGTTGTCAGTGTCATCGTATTACACAAAACTTAAAATTTTATAAGATGAGATCAATCCATTTAGCCTTGGCCCAGGTGCACATGTACCTACCTATGATGCGCTAAACCAACTAGTGAAGAAGAAAGATTGGGATCAATTGTATGATTTCATTATGTGATTGGATGATGCATTCAAAGTGGTCAAGACAGATAGCTTTAGTGTGAAACCTAACCCAAGTTTTGTCAATGTGTGTGACCTTGTTCTCGAGGACAAGTAGTAAAAACGCATCTCAACCATTTACAAGCCATCAACAGAGGAAGTAGCTAGCCTTTCAAGCTAGTAGTGTTTGAAATGAGAAGGATTATAAAGATTGAAAGGTCTAGAGAAAGGAGAAGCCAAAGTGTAGACATTGCCAAAAATTAGGCCATATAGAAATCAATGCTTTAAGATAAGTGGCTATCAACTTGGATGGCACAAAGGTAAGCGTGTTAAGAAAATTAGGACTTGGAAAGACAAAAGATTAGTATCAAAATCAACTCAAGTTGGCTCTAACAATAGCCATATCCCATGATTGCCACGGGGATAGTATGATCAGCTATTGCATTATTGCTCTGTGAAGGCAAGACCTCAAAACAAATTGATCAAACTCCACCAGTTGTCAATATGGTTGGTAAGATTAACTTTGCAAAACCGTAGATAATCCATTCGGAAGCAACAGAACATGTAACTTACAATGGTTGGTTACTTGAAAAATATGAGAAAAATATTAAACAGCAACCCATCAAGATACCAAATAAAGAAAACATGTCTATCCAAGACACAACTAAATCCACTAAGATTAAGAAAGATGGCAATGCAATGTGATTGAAAGATTTGGTCAAACAACAATAAGTTTGAAGAATTTTCCAATTTAATAAGTTTATTTAGGGATAATATGGGAAGAAAATATAAGGTCTAACCCAAAGTTAAGTCCACTATAAATAATCTTACCATGCCATGCTATTGAAAAATTCTTTAGGTTAACATACTGAGCTACCTAGACCCAACTTATGTTGAAATTCAAACAATGTCTTGCATCTTCACCTATGTAAATACTTTTAGGGAAATCATCAGAAAGTTAAATTGACCTAATAGTTAGCATTTGGCAAGATTACCCATGACTTCACAACGGAAATGTCCATTTTTCAACATCCATAAAAGGCACTCAAGGGTGTCAAGAAAAAAATGAAGCATGAGAACAAAGAGAAACTTATGCCTAAGATGATACACAGATTAAGGCAGAGAAGTGTTATGACAATCGTAAACCTCACGGCCATATTTTCTTCCATGCCCACTATCTAAATGCTTTATGTTCTTGATTGTGCTCAACTGAAATTCATTCATATCTATAAAATGTTGGATTTAGATCGGCAATTATTTCTTTCCAAGCCCATATATTCTCATACTGCCACGCATCCATCTAATGACATAGATTTCTCACAAACCATGATAGCCTGTGAGGTTGTACTTTTTTTTGTTTTAGTGCTTCGGGCTTTAAGAGCATAATGTCACTTTCTAAGTTTTATTTTGTTCTTTCTTTTTTTTTTTTATTTACCTTGTGTTAGCTCACAAATAAATCTAATTTAGCTTTGAACCTTCAACTTTACCATTTTTGAAAAATGCACTTTGAACATTTTTTCAAGTTCAATTTAGTCACGCAGATAGCTCTCCCCTGGATACTAAAAGAGGGATTCGAGAGAAATTAGGGATACATAGATAGACGCCTTTGTACCCTAAGAAATGGTAAATCTGCCAAAAGAAGAGCAGAAGAGCAAGATTCATGAGGGACCAGAGGCCAGTAACATTAATATTCATTTGGTGGCTAAATGGGATGGAATAGAAGCTGAAAGAAGAGCACTCAAGAGAAGGCATTAAACTACCAAGAAGTTATTGCTAGACATCAACCACATGTATCTTTAGCCCTTCATTAAAGAGATCCAGAAAGTGCCAACTCCCCAAGGCTTCTCAATGCCAAAGGTTGACTTGTATGATGAACTGAGCAACCAAGTCAATTACCTTTAAAGGTCATACATCACAACAATGAATCCAAAAGGGGACAATAACACCGTCCTGTGTAAGACTTTCAACTCTACACTCTCAGGAGTGGTGTCAAGATGGTTTACTACATTGAAGAAAGAAAGGTTCACCTTTTTCAATAAGTTACCGTATAAGTTCTTATGGCGGTTCATTGGAAGCCGCCTGTTAACACTCATTTTAACCTTCCTTTAGATGTCTTAAGCTTAATTAGGCAAACTTTTTTTAATTACTCCCTCTGTCCTAAAATCTTTGCATCATTTATTTTTCAGCAATTACTCTATAATTTTTTATTTTCAACATTTTAGCATATAAATGAAAAAGCTTTATATATAAATGATAAATCAAGACCTATAGTTTCTGAATATATTTTTAAATTTTTTTCTAACAAACAATAATATGAATACAAGCATTATATTCATATTAGTAAAAAAAAAAGCCAAATTAGTCAAAAAAATCAAATGGAGCAACGAAAATGGGATGGAGAAAGTAGTATTTATGGGCATTTAAGTCTTTTTATGTCACAAAATTGTTGTGTTGTTTATGAGTCTTCAAATTTCATTTAGGTCTTAATTAGGTTGTTTTCATTTTTAGTGTCAAACCTTCCATTTCCTAGCTACTTTAAACACTACTAAAGAGCTAATTTGATCATTAGAAGGTTTCCCACAAAAAAACATCATCTGGGGCTTTAACAATGTTTTGATGCACAAGTTTTTTATTCAAGTTGTCCAGCAGATTGGAATCCGGTCCACCCGACTTAATTAGTTGATAATTCTATTAATTGGACATCACAATGGATACAAGCATGAGCCCCATTGTGTATGTGACAAACAAAAATGCTCCCATACCTCGCCATTAATACGTGACAATCCGCCAAAATGTATTTAACATATTGTAGATGCCACATTTTAACATATATCCGCACATGGGTAATATATAGTCCATGTGGACACGGCAGACCCATGGTTCTGTTTGGTTTCTAATCTTTTTCTAGCTTCCCTCACAATGTTCCTTACATTCTCGTTGTTGTTTCATTCACCAAAACTGGTTCCCTAAAAGCTCTCTCTTATCACCCAAATTAATCCCACTCAACCAGCAACAGATTCATCACTTGTAGATTATTGGTCCATTACAAAAGCATCCAATATCATATGCAACAAATTCCCCCTGATACAACTAAATGATGCATAAATGTACATCAGACAATTATAGTTTTAGCTTCAGCTTCTACATGTATTTTTAGTTTTTGCAAAGTTAGCTTCTGAAGAATATCAAATGTAGAAATCAAACAAAACCATATTTGATGCTGATCTTACTTCATACTTAAACTTTTTGATTGGTTTATCTCCAATACTAAGAAATGAATTCTTCCTCAAAATGGTAAAAGACTTCAATACCACATTTGAGATTTTCATGGAGTATAGTGAAGAAAAAACTATGAACCTAAAACAACCTAAGTCCTCACAAATTTCCATCATATATGAAGTTCGAACACAAACAAAGCTTTTGGGGGATCATATTTGACTCAGGACGAAAATGTAGCATATCCAAATACTTTTTTTCAATATACAATAAAGCAACTATAAAAAGACAATTACTTTTATTTGCATTGACCAAATGTCAACAATTGAAATGAACATGACCATCAACATTACTTAATGATAACTAAACTACACAAAACAAATTCTTTAAGGTTTTTCACCACCTAGGAAATGAAATTATGTACAGGCATTGGTTTGGTACTCCCTAGTTTGCTTTCCTATACAAAATTTTCATGATGAAACCTTCCAGATAATTTTTCATAAAACTTCAGAAATTTGATCACCATGATTGGAACATCTTGTATAATCACAACTCAACAATATTAGCACTATAAAATTCCTAAGTTGCAAGGCCTGTCAACCCTCTATCCAATTTGCACCAAACAAATCCCATTCACAGTGCAGAAACATCAGCTTCAGTTTTTCACTGAGTCATATCTATCCTTTGTTTTGAACTTTCAGTTTAAAAGCCATTTTGTTTTTCCTAATCTGGTCTACCTAATTAGTCTCTCCTTTCTCACTATAGCTAATGATTTTTTAGGATCTTTTCTCAACACCACATTCAAGTAAGACCTCAAAGTCAAAATTTAAGATAATTCCTACAAGAGAAAGACCAATCTTGCCTTTCCCAGCACAGTAAATACTTCTCCTACATTTCATTATATACCAATTGCTTAGACTACACACCAGAGTGGCTATGCAAAGAATAAGGTTAACTTAATCTTAATGTGGAGGTTTTATTAGCTTGTAGAAGTTTCTAATTAGGGATGTCAAAAAATAGCCTATTGGCCCTGCCCTCCCTGAACCAAGCTACCCAAATTGAACCTGATGCTACCTGCAAAGCGATGGGGAGGATATAAATTTAACTTATCTTATATGTAAATTATCTTATATTTATACTTTTTTAAGTATTAATTAATTGTAAATATACACATTCTTTTAAAAATATATGTAAATATATAAAAATGAAGTATAAAAAAAATCAAATATATACCTTAAAATGGGTTGGTGGGTAGTATCCGCCTACCCACAAGACTGGTACTACCAGAATCTGATTACTTGAGAAGAGGGTTTGGGATTAGTTACACTTGACCCGAACCCTATCCATTGACATCCTTATTTCTAACACATACCACCAAATTATGTTGCAAGTGCTCCATAATACATAAGCAGAAATGGAATATGTAGTAAAGAATAAAACAATATAACAAGAGTGCCAAAAGATAAAGATAAGAGCGATATAGAGGGGAGTGAGAGATATTCTCTTCCACCACGGAAAATTTTTTTACATCTGCATTTAAAAGACCTTACCTATATTGAAGCCATGGATTGCATCGAGCAATCCATCAATACCTAATCCAGCCTATTGAGCAATCCACCAATACCTAATCCAGCCTATTAACAAATGATCAAATTTTGGTTTAGAAAAGGACAGTGGATATAAAATAAGATTAAGGTTACTCTTAGAATTATCTGTTTACATTTTTATTTGAACTTAGTTGCATAGACAATTCATTTTTTGAATAATAAAGTGTCATCTGTTTGAAACCACATTTAAGAGTATGCAATTCATTTAAGTCACTAAAATTAAGATCACGGAATTGATGTTCAGAAACAAAATGAAATTCACGAACCCAAGAATAAACTTCACTAAGTTCAAATAAGTTGCATAAAATTATTCGGTACCTTTCATTCCAAACATTACATCGTCTAGCCAGTACTGGCATCAATGAGCTGAGCACAACCAATCATTTAAGGCCTAGCTTGTTTCGCTTTAAATCAAATGAATTAATGTGTTCTTATCACATGGGCCCATCCCATGTCATGGACCAATAACTTTTGCCCGAAAGTTGCTTAGAAATTACAGTCTACTCTCTCTCCTTCTTATCTTAAGACACCTGGAGCTCATTTTGGTAAGTTTTTTATTAAGTTTTATTTCAGTTTAAGCATTATATATTTTGTCCAAAAATGCAATTATTAATCTCTCCTTCAATAATCTAATGGAAACAATTCCAGGATATCTGATTTTAATGAATCACAAAGCACATTAAGGTCATGAATCTTGCAGTGGTGTGTGGGCTGGGCACGAGCGGCAACAGCATAGCGTACAAGGCAGTGATGGCGGACGGGACGCCATTTGCACTGTGGAGAATCGGCAAGGAGAACTTCTCCGTGGAGAAGAAGAATGATTTCAGGCTAAACAGGGGAGAGAGATTTTGAATGACAGGGTGATGTTGAGAGATTCCAAACAACAAGGAGATCATGAAAGATGATGACAGATTCCGAACGATAGGGAGGTGATGAGAAGCATGAAGGAAATAGTGCCTTTGGAAACAAACGGGCTATTGGGATTTCAAAATAGGTAACAAAGGGAGAGGTATAGATGAGCGTGAAGGGGTATATTAAGAATAAAAATGAAAGCGTGAAGGGGTATATTAAGGATAAAAATTGAATGGTTCGTGGGCCATTCACATAAAACACATTAATTTGATTCTATTACGTTGAACCAAACAAACTAACTACATGAGTCAAAGGAGTAAAAGGTACCAATTTTCAAGGTTTGAGGGATAAGTGAATCTGAGTTAAAGTTCAATGAGTAAAAGGTCCAAGTTGACAAAGTTCAGGGTGAAAGGGGGTTTTAGGCCATTAAAAATCTTTTTTACTCTCTAGTCTCTACTAAAAACCTTAACTACTTCTACTCTTATAGGCAATCTGACTTGACCGTTGGAGAATTTTTCAAAAAATAATTTCTAGGGCCCTAACGTTATTTTTTGTCATAAGTTCAAGTTCTAGTTCACTCTGATTTACAAAGCAATGATCTGGCTCAATCAATTCCATTGATAGTCTAACTATCAGTTGCAAATAAACATTTTTCCATAAGTAAGACCACAAAAAAAGAAAACAATTTTGGCTGAGAGAAGAAAATAAGTGAATAACTTATATGTGCCTAGTACGTACACTCATTCTGTCATCTGTTATCTCAAAAGTTTTTTAATTTTTCTTAGAAATTATTTTAGGTTTTAATTTTATCATTTTGTTTTTGGTTGAAAACTGTGCTTAATTGTGAAGTTAGAAGCAAGCTATGGACTAAATATCCAAATACAAGGTTTACTAAGATCCTAGCGTAATCAAACTTAAGATTTGTGCCTTACAAGTTTTTTGGAGGGTAACGAATGTGTTAAAACTATAAATAGGATCCGTTTTTAGTTGGAAGATGCATGAAAATTCGAAAGCCTAAGCCCTAAAAAATTGCAAAACAGCAGTAAGGCCCTAACTTTTTGCTATTCAGCTCCCCAGAACCCTAGACTTTCCCATTACTGCTGCCAACCCCTCCAAATGCCTCGACCGCCTCCGGTCGCCAAGGTTGAGGCCGCTCACCGTATCTAATATAATATTTTTAGGTTTAATTTTTTTAATAACTAATATTTAGCCGATAGCTATTAATTACTACAAACAACCTTTCAGATCTTCTAATATTTATTTATATACTCCCTCTGTATTATATTCTTTACACCATTTAACTTTTTCACTTAGTTTGACTTGAATTTATTTATATTAGTATTTATTCAAAAAAAATTTAAAAAAATATATGTCTTGATTTATTGTTCTTATATAAACGTTCTTCATCTATGTACTAAAATGTTGAAAATAAAAAAAAAATAGATCAATTGTTAAAAAATAAATGGTGCAAAGAATATGAGATAGAGGGAGTATATATTTTTGGATTTAAACTATTAATTAAGTCATTTACGATATGATAAATAAGATTTTTTTGGTCATATAATTAATTAATGCACAAATTCCTTTTTTTTTTCTTCATTTCTTTATGATTTACTAAAATACTTTTCAATGTACTTGATGTGAAATTAAATAAACAACCTCAACCATCAAGTGAAATTATATAAGGCCATTACAAGAAAAAGTGCCATAGGAAACACATTTATTTTTAACACAAACATATATATAGTACATCAAGGATTCCAAGAAACAGAACCCCAGGGCATTTATTTATTTTCTACACGAAACAAATAAAGATGGTATTAGTACATGAATTCAACATATCCAGGCAAGATGAAATGTTCGAATAATTGAACATTTTTTCTTCAAGGATCCTAGGGCCCATCGGGGTCGAAGTCGATGCAACAAAAGCAATACAACTGGTTTTAATCAACTTTAAAGTTATCCAACTCAAGATCTGGTACCTCTTCTGCCGCTAGTATGTCTTGTTCGTCCAGTTCACCTTCGTCGACGTCTTCGCCTGGGAGTAGACTGTCATCTGGGAGTTGTTCCTCACCCTCTTGCTCCACTGGCAAGTCAGGTTTCTCTACGTAGTCCCAATATCCATCAGGGTAGCCCCAATCCTCTTTGCAGTGATCGACGCAGTCGGCGTTGCTGACCGTGCAAAGTCCAAATATCTTATACTCCGTGCAAACTTTTGTTGCTGCAGAGAATTAATGGGAAAAAAATAGTTAAAGAAATCTCATATTTTTTTTGTCCTTTACTCAGAAAGAATTATAATGTAAGAAATCATATTAACAATTCTACTCCAGATTCCATACACCCAGCCTAATTAAGCCGCTACCTTTAGCGGCAAAAAGAGAAATTTGTTGCACAAATAATCTGAAGGGTCAAAAAAAGAATGATATAGGTAACATGTCAATTAGACTAAAGGTCATCCGCTATAGATATCAAGTAGTAGTTAAATGAGACAAGATCCTTCGCGGCATCCATCGATCCCAGCCTGACTATGTACAATTAATCGTTGGCCGGCCTTTGATCACCATCAGGTCCAACATGCATGGATTTCATCTCTTCTTCCGTGAAGTCCAATTTCCGCCCATCGCAGAGTTTCTCCCCCACAGGAAACGCGATTCGTTTCCAGAGAACCCGACCAACAGCGATGGCGTGAAATCAAATGCCGGAAAGGGAGCAAAAAGCAAAGGGTAGCAAAACGGAGAAAAACTGGGAAAGAAAGCGGAACGCCTTCCAAAAGAAAAGCTTGAAAAGCTGGGAAAAAGAGGGTTTATTTAAGAAAGATGGGAGAGTTAGTTACTTCCGAACTACGAACTCGGATCAAGATGAGAGAGAGAAAACCATGCATTTGGCAAAGTTACGTTTCCGACCGCTTTCCGACGCAAACTTCCATTTCCGGTCATCTGTAAAAACAACTCAAAGACGCTGAAAAAAATAAAGCAAGCAGGAGGAGAAGAGTAACTTACCGACGGAGATGATGCACAGAGACAGATTGAGGCACAGAAGGGTGATGACAACCATAGACCTCGCCGCCACCGCCATATTTTCTTCCTCGATCGCTCACTCTATAATTAAGATGTTGGCTTCATACCAGTGAGGTGGTGTTCCCTTCTAGGTCATTCCTTATATTCTTACACCCTCAACCCTTTGACCTTTGTATTTTTCTTTAATTTGTTTTATTAGTGCTCTGCTGGCTCAATTGTTTTCTCCACTCAACTGTGAAATTGACCTATGCTGGTACCGGCCATCGGATAAATTGTTTACCCAGACCATATTGTCTCTTTCCAAGTTTTATTTTGTTCCTTCCTCGTCTCTTTTTACCTTCTTTAATTCTTGTGTTAGCTCACATAAATATAATTTAGCTTTGCACTTTTAAATTTACCATTTTCAAAAAATCCACTTAATTTGAACATTTTTCCAGTTCAATTCACACAAACTAGAGCTAATTCGTTTTACTTTAGTTTAACTTAATTCAAAATGACTTACTTTTATTTTTACATTTTTTTTATTTAGAACCAATTTCATTTAAAGCTAATATTTATATAGATGTAAAAAAGTTCATTTAGAATAAAATTTTTATGAGGTTAATATATTTTCATGAATTTTTATTTTTTTAATGCCTAAAAAACTTCATAAAAATTTAATAATGTCATAAAAAAATTATAATCAATGAATTATTACACATAAATAATGCTGTCTTTTAAATGAAATTAATTTCAAGTAAAAAAAATATAGAATAAAAACAAGTCAGTTTTTTTGTTCATGATAGAACTAGTTAAGATTTATATTGAAATAACTATTTTTCTTCTTGTCTTCGTGAGTAGATTTCAATATCGATACACTTTTCAACCTAAATACGAGCTTCATGTTTAAATACTTATACCTACAAAACAAATTAATAAGCTAACAAAGATAGAACAAATATATTGCCGTTAATCAATTTCCGCAGGAAAATTTTTTTCAATCACTTGTCACGCACAATAGAAGTCAAAACATCATCATGAAAACATAATAATTTAATATGATTCAGTTTTTAATTAATCTATATCTACCGATGAGATATGTCAATTTCAATAAACTATATAGATTATAATAAAAGTATGTTATATGTCTTCTAGTGCTCGTATAGGTTAGGATCTTCTAACACTGCTAATGACCTTTACATCTCACCTTAAACACTAGTGGAGCTACATACATTGTGGAGCGGGGGGGCCACGGTCCCTAAAAAAATTTTGGCAATTTTTGTTAAAGGGTTGTGCTAATTTTTACCATGGTAAAACTTAAACATGCATGGCTTATTTTCACTGTCCAATAATATAAATTTGCAGGCCAACTGAAATAAAATGTGTTTCTCCGTGGTCAGCTTAACAAAATTACAAAAATCTCTAATGACCTTAATTTCCAAAGCAATTCGCACCAACACCAAAAACTTGGATGAAACGAAACGCTAAAAATTCCAAGCCGCCGGCTTCTCGCTTCTAACGCCAAAATCACTGTCTTAACTACAGCTCTAGTCCTCATACTTCTTAAATTTTAGGCAACCGAACCTAATATTTACAACAATCAGTCTTTGAAAATGTCGATACATAGTATTCCCTCTGTCTATTTGAATTTTTCAAATAGTTTGATTTTAATTTGTTTATATTATTGTTTGTTAGAAAAAAAAAAGCTTTAAAAAATATATTTAGAAACTATAGATTTTTATTGGATAAACAACATCCATCGGCCATGAACTGAGGCCCATGTTTCTGATTTATCTCGGAACTACAAAATGTTACATGATTTATTATTTAATTATGAAAATGTAACACCAATAGTCCTGACATTAACTGCAACAATTAAAATGGATGAAAAAAATATTAAAAAAAAACTAGTTCTAACTCCTGAAAACCTTTTATTTGTCATAGAAACCTCAAAACATTTACATCTTACAATAAAACCACCATCCCGTCATAACCTTCACCTTTACTCCTTTGCCCCTCATGACCTTCACCATTGCTATGGCCGATGCAAATTTGCCACTGCAACATCCTCATCTTGCCACAGATATCCCATGCAGCAGTGGCTACCGACGATTAATCAACGAAGAAAGGAGAACATAATGCTAAGACCTTTGAGGCTAGAAGACAGCCTTTTTTTCTTTGTCAATCGTCATTCTTCATCATCATCTTCTGTCACCATTTTTTGTCATCATCTTGTCACGCTCTCCCATCAATTAAGCATCCTCTTTCATAGCACTCTCCTGTCGTGCTCCGATCTTACCCATCACAATCCCCTATCGTCATTTCCCTTTGATCCCGCCTAAACATCTCTCTTCAATCGCTCTCCAACATCGTCATTTTTCTTTGACTGTGCATTGTCGAAGGAAGGTGAAGATTGACAAGCATGCTCCGCCGGATGAACACAATTGTGCACCGCTGGATAAAGACGACCGCTCACCACCAAAGGAAGACGGCCATAAACAATCTGGTAGAAAAAGGAGGGGTGGTGGGCTTGGAAATGGGGAGGCCAGCTTGAAATCAACAAAAGAGAAAGTGAGAACCGAATAGGTGAAGCAAAGGATGGCAGCAATTATGGAGGAGGGAGAGCGGTTATGAGAAAATAGTTTTATTGTAAGATGTAAAAGTTTTGAGGTTGCTATGACAAATTAAAGGTTTTTAGGGGTTATAACGAATTTTTTATGTTCCGTCTATTTTAATTGTTGCAGTTAACGATAAGAAGATTAGTGTAATATTTTTATTAGAAAAGGACAAATAGTGTAATGTTTTATAGTTTTAGGATAAATTTGAAATATGAATCTTAGTTTAAGGATAATGGGTGTTGTTTACCAATTTTTATTTATCAGTTATATATAAATATTTTTTATTTATATATAAAACTATTAATAATAAAAAATTATAAAGAACAAAGGAAAAGAAAGCTAGCTAGCTTCGAGTAATTGAAAACAATGGGTAACATATCCGCCAACAAATGGCCAACCCCAGCTGGCACTCTCGGCCGCCAGGGAATTTAAGAAGCAACAAGGATCTGCAGGCAAGTACAAGTGTGAACATGAACAAAATGTGCTGGCAAAATCGTACCATGTATCAATACAAAATTTAATAGGCCTAAATGAACTATTGATCCTCCAACTTTGTCAACTCGCACGAGTTGGTCCCTCAACTTTGACTCAGTATGGCTTAGTCCTCCAACTTTGATAAACCAGGCAACTTTATCCTCAAACTTTGAGAAAGTAAACGACTTGGTCCCTTGGTTGATAGAAAGAGCGCACGAGGAGTCACGTGACCTAAACGATGTTGGTAGGCTGCTTGTCGTTCAATTGGGAAGAGCATATTGGGCTAGCATAGGAGAAAAGCGAGCAGATGAAGGATCTGGCCACGACTGCCGAGCGCAATCGGATCTAGCAATGACTGGCTAGTGCAATTTGATCTCACGACGGTTGGTGACGGGCAACAGGTGATGGGCGATGGGCGACGAATTTGATGAAAAAGATGTGGCGGCTAGGAGCGAGGGAAGGGAAGAGAAAAGGGCAACGATGTCGAGGAGAGGGAGTAGAAGAGGCTGACGGCAAATTCAACGAAGAGACGCCGACGGCGAATTCGACGAAGAGACGCCGACGGCGAGGCCGGATTTGATGGTGAGGGCGAGGGGAAAAGGCGATGTCGGATTTGATGAAGAGAGGAGAAGAGGCAAATTCAACGTCGGACTCGACGAAGAGAGAGGTGATGAAGAAGGGTGAGGCCGACGGTGAGGAGGCGGGGCCGAATTTGACGGAGATGGCCCCAGGTGGTGGCGAGGGGAGGAGAGACTAACACCGTTTGTTATTCCGTATAACAAGGGACTAACTCGCTCAATTTTTCCAAGTTGAGGGACTAAGTTATCCTGAGTCAATGTTAAAGGACTAACTCGCTTGAGTGAGCAAAGTTAAGGGACTAAAGGTGCATTTTGGCCAATTTAATATTGTATGAATGGCAAAAGTTGACATTTATCCGTAGATGCATAATACTATGTAGATGCCACATTATCCTAGGGATGCCTAATTGAGGTAAATTAAATTAAATTAGGTGATTTATTTTTATTTAAATTAACTGATTTATTTTTACTTTTATATCTGATTTACCTGAAATCAATTTCATTTGAAAGTCAACATTATGTAGATGTAATAATCTATTTGAAAGTAAATTTTCATAATATTGTTAAATTTTTATGAATTTTTCTTTTTTAATACCTTAAACTAAAAAAATTCATAAAAATTTAGTTCCTAATAAAAAAGATGTAATAATAAAAATAAGTCATTTTAAAGTCAATTGATTTAACTTAAAATGAATTGAGTGTTACATTAAGCAGTTTAATGGAGCCAAAATATTAGCACATGATAATTTGAATCGTACGATAACTATATTTTGGTAAACTTAAATTGTGCAGCAAATTGTTAAAAGTAATGGATAGTTTAAATTATTAGTTTTTTCCTTTCTGTATATTATGTTATATGTGCAGTAGTTGCAATTTTACGTGGCAACTGCTGTCTCAGGAGATGGTTTACATCAAATTGAAGAATAATGTAGAATATATATTTTAAGATTGTTTAATGGTAATATGATATGTTTAAAAAATGTTTAGCACCAAAAGAAACAATTAAAATGCTGAAGATGAGAATAAGATGACAATTAAAAGTTAGTGACACAAAATTTATCCATGTTCTATGTTTAAAGATTATATAAAATCAAATCTTGGATCAAACAGATCATATCATTCTCTTCTAGTTGTACAACATTATACCCAAAAAATAAATAAATAAATTTAGTGTTACCGGCACCAATTTCTTTGACAATAACCATTCATAATAATTAATTTTGTAATTTTTATATGAATATTTTCCTAGAAGACAAATATTGTATTGTTTTTGAAAAAAAAAATAAATAAATAATCATGCTAGCTATGGGCCATCTCGTAATTATTGCAAAAGCACTCAGATGGATGCTAGCGAAGGGAAGCGGAGAAACCCTGGAAAAAGTTCCAATTAGATGTCCTTGTTGTTGTCATGGGCTGCAGAGGATTATTCCAGGGTTCGTTGTTCCTTTTAGATGTCCTTGTGGTTGAACCCAACTATGGAAAAAGTTCTTGGAATTTAAGGAAGCAGGTCATTTCGTAGATTTATCAATGTCTATTGCCGGCGTTCGTCAAAGAATCATCTTCCCAGAAGGTCGTCCCCGTGGAATATTGGCACCCATTAGCCTCTCTGTTTCGACTTTGGCATGCTGAGGATGGGATTCGGGGAAGATTTGAGAGTTTTTGTTGGTTGTTCCTCCTTCAATCGGCGGCCCCAAATCTTCGAACGGAGATCGTGGTGGTGACAGAGGGCGTTTGTAAGGTTGCTGTTGACCGCAGTTCTTCTGTCGGGTTTCAATTGGGTCAAAGTTTTACCTTCGCTGAGCCTTCCTTCTAATGTAGACTCTTAAATCAAAGAGTCTAAAAGTGGCCATGGGCGAGTTCTATTCAAGACATTTCATCTGGACAGGAAAATCAATAGAAAAAGGCACTCCCTACCACAGTCAACCTCGTTGCACGAGGGGTTGCCTCAGATGATCCTATGTGTCCTAGGTGCCGTAATGCTGAAGAAACGGAGTCCCACGTCTTTCTTCTTTGTTCTAACCCATCTCAGGTTCAAAGCAACCCTATTCCGGCCGTCATGTCAAATGCTGGTTAATTGTTTGAGGATATGTTTTCTGAATCACCATGGGATTCCATATATTCAGTGAAGTAAACATGGCATAAGTTTCACTGCTTTTGGATCCAAGTGTTTAGCTTTGAAGATTACACAGATGTATCAGACTAATATAACAGCGAAAACGAGCAAGAGAACAACACATTTGCTCTGTCTTCAATGACTTGCAACAGCAGTACTACTCCTTACAGCTACTTTTGGAGTGCCCAACACCCTTCTTGTGTTCTTCAAAAGCCTGTTGATCGTCTTCTTCGCACTAGCGGCTATGCTCTTTGATTCCATTTTGTCCTTGTTTCCCATCTTAGAGACAGTGTTGTTTCCTTGTTCAACCTCCGGAGACTTGGGACGTGTTGGTACTACCTGTAGAATATACCACCCATGATAACTTGGAACCCAAGCTTTCTAGCTAGTTTTGATATGGCTATCTATGGATTACGTAACTTTCAAGGCATCTCCATCTTCATATTGATTTGAGACGTTCAAGTATCATGTTTATTATAGTTATCATATCAAAAGAAAGCAGAAAACTTCTGGCATACCGCTGGCCTCTTCTCACTGTGTTCAATTGTTCTAACATGGGGTGTGATGTTTAATTTGTCAACAGCCTGAGCAGATTTTTCACGCATCGGGTTAGAGTATTCTCCAGCATTGACAGAGGACAGTGACCTGTGACTTCACAAAAGAGGATTATAATTCTGATTACTTTAAGGCATAGTAAGATTTACTCAATAATGGTGCTGGTTGGCGAGACTTACTTGTGGTTCAAGCTAACAGATTTTGGTAATCTTGGTGGCTTCGAGTTCTTGGCAACAGTTGAATTGGATCTTTGGGTGTTCGTTCTTTTCTCTAGCGCTGAGGAAAGATCCGTAGAAAGACTCCTCCCCTTCAGCATTCGCTTCTCAGCCACTGAAGGAAGTGGTTGAGAAACAGAGCTTTGCTGCAAAGAAGCAACTTGAGACCTCGCCCTTGTCCTCTGCGGAGCAAGAGTAGACTTCTCGCACCTAAGGTCAGCAGTTTGTCGGGCACTTTTGAAAGATTGGTTCCTGTGACATGATGATCTGAAGTTAAATTTCCAACCTGCATGAATATATTTTAGATTTCTGATTTTTTCTAATTTCCTTACTTGTGATTCAAGCTAACTGATTTGGATAAACCAGGTTGCGATTTCTTGAATTCCAAGGAATCGCATCTTTCTTTTGGTACTCGTTTCTCGGTTGCAGCACCGAGACCGACTGAAGCTTTCCTTTCTCTGGACATTCTTCTCTCAGTTGCCAAAGAAAATGGTTGAGGGACAGTAGTTCTCAGTTTCCGGTTCAGGTTCTGCCTTGAGCCATTCTTCGGTTTCTCAGATGTTTCAGCCCTAATGAGGCTGTCCTCTGCAGTAGTTTCCAGGCCATCTCTTTGCTTCTCTTCAAGCATGGGAATCACTTTCTCCTCAACCATTTCGTGAGATTGCTTCATAGCATCTTCCATATATATATCACCTGCAGGAAATGTTCAAGAACAGTAATTAATTCTAAGCCTAACAGTTAAACCTCCCTCGCTGGTATGTACGAAAAAAGCAAAACAAAAAATAAGAAGATTGGTTTTTCAGAATTCTAAAGAGAAATTGGAATTACCTGGAGGATTTCTCTGCAAACTGCTTTCCTGCATATGCTATTGCCACTTAGCTGGGAAGTTCTGCTCTTATATACTGGCCCCAGAAGCTTTTGTCAACCTGAAATTAATCAAACCAAATAAATTTGGTGAAATGAAAAGAAAAAATTAGTGACGAAGTTGGAATTTATAATAATAAAGGACGCCATTCAAGAAGGCAAGTGGCAGCAAAGTGTGTTAAAATGTTTTGTTTAAGTTGCAGAAATTGTGGGGTATAGAAGGCAACTTGGTTAGCCTGTTGGAGACTTGGAGGCCGGCAATACCTTGTCAATAATCAACACTATATACCCATCAAGGATTTGGAATTTTTTCTTTGGGAGGAAGTGCAAATAGAAGTCCATGGATATTAAATTCCTGATTCAGATATTAATTAATTAGAATATTCTGATTCTACGGTTAAGAGTAATGAAAAAAAATGATCCGGTTCATAACTAATAGGATCTTTTATCGCATTAGAATGATTCTACCCATTTAGCATTAGCAATTAGTGTTAGAGTATTGAAAAAACTGTCTAAAAGTAGCTTTTAGCTTTACACCTAATTGGTTTTAACTTAAGTTAACTTAATATAAATGGTTTTAAATCTTTTTCACCTAAAACCAATTTCATTTAAAAGCCAATATTATATAGGTGTAATAATCCATTTGAAACAAAATTTTTATCATGTTATTAAATTTCTATGAAATTTTCTTTTTTAATCTTTAAAAAAGAAAAATTTATAAAAAATTAATAATATTATAAAAATTTTACAATCAATGGATTATTTCACTTCAATAATATTGAATTTCAAATAAAATTGATTTCAAGTAAAAAAGATATAAACATAAAAATAAGTTGTTTTGAATTAAGTTAGCTTAAGTTAAAACGAATTGGCGCTAGTTGTTTCATCTTTACCATTAATAAATTATCTAAAAATCTAAGACTAATCATAAAATCCGTTCTCAAATAAAGCTAAAGTAGAATCTTTAGAAAGTTAAGGTGATATTTAGTTGTGTAGAATATTTTCATTATTCTTTTTCAATTTTTCTTTGATAAAAATTTGAGTGCATAACATATTTTAAGGATGTGGAAGATCTTATTTTTTAAACTTTGTAAAACTCATATATAAGTTAAAATGGAAAACATCTTAAACAAGAGTTTTCTAAAGTTTAAAAAATAAGGTTTTTCATATCCTTAAAACAAGCTATGCACTTAAATTTTTATTGAAGAAAATTTAGAAAGAAAAATGAGAAACATTTTCACATCCAAACATCAGTAATGATCTAAGATTCTACCATTCTATGTTGAAATTTTGACTTTGTTAGGTTTAATTGCTTTTTTGGCCTGTTTGTCTGAGCTCAACAATTAGCAATATTCCATTTTTGTATTACAAATAGGAGCACACACTTAAATTATTGGGTTACAAATTCAACACTGACCGTACTTCTGTTTGTTTGAATGCGTTTTTGTGTTGTGAATTTGTTATACATTGTGTTTCTTTTTCTGAGAATATATCATAAGTTATTCGAATATTTCAAATAAGAGAATGAAGAGCAATCTACTAAATGCGTGAGTTTTTTTTTTTTTTTAAAGTAGCACCTAGGCCAGTGTTTCAAGTGCAATATATATCGTTAATGTTTAGAGATAGATAATATATCTTTTTAATACTACTTTTTGAAAAGTTTTTGTGGAAGTTTATAAGTTGATCATCCAATTCTATTATTAAATAGGATTTACGGAAGACATGTAGAATCCCCATTCTACTAACCTTGATTAGAAGAAAAGAATTGCCCAAGATTATGTTCTCGTAAAGAAAACTTCGTGTAATTAAGAAGGAAAGTTCTCACACATACAACAATTTTTTCTTTGTGCTAATTATAAAGAACCTCATATTACATTTTGAGTCTTTTGACAGCTGTTATATCACAGATCTATAGTTTACACTCTAAATTAATGATAAAAAATTTGACTATTTTATATTTATATAGAAAAATTGATAATTAAAGTTCTTCACTAACTATAAAAATATTATTATAAAATTTAAATTTACCGGAAGAAAATTACGATACAGTTGAAATTAAAATTTAGAAATTGATGGTAGACATTGTAAAAAAAAAAAGATGATAACATTCAAGAAAAGGGTAGATTTTTAAAATAAATTCCTACAAAATGTAATTTCTCCCCAATCTCAAGGGCATTCTCTAGTTAAACCTTTTTTTTTTTTAACTAGTTAATTTTGCTTTCTTTCTTTCTTTCTTTTTTTGTCTTCGGAATTTTCATTACAAATGTACAATGGACTAATGTATTTCTCCTTCTGTCTCATATTCTTTAAAATATTTAATTTTTTTTAATAGATTGATTTGAATTTATTTATATTATTTTTTGTTAAAAATTTAAAAAAATTAAAAACTATAGGCTTTTATTTATTATTTATATACAAAATCTTTTATTTATATATTAAAATGTTAGAAATAAAAATTATAGATTAATCGCAACACGGAGGAAGTATTACTTAATTAAGGGGAATAAAAATGCCAATTTTTATTTTTTTACCAGAAGAGCAATCAAACCAACTTGTTTATAACATTGTATAGAAAATGGAAAGACTAAAATGGAACTCTAAATCTCCCGAATTATCCTCTTGAGTTTTAAGAGGGTTGGGACAGTTAGCCTTTTCCTTATACAGTCGTCTATACGTGATTATGATAGGCTGTCGCTTCCAAGCAAGCGCGTGACCAGTCCAGATCGGTGATGAAGAAAAGAGCGCGTCCTCATCCCTTAGGGCCTGCCTTGGAGCCCAAGGTAGCATCAAATCACATAATCGAAAGTTAATACGCTTCAATGACTAATTACTTTTCTGAGGCAGATGGTTCGCCATTAAGCAATGTTGTCACAATCTATAAGCAACGTTGTCACAATCTATGATTAGGTTATATAATTTTTCTATTTTTAATCAGTATTTATATTCTCATTTCTACAGCATTTTTATTAATTACTTATATTTTAAAAAGTGATGTTTTTTTGCTCCTTGCTCTCCACTTTCATTTTCATGATGCTTTGTATCATTTAGATTTATGTGGACTATGATTCTAACCTTTGTATCTGGCGTTGGCATCGTTTTTTCTTCTATTTTTCCTTCAATCGAATTGTTAATTTTTTATCTTTCTGTTGTAGATAAAGGAGTTTACCGTTCTGTTGTTAAAATTGTAGGGTCTGAATTGGTCCTTGTCAACTGGACTCAATGGTTATATCTCTATTTAACCTTGTTGAGTGGGCAAAAAAAAAAAACAAAAACAAACAAACAAAATGTTAACAGTTTCTCGAGCTCAGCTCAGGGACCAATTTGATATGTTCTTCAGGTTAGAATGCAAAATAGGACAAAAAATAAAGATTAGGCATTACTTGTCCATTGGACCCATCCGCCTTACCATTTCCTTTCAAAGTTCAAACAACCTGGAAACCTTTTGTTTTTTTGTTTAATGACAACAACCTAGGATCAGGGATGAGCATGGTTCGGGTTGATTCGAATTTATAGTGGAACCGAATCAATTCAAAATGATATTAGTTCCAAAATTTTTTTACCCAACCCAAGAACATAGGATAGAACAGAACAAGAATCATGGTTCTAGGTTTTTTTGTTCTGGTTCTCAGGTTTTTTCAATTTATACCATATACTTATAACAATACCAAAATTTAATAAAATTGCATCCATAATTAGTTTATGAAATATTCAACATAATATACAATAAAATCAACATTTAAATACATATACTTAAACACATTCAAAAGAGTTTAATATACTGTTATCAAAATGGATCAAAAGAGTTGCTTGTGGAGTATCTTCTATCTTAGCCAGTTTATTTCCCTCCAGTAATTCTAACATCGGCACAACATCCAACATGAAAAGCTGTGTCTTTAAGACTATATTCTTCAGTATCAAAATCTGAAATATGTTGATGTCATGAATTTTCAGTTTCACATGATTCATAAATGAAAAAGACATGAAGATTGTGTCGTAGAGATTATTCTGGATAAGAGAGATCAAAAGTAAAATAATCCAAGAGTAGTCGGTTTAGAAAGTGAAGTGATTCAAGTAAATATGAAAAAATTTCGTAAATGATCCCACAACCTCCATATTGTTTCAATTTGGGACATCAGTTTAAGAGTTTAATATAAAAACACAAGATAACCATTATAATTCTTCAAAGAAATACATACATACATATATATATATTAGTAATACTATAATTTTTATTATATAATTATATATATACCTCGGGTTGGTGCTATATGGAATCAAAACTAACAAAAAAATAGTCGGTTCTCGTATATATAGAACCAACCATAAACGATGGTCTTTTTTTATCTAACCCAACTCAATCCAATATAGGTGGCTTGGGTTAAATTTTGGGTTTACGCAACCCATGCTCACCCTACCTGAAATCTATATTATATATAATAATGAAAGCACAAGTAAGGAGGCCGCAACAAGTGTCCTTGTGGTGATGGTGCAATACCAATTTTCATCCTCAAGGTTGCCATCTGGGGAATGTGGAGTTGTTATGTTTTATATGTTGCAGGTAATTCATAGTTCTAGTTAGGGCTGTTATCGAACCGAGCAGTTATCGAACTATTCGAATTCGAGCTTGAAATTAGACTTAACGAATCGAGCTTTACGAACTTCGAATACGAGCTCGAGCCATTTTTATTATTCGAATCTCTTATCGAATCGAGCTCGAATATGTTAGTATTCGATTCGATAGGTTTTCGAACCTATCGAACCTATATAATAATATAAATATTAATAATATATTATTAATAATTTAAAGGAATTAAAACAATAAACCTAATAATAAGAAATAACAAATAACAAATCGAATCTCGATTTGCCCCTCTTCTCCTCTGTGCAATTCACCCCTCCGCGGCTCAAACTGCCCAAACTGTTGTTCCGAGTTCCGACGACCGCAAGCTCATTAGCTGAAGCTGCCGGCCGCATTTGGCTCGCCGATTTCAGGGATTTGGCTCACCGGAGTGGCAGACCAGATCGCCTCGTAAAGCCGTCCTGCCGACCACACCACGCCGACAGGGGACACGGCACTCTGACTTGGCACGCCGACCAGATCGCCTCGATTTTTTCCTTCCCGTCCAACAATTTAGACTTGAGAGCGCCGAGGAAGCCCTCCGCCTCGCACCCGCTGGAGCACACCGCCTCGACTCGAACGCAATTTTTTCCTTTTTTCTTTTTTTTTTTCAAAACGAGCTCAAGCTCGAGCATACCTAATCGAGCCCAAACCGAGCTCGTACAATTTGCTTTTTAACAGGTTTTTCGAACATTTCGAACGTTCGAATCGAGCTCGAACATTATACCGAGCCGAACTCGAGCACCATTTCCTCGAGCTCGTCGAGCCCGAGCCCGAACCCGAACACCTACCAAACTTAAACGAGCCGAGTTCGAGCCCAAGGCGTTCGGGCTCGGCTCGGCTCGATAACAGCCCTAGTTCTAGTTGTCGTCCTAATTTCAAAGTAAGTCCTCAACATACTGCTTTGCTTCATTTTGATCCCTGAACATTTCATATTCTTATTTACATCCCTATCGGAAAACTTTGGTATTTGATATTTTTCCACAACGTTTCTCTTTTCTCACTATTGTCTTGGGCATTTGATGCCTGTCTCACTTTTCATACCTCTCTGGCTATTGTCATCCTACTTGTCTATTATTGCGCGCAAGATAATAAAATTCAGGGGAATGAAAACTGACACTTAGCTTTTGGGTTAAGTCCACTGCCATTTCTCAATAGACAAACATACATACATATATAGAGTTAAATATTATGGTATACCGTGTAATATGCGGTAAGTGGTATATGATACAAATATTTTTATTTTTTGTCATTTTATTGTACAATATACCGCGGTATTTCACATACTGCTCACTTTTATATATATTTTATCCAAAAACCGTAGCATACCGCAGAATACTACAAGATACGTACCACAGTATTTTATTTTTTGATTATGCATAAGAGATATTTTTTTGTCATTTTATATCAAACTATCATAAATATACAAAACGTTAAACGATAATTAATACACAAGAGAGTGGAGCATCAGAGTAATGGTCAACTCAGCCAAGATCTTTCATTTTAATGGTTTCATTGTTCTCATCTATTCATTTAGACTAATGTCATTTATAAACGTAATCTTTAATGTATTTAGTACCACTCATCAATTTCTTATTATGACCTTCAAATTTACTATCCCGCATGCCAACTTACCCCATATCATTTATTTACATCTATAAAAAAACAAAGAAACAAAAACAAGGAATCTTAAAAAAAAAAAAAAATTCTTGCTGGAACCAACCAACCGAATTACCGAACATGTTAGCTCCTCCCCGCACATGTGAGATTCCTGTGAGAACTTCAATGATACTTGAAAACAATTGATCAAACTTTCATAAAAGGGTCAACGAGGAGATTTCGGCAACATGTTAAAACAAATGACAAAATTGACCACTTGATGTCAAGAATATGTTTAGAGATATTCGGACAACCCACTCATATATCCCTTCCACATCAATTTTCTAACCCAAATCATAGACTAAAAAAGCAGCATTGGTTTCAAACCTTTAGTTTGTCCTTTAGCATCTATTTTATTATAAATTGGTTTCATACCTTATAACCCATTGCATATTAGTCATTAATTCTAGATAAGACTAAGACCCAATTTGTTTTAATTTAATTTAAAATGACTTTTTTATTTACATCCTTTTTGCCCAAAATTAATTTGATTTGAAAACCAATATTTTGTAGATATAATAATCCATTCAAAATTCAATTTTATTTAATGTTTATGAATTGTTCTTTTATAATGCCTAAAAATAGTACAATTTATAACAATTTAATAACATTATTAAAATTTATTTTCTTATTACATCCTTTTAATATTAGCTTTAAAATAAAATTGGTTTAGTATAAAAAAATAAAAATAAAAATATATTATTTTGGGTTAAATTAAAATGAATTCACTCTGTGAGTTATCAAAGAAACCTAATTCTAAACAGCTAATTTAAATAGCCTATCACCTTTAAGAAAATCTTTAAAATTAATTAAAATATTAAAAGACAATTACGAAACAATTTAAATTCATTAATTCTTACAATCTGATTTTAACTAATGATGTCATCTACCCTCAAATCATGATTTAAGTTTGATAATGATATTTCACGAAATAATAGAATTGCTAACAAGTCATTAGCCTCAACTTGAAAAGCAATATAGTCAAACACAGGTATTCCGCATAAGCAGCCAAGATATGTTGTTTCGAGCCAGCAAAGAGGTAAATATTATTACGGCAAATGATTGAACAACATTAACAATTCCAGTCCAAGAAACAGGTCTTTTGCTTCTCCTCTAAGATACCTACCATATATACACAGCTTTGAGTACCAGACACTCTCCTGCCATATAAACCAGAAACAGATTCGACTTCAGGGTTGCAACCCTCGCCTCCTCATTCAATACAACACTAGCTATTACATACCGGCACGGCAACTAATTCGCAGTGAAGATTTGCAACTTCTTTACCTTCATTCACGATGCAGGCAGGCAGCAACTCTTTTTGGGGTTCCATTGTTAGAGTGAGCCACAGGGACAAGTTGAACTTATTCGACGTTAAACTGTACAGAACAGACGCAAATGATGTAGTGAAAGCAGGCACATATACACCAAGAAAGCTCAGCCTATATGGTTACTCTGAATGGTTCTTGCTGATAAGGGTAGGGGTGACAGTGGCAACCCCGATAAGAAACAGCGTGGCGATTGAGGTAAAGTCATAAAGATCCCTTACAGATTGCAACTCTCCCAGGGCTATTCCTGCCTGCAAAAGAAAAGGGCAACCATGTATCACTAAAATATTCTCAATTTAAGGTGACAGACTTGAGAGATACACAAGTACCAAGTTCTAGTTTCAACAAAAGAATTCCACAAAAATGCCCTGAATCTTTGATCAACTTTTACGCCCTTCCATCTATATGAATCTATAAAAAAACAAGTGAAATCCAACTGCAACTTAATCCCCTGGAGACCGTTAACTTTCACTACAGGCACTAAAGTCATAAGAGGATCCACCAACATGGTAAATATATGCACAGGTTAGAAGCATATCAACCTTTTACAGAACCATTGTCTCCCCAAATAATGAACTGCTTCATAGAGTTCCAAACATTTCTAATGAATGCAAATACAGGTTTTATCTGAACAACAAACCACACCCGCATTCCTTCTATGTGGAATTCAAACTCTCCAGAACCAAACAAACATCTGTGCTCCTAAATGTATTGAAACACTGCACATTCGAACTCCAAAATATCTATGACATGAAAATTGTAGCAATCTCATGTTCAACAAGGTAAAAAGGTAAAAAGATAAAAGAGCAACTACAATACCCTGACTGTTATGTAGGCGGCAGGAATAAGCCCAATAACAGTTGCCATGAAAAATGTGTGATACGGCACATCAACAATTGGTGATGCAACATTGATGAATGTATTTGGCAGGGTGGGAGTAAGTCTTAGGAAAAGCATATAGTTCAATAGGCGCTCCTTCCTTTGAGCCACCTGCCATTCAGAACGAAGATTTTAACCACTGCACATGATTATGTTGTGTGTGTGTGGTGGGGGGGGGGGGAGGAGGAGGATTTTTCCAGGTCTCAAAATCACCTGGGCTTGAAAAAAACTAAGCCTGTCAGGCCAGAGTAAAAAAACAAGGGGCCGTCCAATCAATTTGGATAGGAAATAGCATGAAGAAGCACCAGCAGTGGCAGTGAACACAACCAATGCCACACCTTTGAAGACTCCAAACAGTGCTCCAGCAAGCAACGACATAAAGACAGTTCCCGGAATCATGAAAGTCTGCATGAAAATGTAGACCACACAATACCCAACAAGTACTTGCACGGTGTAGTCAGTTGTGTATGCCTCAAGATGATCTCTGCAATAACAACAATGAAAAATATGACCAATCTACCGAAGTGGAAAAAACAGTACAATACCTCGAATCTTTCATGCAATTGAGTCACAAACATCTGATTACAAATCAAACTTAGCGAGTTCTTAAAGATCCAAACATTCATCGCACCAATCAAGTATAGTTTATTTTCAGGAACTTCAACCAAGCAATAACAAAAGGCTTCAAAATCTTCCCATGCCATCAGATAAAAACACAGTAGAGTGAACATCAAGCAAACATCAATCGGCAAAACATGTCACTGGCTTTACTTATGCATTGGATACACCACCGGAGTGTTTTCGTGCTGCCAGTTGTTCTAAATCTACCGTGCAGTAGAGGAGACATGTCCTTTCTTGTACTGAAGCTCAAGCATCGTAGCTCCTGTCAAAATCTAATCGGGGATCTAGATTTTTAACCTCCATAATCCACAAATTACCAGTACCTTCAGCCAAAGAAGGTATGAGCGCACCAACATTCTAAATAGTGATTTACTCATCTCCCACCAAAAAGTGCATGAAATCAGATGAACAGATCCCAAGTGATCTTCCCCTCAACCAAGACTTTTATCAAAAGTTGTGATATAAAGCAATGTCTTAATTTGTAAATCCATTGGCTCTCTGTAATTAGTTGTAAACCACTAGCAAAGAGAGAACCCTTTGCTCCTGGGGAAACAAAAATCCCTTCTGGGACTACGGGCCCAAAAAAATGCCGTTCTCTAAAAAGTAAAAAAAAAAAAAAAAAAAAAAAAACGCATCTCCCGAAAACAGATCCTGAATCAAAATTTAAGAAAAATCCTACAAGAAGAACAAATCCAAAAGAAATAAATGAATGAAAGATGAAACCTTAGGATTTGTAGATCTTCAAGGTTTCTCGGTAGCTTGAGAAAGCTGTAATCAGAAGCCGGCAAGGTGACGTAGACCCCCAAAAGGCCCAACAAGAACCCCAAAACCACCATTGAAGCGGCTCCGACCTCCCAAAAGCTCAATGGAAATCTGGGTCTCAAATCTTTCTTACTGCCCTCCATCTCCATGCCTCGGCTCCCGCTAATTCCTTCTTCTCCTTCCAAAAACCGGAGAAAAAAAAAAGAAAGATGAGATTTTGGGAGGGTCCCTAGGCTGTGGATCTTCCTTTTGGGACACTCCTCTTCTCTCCCCCTCTTATCTCTCTAATGTCCGAGAGAAACAGAGAGGGTGAGGGAGAGGGAAGGAATATTCCGCTGCAAGAGAATTAAATGCTGGAAAAAGAAAATTGAAAAGGGCAAAAAAAAACAGAGGTAAAATTTTCAGGAGACACACGTTTGCGTCTCTTGTGATGGGTTTTTTCGTGTTCTTCTTTTGGGACTTTATAGAATTTCAGGCTTTCAGAAGGAAAAAAAAAAAAAGAAAAAAAGAAAAAGAAAAACCAAAGTCGTCCGATTTTCTACGGAGCTTGGCCTGTCCTCCGGTCGTCCTTCCGTTTTCGCCCAACTGACGCCACGTCATCTCATCGTTTTCTGATCTTAGGGTTACATACAGTGTTCCGGATGAAAACCACCATTAGTCCCAAATCTTTACTCATCATTACAAATCGGTAATTAACTTTAGTTTACTCCAAATTGGACGAGAATCTTTTTAATTTTTTACGCGTTGGTCTTTAACTCAAAACAAGATTGGCTTGACACAGTTCACAGAAAGGAAAGGAAAAGCTCATAGTTTAAATAATCTATTAATTATCCAAAATTATGATATAGTTTGAATTTATTGAAAAAAAGTTACAAATATTTTACATTAATTAACTCTCACATAACTATTTGATATCAATTTTTAAAACTTTAATTTGAATTATTCAAAAACTATCTTCCCATAATTTCAAAATGTGCAATAACTTTTAAATAGTTAATGTACTATTCAAATTATCTATTTTTTCTCTTTATAAATTATGTTTTTATGTTAACTCAATATTACATAAAGTTATAGATCATGTGCAACTAAATAAATATTTTAGACCTTGATAGGTTTGAGATCAATTTTTATCTATTTTTCCTCTTTATAAATCATGTGTCTATGTCAACTCAGTAGTCTAAGGTTACACATCATATACAACTAAACAAATATTTCAGACTTTTAAAGGTTTGGGATCAATTTTTAAAAAAATTAAGGTCAATGACCAATGAGTAATGAAAATTAAAATTGTAGCACCAATGGTGTTATTACCGATTTTTCGTCTGATGTTCTAGTAAAATTAGAGTTTGTCCGTCTACACTTTGCTCCAGAATATTGCACTTTTTACTGTATTTGACATCAATTTCTTAAATTTTAGTTAAATTATAAAGTACTTTTTTTTTAGAAAATTCAAAACTTTTAATAATATTATAATTAGTAACTGTTTAAATTATCAATTTTTTTAATGAAAAATAATCTTTCTTTCCCTCAACTTAGGGTTAAAGTGAATATTTTTAAATAATATAGGGTAAAATACAACTATATTACAACCTTAAGATAGAACTGTCATTATAGGTACAAGAGTTATAAGGTATTACAACAAAGTTAAGTGGGTGAAGTATCTATTGTGCAAAAATTTGGAGGACTCTAACTACAATTTGATTACTTTTAAATGTCTACTACTTTGGAGCGTTGCTCCATTCGAACCCAAGTAGTCTGCATGTGATGTTCCATTGCATTGCACTTTTTTACTGCATCTAATATGAATTTCTTAAATTTTAACTAAATTATAAAGTATCATTTTCCAGTAAATTTGAATTTTTTAATAATAAATTTATAATTAATAAATTTTTAAGTTATCAATTTTTAATGAAATATAATCTTTTTCCCCTCAACTTAACGGGTAAAGTTAATATTTTTAAATAATATGGGGTAAAATGTAGCTGTATCACAACCTTAACATAAATTTGTCATTAGCCATAATTTTTTTTAAGGATTCCTTAAAATTACTATTGCTTTCTCTAGGCTCAAAACCATGAAGGTACTATAGAAAAATTAAGTGAGTGAAAGTGCCTGTTATGTAAAAACTAACAAAATTTCAAATATAACTAGTTTCATAACCCGTCTAACGGATGGGATTGTAGTTCATATATAAAATTGTGTATCAATGACAATGTACTAATATCATGCGTAAATTAGTTACAGAGAGATGATATAATAAAATGAAATTACAGCTTGAGAGATGAAAGGGTAGTCATATCGTGTAAGGGAATTCAATTTTGGACAATAATGGACAATAAATTACAATAACAAAAACAATTGTTTCAGAATTAGGAACTCTGGAAGATAATATGAACTTATATCTTGTGAGGATTTATTTGTGGAAATTCAGCAAGAACATCGCAGTCTTCTAAAAATTCTACCCTGTAAAAAAGTGGGAGTGTGAATTAAAAATTCATCATTTAAGATGTTAAGAGAAGTTTAGATTTACAATATATACGTACTGAAAGTGATAGTATGTGTAGAGGGATAGTTGTTACCATTCATGTGCTGCAATGATGTGGGAAGCGAATTGGAGGCCTAGAGTTGAAGCGGGAGAGGGTGGAGCACTTTTTTGAAGGTCCAACCTGTGAAAATGTTAGGTTTGAAAAGTAAGCTTGAATTATATGATGTCAGGGAAAAGGAAGATTATTTTGACGAAGGATGCACAAAATTGAAGCAACTTCAAGTTCGATGGTCGATGGGACAGCAAACGTCAATGCTGGAGCATATGCATAAGTTGAAGTAGTTGGTTCCCTGTAATACAAAGAATAGTGCGTCATAATAACAATGAATGTTAAAGTAATGGCATAGGTGGGATGAAGAAGAACAATAGTATACAAATGCATCGGTTGTATGGGAAGGACAAATGGTGGAGGTATGTAGGGCTGGCTAGTGGAGGACAGTATAGAAGAATTCGGTGTTGACTGGCTTGGTGCTTGTAGAACGATAATAATGTACAAGTTTAAATTAAAAATAAATGGGAAAAAAGTATTAGTAGCATAAAACGGAAGAAACATACAATCTGTTCTTTAAGTCGGAATGCGAGTGCTTCCCCCTCATGATTTATTGGGAAAAACCTCTTAAGAGTCAACGGTGAATAGGGGTTTTTGAAGTTAAAGGAACTAAGCTCGACCTCAAGAATAAGCTCTCGATTAAGTGATTCTTGTAATTGTGCCTGAAGTTTCGCGGATCCATTTTCCTATAGATAAAGTTAAAATATTCAGAAGGGGAATTAGTAAGTTAAAATGGAAGGATAAAATAAATGTATAAGTTGGAGAGCAATTGAAAGTGAAAATGAGAAAATTGGTAAAAAAAGGATGAACCAATTGTTCAAGGGAGCGAAGAGATCCAGCAGAGGAACCAAAAAACTTGCAAGCGACAGAGTCAAGCATGGTAAATAAAGCAGTTCCAGTAGAGTCCACTACCTTCACAACTGCTTTATACCTGTAAAGTTAGTCATGCGAGATGTGTAAGTTTCTTCTTGGTATAAAAGTCATAGGAAATAGGATAATACAGTGGTTGTGATCAAGATAAGAAGAAATGTGTACCGAATTGGTGGCGACTGGTTCACTATGTTGCATACAGGACAGAAGAAAGTTAACCCTATGGGATCAACTTTCCTGCAACATTTTTTACATGCGTAATACCACCATCCTCTCTCAGTAAGAAGTTGTGTTATAGTTGCACGACATGTGTAGTTGTTGCACTAAAATAGGAATTTAAGTTGACAGTGAAAAAGGAATTTGAATAAGTAGTACTATAAAATAAGTAAAGAATTAAGAACAAAGTAACTCACATGTAAAGCCCCATGGGTTAACAGCTCGGTAATCTCTACAATAGTCCTTCGACGCGCATATAACAATCTTAACTCTGGCCAACGTGTAGTTGGATTCGGGACATAATCTCGCATAACATCCATTCCAGTAGATTGCCTAAATGGAGGGTGTAATGTTGTTTAGAAGGTTATGTTAATAACAAACTATGTATAGTAAAAAATGATGATTAGGAAAGAAATGTTAGAGATGAGTTGAGGGCGTCATACGAACGAAGAAACTGTTGTACTTCATCAATCTCAATATTGACATAAACCTTTGTTCCTGATGTTGATGACAAATTATATTGCCCTGAGAAAACATAAAAATAGTAGATAGGTGAAAACTGTGGAGAAAGTTGAATTGAAGCAGTAAGCATATATTATTGAATAAAATACCTTCACATAACTTAACAAAAGTCGACGTAACAACCAGGATTATATTTGTAGATGAGTTCTTCAAGGACATGTAGTCAAGGGAGTTAGCTTGATCTCCCCAAAAAGTTAAATCCATAGTTGATCCACTATAATGCAACAGTGGTATGTAAGAATGATGCATTGTAATCGGATCAATAAACAGTACGAATAAAGTGCATCTATTATGTGTAGAACAGCACCTTAAATCTGTGAGTCTTAAATTACGCTTGATGATATGTAATCCATCAGATCGTGTAGTTTCAGATGCATCACCAAGTTGTATAAGCTTGCCAACAACATCTATAATGGAAGAAGCAATAATATTAGATTGGAAACCATAGTCAAAATTTAAATGTGAAATGGTCGCTATTTAAAGTCATACCACATAGTTGCATATTGTCAGGATGACGCAAATGAATTTGTTGGAAAGGAACAAATTCAAACTTGTAACGGCTGATATTTGGAACAGGGATAGAGACGAATGTGACCTTTGTAGACGCAGTGAAGCGAATTATGTGTTCATTAGTGACAGGTCTATATCGTCGATCAGCTCTGAACACACTAAAATTTAAAATCATGTAGACCTCCCCTTCTTGCAGTATAGATTTGAATTTTGGGGCAATGAAGTTTGACGCCATCGCATGAATATGATCATTCTAAGGGAGAAAGGTAAGACATTAAAAATGGATAATAAACAATAGGGGTTATAATATGACAAAATTTGGACCCAAAATAATTAAGAATTTGAAGATAAAGTGTTAGTTTAAGGAACAGTAGTAATAATACCTGCTCATCAAGGAATATCATGGAAATTCCAAATGGGTTATTATTGTTAACATTAATAGCCTCCCATAGACGGGTGAGTCGTACCCTGATTGTCCATTTATACGTTAGTGGTGTCAATTGATTGAGATGTGTAATTTATTGTCTCATATTCACCTGTTACCAATAAAAAAAAACAATCATATTAAATATTAATGTACAGGAAAGGGCAGAATAAGATATATTGAGAAGAGTGTTAGTCACACAATGAAGTATAAAGGTAAAAGGAATATCAGTGAAGTCGTTGAAAGACTTCACGGTAGACAATGTTCCTTGTTAATGACTCGTTAGGCTCATCCATCTCGAGAAGCACATGAAAACCGGCCGGACTAGTAACACGAGATGCAGCAACATACAATTGGCCATGGCTAAAAACAGGTTGTGGAAGATATAGGCCAACACGGTTGAAAGTCTGTCCCTAGCTTTTGTTGATAGTCATAGCGAAACAGACCTTAAGTGGGAATTGCCGTCAACAGAATAAGAAAGGCAAGTCACTATCAAAAGGTACCATTTCTACTCGTGGAATGAAATATCGACGACCAGAATTCAGACCAGTGATAATTTCAACTTCAATCACTCTATGCGCCAACCGTGTAACAACCATGCGCGTTCCATTACATAGGCCAAGAGATTGGTTTAGATTTCGTATCAACATAACTGGGACACCAACCTTCAGTCTTAATTCATGGCTAGGGAACCCAGAAAACTTGAATGTGTTGAGATATTCCGTGGGATATAACATTGAATGTGCTTCAAAGTTATCAGAGATAGGTGAAACTTTATCCGCACTCAGAAATGTTTGAATATCTCCAGGGAGCATTGAAATCATACGATCGTTCACTTGATCCACAATCTCATTAGTAGATGACAGAATTGCTCTTTCCTTCAAGTAATTAAGGTCTTCGTACCTCTGAACCAATTCTGGGTAAGTGGAGGTGATCACATCACTGATAGGGTCAACAGTTCGTGGGATTAAATATTCAGTGGGAATGTTAATCCATGTAGGATCATTCTCATCTTCGAACAATCGGCGTGCTGGTAAGGTAGAATCCCTAACCTTCATAATCCAGTTATTAAAAGCAACAACATTAGCTGCTGTAGAGCTCTGTAGGCGCATGTTTTCTGTCAAGTACAATACTTTGCATTCTGGCCATAGGGTAGATGACAATATTGATGGTTGAACTATATCAGCATGACTACCGTGAGGGATAAGAGACAATATTTGTCTAAAATCACCACTAATAGCAAAAAGGATACCGCCAAATATTTTTGTTGTAGCAGCAGGGTCAACAACAGAAAGGATATCACGGAAGGTTCGATCCACAGCCTCAAAAGTGTAACGATGTGCCATTGGAGCTTCATCCCATATAACCAAACTCGTATTACAAAGAAGCTCTGCCATAGGGGTTGACCTTTTAATGTTGCAAATGGATGTATTATCTGCAGGGATAGGAATCTTAAACCTAGAATGCGCTGTCATTCCTCCAGGTAGTAAGAGCGATGCAATTCCAGAAGTTGCAACTGCAAGGACAATTTGGCCAGATGATCGTAGCTTAGAAATTATAGTGCGCCATAGGTAAGTTTTTCCAGTACCTCTACTACCGTGAACAAAAAAAAAACCACCTTCGCATGATTGAACAGCACAGAGCAGTGACGAATAGGCATGGCATTGCCCATCATTAAGGTGACGCACCAAATAACCATGTTTAGCAGCTAAAGCCGGCCTATCATAGTTGAGTTCTTCTATCAAGAGAGAGTTCTGTTCCAACATCCTACTGTCAACCTGTGGGAATGGCAATAATGGAAATTCACGCAAACTTCTTCCAACCCTATTCATGGCCTGTTCAATCTGATACAGTGCGTGATTTTGCTGCTCATCATCCGTCATAATTAGCTGAGAATTTTTTAACAACCTCCGCTGTTGATATAAGATATCCTCAGATAAGATAGAAGCATTACGTGTCCATAATTGTAGTGGATCATCAACGCAACAAAACAATAAGAAGGTCATGAATAACTGACGCAATTGACCTCCTGATACCCAGTTAGCAGCCTCACGTAAGCACTGATGCCATTCACCATCACCTTCTAAAAGACCAAGTGCAAAACATGCTTCTCGATATGTTAGATACAAGACTCCATTTACAGTACAAATTTCATCATATGATCTTGGACCTTTCACAACATTAAGAAGCATGCGCAGGTAGAATTTCTCTTCTGCAATTGGGTGAACAAAGTACAATCGTCCTATACTCCGTCATCTACGACGACGGGTCCATATCTTGAGTTGTCTATTCCAAACAAAATGCTCAGGGAACTGAATATATGTCAAGGCTCTAGCAAAGTCATCATGAGAATTACAGTGCATCCACGTCTGAAATTTTGTCATGCTTTCCTCATGTGCACGGACAACATCACGAAGATCATCACCCTCATCATACACGACATTTTGCTCACTGAGTAAATGGAAAGACAATTTTTCCACAGAAGGATGATGCTCATGAATGAAGAAGCCAAAAATGCGCCATATTGCTTCGGAGGCTGAGACAAACCGACAATCCATATATTGCTTGATCTCATCATATTCATTACCATCTAACCCATCCCTGTTACCTCTACCGGCACCGCCATTTTCAAGAACAACTGTTGACATGTCAGACCCTTTACAAACATATTTACACAAGTACTTGACACACATGCCCATATTAGTGACCTCGACATTAACATGACAATCATTCTTAACACATAAATCTCGATTGTGTGGCACAACCCCTCGATTATCCAATGGGGTACCATTAATAACCGCAAAACGATTGTCACGCCTCCGACGGTAAAGAGGGAAACCATTTTCATTTATAGTTGTTTCATTCTGGAATGATCGTGGGTAATGCTTAGAACATGAATTCTTAACCATGCATGGGCATCGTGGGTTAGCTGTACCACATGGACCATGAAGCATGTGTGTAACAACTGCCTTATATCCCACAGGGTTTTTTTCTTTGTCCGGGAGTTCTGCAGAGATGTACTGATCAATCTTATCCGGAGTGTTAAGCTTATCATCAAAATGAAGGAAAATAGCAATATGAGCATGGGGCAGTCCCCGCTTCTAAAATTCAACAGTGCAGATATCTTCAATGACTCGGCCGAAATATTTCCCTTTAGTATTATCTTGTCTAAAATTGTAGAGCTTCATCATAAATACACAATCAATGATGTCAGCTCGATCTTCGGGAGGCTGCCCAGGGATTAATTGAAGGAAGTGCTGAATTTCAGGCCATTTTGGGTTACATGTAAAGGTAATGAATAAATCAGGGTACCCCATAACCCGACATATAGCCATTGAATCCTGATAAATTTGTATCATGTACGTAGGACTGCCAACAAAGGAAGATAGTAGAATAGTTCTCTTACCATATAAAGAGGCATCTATATCACCTCGGTTCACTGCATCTTGTAAGCCACATAATATTTCAGCACGGAAACGATCTCGGTTTCGTCTAAGCCAACAAAATCGGGATTCAAGTGTGACACAGTAAGCATCAACAGCATATTCCTGGAATAATCGACCACCTAAGAGGATGAGGGAATCAACATGTGGCCGTTGTTGCATTTGAAATGCATAAAACTCCCTTGGAGTTACAGTTTCTGTGTAAGAAAGTTCTCCATCCCCTGTAACATAGCTTATTTCTATATGGTAATTATCTTCTCCATATACAAAGAATAAAGGAAAATGCATAGCACAATGCTTTGGGTGGAAAAAGTCAATAGCATGGGGTTCAGAATTCCTTGGGTATACCATTATATCCCGATGGTTGCCATTTTCTTCATCTATACCATCCAATAGTCCAGCAACCTCATTAGAAGTAGGCAAATTATATTGCCTATCCCATCCCCTAGAACTCAAAAGTCGTATGCGCATAGAAGGTTGGCTCGTGTCACCCAATCGATCCCGTGCCATTTTGAAAAATCTTACCAACTGATTATGCTCATCAAACATCTGTATTAGACCGTCAATGATTATCTGATCATACTCAGTGTAAGTTCCATCACCAAAGCTCATGATTCTATTATAAGTCTCATGCTGAGTGACTTACATATACAGCTGAGCAAATCGAGGGTGATCTCCACTGTTAGGATATAATGATCCAATTCGGTGATAATTCATTCCACAAGATCTAAATGTGGGTAGACCCTGTCCATCATGTGTATTGGAATCCACATATGCACCAGTGGATGTGAAAGAGAATCTACAGTTGAATTCTCGAATATGTCTACGAAAATAAGTGGACAATGCATTGCCATTATACTGAAACAAATGACGAATGAATTCTGGTGGTGGCGGGGAATGAGTAATGAACACCTTGCCTTTTTGGCAACATAAAGAGAATTCAGGGCTTCTAGTGCGATGAGACTTATTACTCCTTTCAGCATACCACATAATGGCACCACAATGGGAACATATGCAATTCGGAGGACCAAGATCTTCATACTGGGAATATATACCTAGATCACGCATTAACATTAAAAAAAATTTTAGGTAATATATGAAGTATGTAGATGTGAGAGGGTAAAGAGCATACATTGATGGGCATCTGAGGTTAAATGTGGTTGATCAAAAGAAGGTTCGACATTTTGTTCCATGGCTGTAGTGTTAACATGGCAGAACAGTATGAGAGAAGCACATATGTTTCCATATCAAGAAAGATTGAATAAAAAAGAAAATAGATATGGCTGATAGACATATGTACCTGAGAAGTTAAATGGAACATTGGTCAATGAAGTAACAGACATGTGTTCGGATTGGGGAAGTACAACTGTTTTATCGTTAGTACGTCTGGAAGCAGCAGACGAACTTTCACCTGACTCAAAAGTTCTACGAGTACGTCGTAATGTAAGGGATGTGATGTCACAGGAGTGGCATGGGAGGAATGCTGGTTGATGGATATAGGAGGAGCAGTACAATCACATGTAATGGCCATCTGGTTTGAAATATCAGCGAGTGCAGGGCGAGATAGGAGATTAACCCAACACTCAGTTGAAATGGCTGAAGGTATTGTAGTTGACGGTACCATATGATGTCCAGAACTGGGTAATGTAGAAGATGAATAGTGGTTTTGCAATGCCAATGAGTTACAATTACGAATTCCTGTAATTGAAACTGAGTGGGGAGCCTGTCGATGAGCACGTCGCAGTTCTATGCGATGGGCTCGTCGAGCACGAGAATCCATATCCTTACATAGGTAAAGGAATAAAGTATGTTTTGATGGATAATGAAGTAGTTGAATGGTACACCAAATATAACATATGCATTTGTAATAAGAAGTCACATCAGAGATGAAAAATTACATAAATAAGAGCATTGGCAAGTAAGATAGCAATGAATGAATGAACATACAACATTAAATGAGGTAGACATTTAAATTGATGAATAAATGCAAATGTACAGTGAAAATGGAAGTAAAATCTATGAAATTGATGAATTAATACATTATCTTCCTATTTATTAGCTCTTACTTAATGTGGGAAGGAATGGATAAACTAAGGATAAATTAGACAAGCTACATAAAGTTGTTATGCCCATTAATATTTCATCTTGGTGCATTTTAATAATAAGAAAAGTATAGGAATGCACAGTTGAGCATGAATGAAAGCGAGCAATGGTTGTACTTACATATAAAACATTTGATAGGAAAGGTGAAATAAATGGAGGAGTTAATTACATAGGACATAGTAAAGGCGAGGTAGCAACGAAACTAAAGGGTAGGCCTATGTAATAACATGATAATTGAAAACTCTAGTTGAACCTATGGAGCATAACAACTAATGACCTAAACTCATCATCTATAACACATTCTTCACATAGCCGAGTATCATCAACCTCATAGTATGCCTCAAGCCAACTATCAAGACGAGGAGCCATAAGGATGCAATGGACACACATCCCACAACGACGACGATGTAGATTTGGATTGACAGATTCAATGAAGATATTGCACTTTCGGGTAGGCCACCTTTCAACAACTGTTGAAATGATGAAATCAGCTTCATGTCGAAGGTCTATAATGCGCTTGCCCCACAGTGTGCCCTCCTTTTCCTTTACTTCATATATGTATTCAATGCTTTGTTTCATATGGATGGGGCCACGAATACTGCCAAGAATAGCAGAGAGGTATCTTGCAACTGGAATCCCATGGGCAGATGCTACATAGATAAAGGAAAGCCCCTCATTGAATGCTCCATACTTGAAATAACATAAAAGGCCATGTACAAAGGTCGCAATTGGATGCCCAGAATTCTTCAAACTTTTGAACCTAGGAGACATGCGATTAAGGTACCAATCCCATATTACAGATGAGACATCCAAAGAACTGAAAATGGCCGGGATAGTGAAAGCCGACGCGAAGGAAGTGTGAACAGAAGCTAGATTGCCAGATTCCTTCGGTCGGCGATGTAAAGCCTTAGACAAAATGATAGCAAGAATCTCAAGGGGTAGTCGCATCATCTTAATGTTAATGGTTATATCTGCACAGTGAAAAATGGAATAGAATGTTAATGGATGGAATGAATACTTAATCTATGGAATTGTGGAGTAACATAAGAAATATTAATTTACAATGAAAGTTGAAGTAAAATGAAATTTGCAAAAATATTGTTTGGTAGATTGGATAATATTGAGTACTAATTTTGAAAGTCTAAAAAAGAAATAAAATTTATGTAAGACATTGACAATGAATATTTAAATAATTTTTTAGAAATAGGAACTGTTACGAAAGATAGAAATGGCAAAAGATAAAATTAGAGTGTGAAAAGGTAAAAGTATTTTTTGGCCACATATAAATTTAACCAAGGTGACACAATATTTTTTAAAACCAGATACGGTTGACTTGTTAATAAACTGGAAAAAAAGTTAAACTTATGAAACGAAATTGCACATTTTCATTAAAAGTAATATAAGTTGAAAAGTAATACTACCTCCATCTCATAAACACTGTTCTCTTCACTATTCACAGGGATTAATATGTTATTTTTTTAATATTTGTCACAAAATATGTACTTTTTACATGAAAAATGGGACTTTAAAGATTATAGTTTCCAAATATCATTTTTGATAATTTTTTTCAATTGATTTTAATATAAATATATTCAAGTCAAGCTTTAGTAAAAAAATATAAAAAGGAAAGCTAATATGAAATGGAGGGATTACATTTTTTTTGGTACTTCTTAATTACTTAAATACATATTTGTTTAAAAAAAATAAGAAGAAATAGAATATTTAAAATCAATAGTTAGTAAATACAGTAGTGTCTATGAAATAATTGTGGACATACCCAAATATTGGAAAATATTTGAACTAAGTAATTATTTACACCTTTGTTAAAATATGGAATAATGTGGCCTAAATTTTAATAATATGAGATATAAAAAAAATATGAGTTGCACAAACAGGTCAAAGAATATTGGAAAAGATTTGAACTTTAAAATTTCAGGGTGACATTGGAAAGAAAGATATAAAATGGGGATGTTGGTGCAATGTGGAAAATTGATGAGGGGCAATAGGTGTAAATTTTCCCATAAAATTGGGATAAACAAATCTAGGTTTGTCCGAATCTCATTTCTCTACCCTCTTTTCTCTTTCGCCTTCTCCTCTGTCTGTAGAAGTCTCTAGGCGTCAGAAGGGTCGGATCTCATTTGGCACAGTGAAAAGATTAGGGTTTCTGAAAAGATCTGGTTTGTGGAAGGATTTGAGTTGACGGAACAGAACCACGAAAGCCCTTGCGAAGGAGAGAAAGGGAAAACTAATGGGTTGTTCGTCATCCTCGAGTCTCAAGTTCTGTGGATTTCGTCCTCTTCTGGTGGGCTAAGTGGAGAGGCGGCCGCTGTTGACCCGTGCGGGCAGGCGGGACCAGGACTGCACCGGGGGACGGATGGTGGACGACAACATGATTGTGCGGAGGAAGAGGATCCACAAGATGAAGATGATCGAGAGGAACTACGAGCCGCCCGCCGAGTGGATGGAGTGGGAGAAGCGATTTTACACCAGCTACGATTCCATCATCTGCGACTTCCTCGCGGTGGTGCAGTCGCAGCTCATGAACACTTGCCCCAGTCTTGCCCTCGCAATCGCTGCCTAAGAAGCTGGAAAAACAGGTAGTGCTACGCCCAAAACAATGAACAGCTCCGGCGAAGGTCTCATCAAGCCCAAGCGCCAGATGAAGACGCCGTTTCAACTTGAAACCCTAGAGAAAGCTTATGCTTGTATGTCTTTCCTTTCCAGGTTCATGTTGAAGTTCTGTTCTTCTTTGTTCTGGGTTTCTCACTTTTGTGGGGGACATTTTTTTTTGTGCAGCGGAGAGATACCCATTTGAGGCCATGCGAGCGGAATTGTCTAAGAAATTGGGGCTTTCAGATCGGCAGTTACAGATGTGGTTTTGTCACCGGAGGTTGAAGGACAAAAAGGAGACTCCGACTAAAAAACCGTGAAAAGGCGCTGCTCTACCGTCGGATTCTCCGGTCCCTGAACCAGATTACGGTTCAGGGTCCAGTTCAGGGTCGAGCCCTTACACAGAACAAAGGAAGGTTGTGGCGGGGACATCTCGGCCTGTGGTAGAGGAGGTGCCGACGGTGAGGAGGTATTATGAGTCTCAGCAGTCGATAAGTTTGCATTCTTTTACACTAGGGATATGTTAATTTTTCCTGTATAAGCCTTTATGCGCATTATAAGTTTAGATTAGAGCCAACTTGGTTACAATTTCAGTGATTGGAATTGGCAGGAGAAAAGTGTTGATTTGGAGGTGAGAGGAGCCATAAATGTGGTGGAGGCATGTGCCCAGACGTACAGCATGGAGAAGATTGTCTTCACTTCTTCCTTAACAGCAGCAATTTGAGAGAAACCATTCGCTCACAGGAAGATGTGGACGAAAGGTGCTGGAGTGATCCAGATTTGTGCAGGAAAAAGAAGGTTTTGGTCACTCCTCTTTTCTTGAGATGTTTAACCAGTATGTTGCTTTTTTGATTGTTTAAGGCATTGTCTGTTTGGTGTTCATGGGGTTATTATATTGAAGCTGCTGTTGTAGGTAGGACAATTTAGGTAGCTAGGTGGGTGGGTTGCGCAAATGCTATGATGCTATAGATATCAGTAATCCCTAACTGCTTGGTTCCTGTTCGTTTCTGCTTGTTTGTCTTCCTTCTTTGATGGAAGTATTAAGATTCCCTTGCTGGTGAATAAGTGGGTGGAGGAGAGCTAGTACGTGTTTAGGAAGGCTTCGAGGGCTGCTGCTCTTTGTTCTGGTTTTTAATACTAAATGGTTTAAGATGTTTGGGGAAATGCAATCTGGGTAGGTTCTTGAAAAAGATTTAATAGGGAACACAGAAGTAATAAATAAGATTGAATAGAAAATATATAATTGATAAATAAAAATAGGCAGAGAGATGGGAAAACACTAATTATACTTAGAAGTAACATTGAACTGTGACGACCTAGTCATGTGTGAATAAGAACTATAAAAGCAACCAAGTAAAACAAAAGATGGTGCTTAAAATGAAAAAGAAGCCCCTTAGTCATACAAATCATTGCTGGAAGTATGAGCTTCCAAAGAATCTGATTAAAACCTGACCAAAGACTAATGTACAGAAGTATGTTTTAATAATAAGAGATTAAAGAGTATGGGAAATTGCAATGTGGAAACAGTTATTAAACCAGATTTAATGGGGGATGGAGGATTCATAAATTACGAAAATAAGAGAAATGGGAGAGGCTGGTTCTAATTAGGAATAAGACAGAAATTTAAATGACAGAGTGAGATTGAATGAAAAATAGAGTGTTCATATATAAAGGTAACAGAACAAATTGGCAAAGGTTGCATATACCTAGGGACAGAAAGAAAATTTAAAAACAAAGTAATGTCTGAATAAAGATTGGGAAACAGACTGAGGCTTTGCATCAAGAATAAAATGCATTCTGTTGTTCTAAAACAAAGCTATATATTTGTTGTTCAAAACATTTTGAATGGTTGAAGCAATTATACTTACCCAAGCTATTTAGGTGTCAAGAGGCAATAAGCTCTTTAGTTGTCCATATCTGACAAATACTTACCTACGGGGAATTTTCAAAGAGAATAATTACTCTAGTTTTGAAGGCATATTTTTGTACTTGCTTGTTTGGTGTGCCTGATACTTATGTACAGAAGATAAAAAGGATGGTGCTTAAAATGAAAAAGAAGCCCCTTAGGCATACAAATCATTGCTGGAAGTATGAGCTTCCAAAGAATCTGATTAAAACCTGACCGAAGACTAATGTACAGAAGTATGTTTTAATCATAAGAGATTAAAGGGTATGGGAAATTGCAATGTGGAAACATTTATTAAACCAGATTCAATGGGGGACGGAGGATTCATATATTACGAAAATAAGAGAAATGGGAGAGGCTGGTTCTAATTAGGAATAAGACAGAAATTTAAATGACAGAGTGAGATTGAATGGAAAATAGAGTGTTCATATATAAAGGAAACAGAACAAATTGGCAAAGGTTGCATCTACCTAAGGAAACGAAAGAAAATTTAAAAACAAAGTAATGTCTGAATAAAGATTGGGAAAGAAAGGAACTAAGAATAATAAAGAAAGCCCCTAGTCATAAATATCATTTTGTGAACTGTTGGCTTCAGATGGATCTGTCTCTATAGAGTTGTCTTGGTCACCTCCAACCTCCCCTTCGTCCATTCCAGCAGCCCCCTCCTCCAATCCAGCCGACCCTTCCGCTCCTCCATGCTGCTGTAGCTCTGCCTTCAGCATAGCAACTTCTTCTTCCAAGTCCTGAATTCTTTCGAGGTAGAAATTACTGATAGTTGAGTGGCTAAACTGAAACAAATCCATCTTGTACCTCAGGCCATTGTTCTCATGTTGAGCCTGGGTCAGTCTTTCTCTCAGCTCTAAAGTAGCATCAAAGTTAATGTCATGGACGTAAAAATTATAGGAATTTTTGACTCTATGAATTCCCTTCTCAGCTGCTGAGTCCATTGCAAACCCTAGGTCCTTTGAAGGCACTCCTTTGATATTGACAATATTTTTGTCCCCATATTCAGTATTCCCAAGCTCTAACTGAACAGTGAACCTAAATTTTGCTCCTTCAAGCTCATTTGTGTAAACAGGAGAATCTATCTTAAGCTTGGCACAAAAAAGGTCAACGATATTGACGAAGGGAATTGGGAAAACCTCAATGATCTCCATTGTGACTGAAAAATATTAAAACTGGTGGTTAAAATTAAAACGAAAAATTTAGCATATTGCATTTCGCATACACAACCTTTGAATTATGTGTAGCCCTATCTTAAGGCTCCTACCAAAAGCATATTACTATTATTTGGCAGCTAAATCAATCTACTTCCACCATGTTATCACAGGTAATAGAAACTTCTATTTAGAAACTGCAACAAAGAAAATGAAAACTTAGAACCTGGTATTGCGTTGTTGGTAATTAGGGCGTGACTTCCTTGGTGCTTGAAAACACTGCTGAGTAATAACATAAGAAATAAGTGTTAGCTGTATACATATAATTATGAGAATTATGTAATTAAACATATACTATAATGCAACCTTGTATTTTGTGCTGCTGAAGAGGTGGTTGTGTTTACTGCTACTATTAAACTGATCTGCATCAAAATGGAATAAAATCAGTCGGTTCACCTAGCAGAAAAAAAATTAAGAGATGGTTAGGATTTCTATTTTTTTCACCTGCAGGTAATAGAGGGCAGCTGAGAGGACACACTTATGCTTTCCTTCTTCAGACCTTCAGAAATGTGCCGCTGTAATGCCTTCTCCTTCACGTGAAGTTGTAACACTGGCCCTGGTGAGCGTTCCTCTTGTCTGATAGAATATTGGCAGAGAAAGGGAGGATGATGTAGAGGGAGGTCACAGAAGTTGCAGAGGCGGCAACAGTGATGAGAAAAGGAGGACAATTTGGTAGAATAATAAAAAGTGAAATGTAAAATGTTATTGTAATGGTGGTGTATTTATAATATTCTATAATAACTGTAATCGATAGTGGATGTGGCAGTGGGAAGTTAAAGGGGATAATGGGTTTTTTTTCATAACTGTCATCAACAGTGGGGGGATAGTGGGGAGGTTAGCTGATAAAGTGGAGGTTTTAAGGATATAACTGTATCTTAGTTGAGGGTTAAACGGTTTCCAGCAGTTATAATATGTGGCATACAAGTAAATACAGAAGGAAATGAGTTAATGTAGATAACGTAAATTATGGATAATGTGACACGTTGCATTTCATAGGGTCATTTTTTGAAGTTGCCACATGTCTTTCTCTGCTTAATTTCGTTTAACAAGTGTCAAGTTATTAAAAAGTTTGAATTTATTGTAAATTAGAAAATGACAGTTTTGTCAAATTGTCCTGCTTTCATATATATTAATAGATTTAATCACTTTTGAATGTCTGATATTTTGAAGTGCAACCTCACGTCCCAACTCAAATATGAATTTTCTGCTTGCGATGCCCTATTATATTTGCTATAAACGCAGGACTACTATTGCTTTTCAAGTCAAAGATAAGGGGAAAGAGCTAATTGCCTTTATTCGGCCCATGAGCTTTATCTGTTCGATTGGGACTTAAATAAAAGTTAATTCATCGCAACTGGCGTATTTTAAGACTATGCTTAGTTGATGGTGATCGGACGCGTTCTGCCGATCGTGACAAATTGAACGGTGTGAAACACATTTATAACCATCGGTCACAATTTAATTTTACACCAGAATGAACCGTTTTCCAAGATTAAGATAATATATATTTATATAAAAGTTTTACTAGAAGATTGCTATAGATAATTTTACATTTCTAACCCGAGCAAAAAGATTTCCAAACTATTAGGTTTACTTTTCCAAACAAAAGGCAAGCCTTAATTTTTTTTTTCACTAAACCTGTTGATATGTGGTCGAGGTGAAATTACAACTTGAGGTCTTGTTGTGATCCACTACCGGTGAAATGGCAAAATACAAGGACACCAACTTCCTTCAACCTGCCAGACCCAAGCACCCTCTCTCCTTTTCCTCTCCTTAAAAAACCCTTAACTCATAGCGTAGAAGAATCTAAGTAAAAAAAAAAAAAAAAATTCCCATCTCGGTTAATTAAATTTTATTTTCTTGAAAATATATTGAAAAAACAAAGAAAGGATAATTTTATAACTCTCAGTATTGTATTTATCACTTTTGTTGAAGTGAAATCGCCCATACAACAAAAAAGTGACACAGAGGCTTAAGAGTTTTGCGACGCTTGTAAGAGTTGGCAGACCGTAGAGGTGGAGTGGAAGATACATGTTGTCCAGGGGACCAAAGATATACATATTAGGATGGCGCATGCATGATGCATGACATGTTTGTGGCAGATATTGAGCATTTGTTATACTTATTCGGAGGAAAAACATTTATTCCTACGAATCCTACACCTAAAATTATGACAAAAAAAATTAATGTTTGTAGTGTTTAAAATAGAGCATAAATGTTCGTACACGCACATATATCTAAATGTCATTAACAAAAAATGGAGAAAAATATAATTTTTTTTCTTTTTTTATTCTTTTTGTTTTAGCATGGCATGACTCACATTTCACTTGTTGACGCATCATAGACATGTGGAGCCATATGCCCAACCATGCCACATTTTATGACAAGAGATATGGCGTATACACTATGAGAAAAGTTTAAGAAAGCAACTAAACCAGGCTCATGAAACTTACATCAAGTTCATTTTAACTTAAGTTAATTAACTTTAAAATAATTTATTTTTATTCTTATGTTTTTTTATCCGAAATTAATTTTAATTAAAAGTTAATGTTATGTAGCTACGATAATCCATTGAAAATACAATTGTTTAAAAATCTTACTAAATTTTTTTGAAATTTTCTAGTTTAAGGCTTTAAAAAAGAAAAATTCATAAAAAATTAATAGCACCATGAAAATTTAATTTCAAATAGATTATTGCATCTACATAATATTAACTTTCAAATAAAATTGATTTCAAGGAAAAAAATGTAAAAATAAAAATAAGTCAGTTGACTTAAGTTAAAATAAATTAGCTATTAATTAGTTGCTAGTGAGGTCAAATGCTCAGTAGAATGTCGTTTGGAACATGTGACTAAGTGAATCAATCGCCCACAACAATTCAGCCGGTCCTCATTTTTTTATGTGAGGAAGAATTTTTGCCCTTCATCACCCTTCAGTGGTTATTTGGATTTAGGATTTGGGGTTTAAGGTTTAGTTTTTTAGGCTTTAAGATTTAGAGTATTGGGATCATTTTAAGGCTTGAAACTTGACAGAGATCACCTTGATACATCTTGATTCGAGCTCCCCAATAAAGACCTAGAACAAATTGTTTAATTACATTTATAATCTCATCATATGTGATTAAGAGAGTGTGTATAATTAAGGTTTAAAATTTCTAAGGTGTAATTGGGCTTTAGGGCTGGGGCTCTTTAATGTATCTGGCTAGGTAGATTTCACGCTCAAGCTTAATAGATTAGGGAATATGAGTTTAGGTTTTAGGGTTTGGAGTTTAAGTAGCATTTGTGGTTTTAGGGTTTAGGGTTCAACTTTAAGAGTTTAGGGTTTAGGGTGAAGTTTTAAGGTTTAAGATTCCATCAAGCTTAATAGAGCTCATATTTGATAAGTCTCATTTCATTCTTGCTCAAACTCAACTACCCAAGAAAGGTATAGCTCGTTTCAATTATCACATGAATCGAGTGTGTTTAGTGTTTAGGGTATATCAAGCCCTTTATGTAATTATCAAGCTGGATTTAAAGCTCAAGTTCAAGCTCAATAGAGCTTAGCCCAATATATAAGCGCATATTCGAGCTTGCTTGAACTCGACACCCAAGAAAGGGTTGACTTGCTTGTACCAAATATAGAAATAGAAGTCATTCTCCACCAAACTTGTTAATTACTCTAAATAGCAATAGTTAAGATTTTCTCTAAAACTCTAAATTTATTAATGTCAAAAATTAACATTATATGTCATTAGAAAAATACAAATATTGAAAAATAATGTTATTCACACACACACACACACAATATATATATATATAATTAAATTTATATTTGTTGGATTTGTTCAAAGAAAATATTTAATTTTGATGATGACAAGTGAATTGTTTTAGTATGCTTAATCTCATTTTATTGGGTCAAAATAGTTTTGTTAAAGTTGTGCTTAAATTTCAAGTATTTCAAGTGTTATTTCAAAAAATATGTTTTAAGTTTGATGATGAAACTTGTTTTTAAAGAGAATTTGGTAGGTAATCAAACTATATTAATATTTGAATCAAGTTTGTTTTACAAATGACAAGTGTTTCTAAGTTGCTCGCAAGTCTATGCTTTAATGCGTTAAACTGGCTTAATCCGTAATCTGAGAATTCTATAACTTTTTGAAACATCAGTTAACGCCGAGTTTAACCTGTTATTCACAAGTCTGAAAGCTTCCCCCAAAATCCTTTGAATGGCGTGATTTTGGCCAGATTTTCAAATAGCACGCGGACGAATCAAAAGACGCCACCTAGACACTATGGCAGAACTTTTTATAACCTGTCTCTAGCCGTTTTTTGACCGTTGGAGGATAAAATCAAGTTTAACCCGTTAAACTCGAAACTTAACGCGAAGTCTGGAACTTGCACAAAAAAATAGAGCAACGGTCACTAGAATTTTAGGAATTTTTCTAGACTTCTCCAGCAGGTTTTCAACGTCTCTTTGGCTCCCAAATAAGTATAAAAACATGGAGAAACACTTTGGAAACAACTCTTGGCAACTAGAAAAGAGATTTCATCTTCAAAGAGCTTGAGTTTGAGAAATGCTAAGAGATTGAGCTATCACTTGTTTATCTAGCTTTGAGAGCTTCTATTGTTCTTATCACTTTGTAACCTTGTAAACACCATTTGGTGAGATTGAGTTTGTGAGGTTTCTAGTTAGTCTTTAGGAAAACTAGTGAGGGAAAGGGTGTTGGTGAGGTTTCTAATTAGCCTTTAGGAAAACTATTGAGTAATTGTAGTAGAGAAAACCACCAACGGAGTGTGTACTCTTGTGATTTATAGTAGAGAAGAAAACTCTCAAGTGGTGAACTTGATGAGAGGAGTAGGCTCTCAAGAGGAGAGACCGAACCTCTATAAATTCTTGTGTGCAAGCTTCTCTCCTCCTACTTGCTTGATTATTGCTTGGTGATTTGTCTTCATTCATTGGTTGAAGTTGTTTGTTTTCAAAAATACTTTAAAGCAAGTTTTCAAAGCAAAATTTAGGATCATTGTTATAGTATTTTCTAGTTAGAATAATTTTATTTGAGCTCCTTGAATTGCATTTTGGTTTAAGAGATTAAAAACTCATTTTAGGTGATTTTTTGAATTCAACCAATTCATCCCCTCTCTCGGTTGCATTTGGGCCAATAATTGGTATCAGAGCTTAGTGATTTTTATTTTGAAAACCTTATGGTACTAAAATCAAAAGATCCATGCCAACCACTAGTTTTATGCATCTTGAGAGGCAAAGTCCATCTAGGCTACCATTGTTTGATTCTACAAATTTTAATTGGTGGAAAACTAGGATGGAAATTCACATTCAAGCAATTGATTATGCTTTATAGAGGATCATTAGGGATGGTCCTAAAATTCCTATAAAAGTAGTTGATGGCAAACAAGTACCAAAAGATTGGACGGAATATGAACCGAGGGATGATCTTATGTGCACTATGAATGCAAAGGCAATGAATATTATTTATTGTGCACTAACTTCGGATGTATTCAATTTGGTTTCTTCTTGTGGAAATGCTAGGGATATTTCGAACAAGCTATTGGTCACATATGAAGAAACCACTCAAGTGAAGGACACCAAGATGCATATGCTTATGAGGCCATATGAGTTGTTCACTATGAAGTCAAATGAAAGCATCCAAGACATGTTAAGAAGATTCAATGAGATCCTCACACCACTCAAGTTGCTTGGGAAGGAATATACAAATGAAGAGTTGGTGAGGAAGATATTGTGGAGCTTAGCTCCATCATGGAAGAACATAGTTGAAGTCATCAATGAAGGAGGAAGCATAAAAACCATGCATGTAGATGAGCTTTTTGGAAAGTTGTTGACTTGTGAGATGAAGGAACAAGTTGAGGAAATATACATCAAGAAGAGTAAGTCAATAGCTTTGAAGGCCCAAGAGGATAACTCATCGTCAAGTAAAGATAGAGACATTAATAAGGCTCTCTTAGCAAAGAAGTTTAGCAATATGTTTAAGAAATCAATAAGCAAAAACTTCAAGAAAGAAAGGCATGAAAAAGAAGAAGGATGATATAATTTGCTACAATTATAAGGAGCTCGGGCACCTACAATTTAATTGTCCATTGAAGAAGCAAAAGAAGCATAAGAAGCAAAAGAAAAGAAGCAAGAAGAAAAATGGCAAAACCATGAGAACATGGAGTGATAGTGATCAATTCTCAAGTGAAAGTTCAACTTCAAATGATTTAAGTGAGGATGTTAACTTATGCCTAATGATAGATGAAGATAAAGCCTCATCAAGAAATCAAAGCTACTCCAATCTATGTCTTATGGCAAAAGAAGAAGATGAGGTAATAAGTTATTCAAATGACTCTTCTAGCTTATACATATCTATAGGTAGTGAATACTTAGAATTATAAAATGCTTTCAATGCTCTTTACAAGGATTCTCAAAAACTTGTCAAAAAGGTTGATGAATTGAAGGTTTTAAATGTCTCTTTAACAAAAAAAATAAATGACTTGAAGAAGGAGAACTTGGATATTAGCTTATCCTTAAGACAAGAAATAGATGAATTACAAAAGGATAAATTTGATCTTAGTCAATCTTTATCTAAATTTGTCAAAGGTAAAGAAAACCTTGATTTATTGGTTAGTGCTCAAAAAGGTGTTTATGACAAAACGGGTATAGGCTATGATCCTTTACTTAAAGAAAAGAAATTCGGAAATAGGTTTATTAGTACATCTTCATCATCCATGAGTGGTTCATTTATAACATGCTATGCTTGTGGTAGAAAATGGCATTATTCTTATGAATGCATAATTAAAAGAGAAAAAGTTCTTATTGGCTATAAATTAGTATGGGTTCCTAAAAGAACTAAAATTATTGGACCTAACTCTCAAGGACCCAAAGAAATTTGGGTACCGAAAATCAAAACTTGAAATCTCATGTAGGGTGCTAGAGTATGGAGCAATCAAAGAATGATTATACATGAAGCTCTAAGCACAAAGGAATTAGGATTTGAAGCACAATGACAAATGCTTGAGATTAAAGCTTTAATGTGGTAACATTGTTGATTTATTATTAGTTAATGATAATTATTGATACATTGAGCTATTTTGTTGTGCTATGTTGCTTAATAAGTATATATGAGTTATTCATAATTCTTGAAAGATTTGTGATGTGTTTTATGTTACCATGATCATTGTGGATTTGTTCCAATATTTTGATGATATGATTTTGTATGGAAAATATTATGTTGCTAGCATATTAGTTGATATTTGGCTTGATCTAGAAAGGGAGAGAAATTTTTTTTATACTTGGATAAAGGATGAGCATGTTTTCTTGTAAAAATTTCTTAAAGTTTGTATGCCTTGATTAAGGGGGAGCTTATTGCATGTTGGGGTAATCTTGTTTGAGAATTTTTCATGATTTATTTTGATTACCTATATATCTTTTTGATTATGACAAAAAGGGGTAGAGATAAAATTGAAGAATATTTAATGAAGGGGGAGAATTATTATTTGTCTATTATTTGGATGTTATATGTATTTTTTGAAAGGTGAATCGTTGTTGTTTGGATGTTATATGTGTTTTTTGAAATGTTGTTTTGTCATCATAAAAAATGGGGGAGATTGTTGGATTTGTTTAAAGCAAATATTTAATTTTGATAATGACAAGTGAATTGTTTTAGTGTGCTTAATCTCATTTTATTGGGTCAAAAATAGTTTTGTTAAAGTTGTACTTAAATTTCAAGTATTTCAATTGTTATTTCAAAAAATATGTTTTAAGTTTGATGATGAAACTTGTTTTTAAAGAGAATTTGGTAAGTAATCAAAATATATTAATGTTTGAATCAAATTTGTTTTACAAATGACAAGTGTTTCTAAGTTGCTCCCAAGTCTATGCTTTAATGCATTAAACTGGCTTAATCCGTAGTCTGAGAATTTTGTAACTTTTCGAAACATCAGTTAACGTGTTAAACTCCGAGTTTAACCTGTTATTCGCAAGTCTGAAAGCTTCCCCCAAAATCCTTCGAGTGGCGTGATTTCGGCCAGATTTTCAAATAACACGCGAACGAATCAAAGGACGACACCTGGACACTATGGCAGAACTTTTTATGACCTGTCTCTAGCTTTTTTTTTTACCGTTGGAAGACGAAATCAAGTTTAACCCATTAAACTCGAAACTTAACGCGAAGTCTGGAACTTGCACAAAAAAACAGAGCAACGGTTACTAGAATTTCAGGAATTTTTCCAGTCTTCTCCAGCAGGTTTTCAACGTCTCTTTGGCTTCCAAATGAGTATAAAAATATGGAGAAACACTTTGGAAACAACTCTTGGCAACTAGAAAAATGATTTCATCTTCAAAGAGCTTGAGTTTAAGAAATGCTAAGAGATTAAGCTATCACTTGTTTATCTAGCTTTGAGAGCTTCTATTGTTCTTACCACTTTATAACCTTGTAAACACCATTTGGTGAGATTGAGTTGGTGAGGTTTCTAGTTAGCTTTTAGGAAAACTAGTGAGGGAAGGGTGTTGGTGAGATTTCTAGTTAGCCTTTAGGAAAACTAGTGAGTGATTGTGGTAGAGAAAACCACCAAAGGATTGTGTACTCTTATGAATTATAATGGAGAAGAAAACTCTCAAGTGGTAAACTTGATGAGAGAAGTAGGCTCTCAAGAGGAGAGACCGAACCTCTATAAATTCTTGTGTGCAAACTTCTCTTCTCCTACTTGCTTGATTATTGCTTGGTAATTTGTCTTTATTTATTGGTTGAAGTTGTTTGTTTTCAAAAACACTTTAAAGCAAGTTTTTAAAGCAAAATTTAGGATCATTGTGGTAGTATTTTCTGGTTAGAGTAATTTTATTTGAGCTCCTTGAATTGCATTTTGGTTTAAAAGATTAAAAACTTATTTTCTGTGATTTTTTGAATTCAACCAATTCACCCCCCTTTTGGTTGCATTTGGGCCAACAATATTTAAATTTGAAATTTTTTTGTGAAAAGGGATGAACTTGGCCATTGAAGTGCAACTATATTCAAAGAAAGGATGACTACCTTCATGGATAAATCGACTGAAAAACAACTGGGCTCATCTGGGCCTATAGCAATCAACTGGGATAAAAGATTGGTTCACTTGTGAAAATTACCCTAATGTCCAAGCTAACACTGAGGGCTATTTTGGACTTTTCAAGTATAGCAGTCGTTTTCTTAGTCACCTTTTAGTGGTTGATTTATATCCAAAATTCTTAAAAACCCTAGATCTCTTAATTCAAGTATTCACTTTAAATTCAAACACTTTATTCTTTTTTTTTTTGCATCCTCTAAAGGCTTAGCTAGCATTTTTCTACTACTAGGTTTGTGTTGTTGTGTCAATCTTTTCTTAGTTTGTGAGTTTTTTTTAAATATCTTCTTTATTCTCCATGTTATTTTTAGTATTGGTTGAAATTTAGCCTTTAGTTGCTGTGGAATTTTTGCTATCAAATTTCATAATTAATAAGTGTGAATTATTTAGTTTTTTGTTGGAATTTTATTTTTTAAATTTCATGTTAATTAGTTAAGGTTTAGGGTTTATGTTGTTGTTTTTTAAGTAAGTGCTGTTACTTTTGTGTTAACTCAAATTTGTATGAATTGTGTTAATTAGAACTTTATTTTGCTATTTTTGTAGTTATTGTTAATTAGTTTTGTTGAAAATTTGTAATTAATTAGTGTTGACTTTGTGTTAATTAGACTTTTTTGTTGAAAATTTAAAATTTTATGTTAATTAGACTTTTGTTAGTGTGGACTAATACCTTCAAAAATTGAGGAAGAAAGTGATTGAGAAACACTTATCCAAGGATCACTGATGTCTTATTTCCTACTATCCTAAGAATATTTTATCCAAGCACTAGGAGAATTTGTGCAATCATTGAACATGGATGGAAGCATTCTTTTCAGACCAATTGTAGCATTTTCTCTAAATTTATAATTACTACCATCTTCACTAATTTTTTGAACCTAGTGACATATATAGGAATTTTTTATTATAAGGACTAATAAAATTATAAATTTGTAATAAACTTAAGCATTCAAATAAAAAGAAAGGTTTGTTTTGTCATCTATAAACTATAAGCAAAGTTTACAACTTGCATTGATGAGGCTTCATTTTTTAAAAGTATTTCATGATTTCATCATCATTATTGATACTATCAATTATATTCTTTTCTAATATAAGTAATCAACTCATCGATTAACCACACATTACTCATTTTATTTAGTAACTTATTTTTTATCAACTTCATTGTAGAAAGTCCCACCTGACGATCGCTGTAGCAATAAGCAGAATTGATGCTAACTTAAGAAGCAAGTAAACATGTGGATACATCATGTGTTTTTTTGTTTCCACCATCTTCTTAGAAAGGTCGCTTATTCCCTTCAACCCAATGAACTTATCATTTTCAAGTATATCAACAATATAGTTAGAAAATTGATTCTTAAGCATTACAAGCTGAGTAGAAAAAAATTCACATGGAAGAATTCACACATCCTTAACAGGTTTTTTTAATCAAATGCATCGCATGAAACCAATGGTTTTTTTTTGTATTCAGAATCAATATTAGAAGATATCATGTCTACGGAGATACATTCAAAGTATAGGGACAAGGAGAATGCCAACTTGCTGGGGACTAAGAGGCAATCGAACCAGTATTAAGGCATTATGGGAAACTAATGAAGGAGAGAGGGGAACCGATCCTTGGCATTAGCTGTGGATCTGGTGTCCCTTTGCCACTTGAGCTCAGGTAGCAAGGTAAATCTGAAGGACTTAATCTTAGATATATTTTATTTGTAACATAATAATTATATTTAAATTATTTTGTAAATTTAGTGAATTTTTCTCATATATTTTAATTAACTATAAGATTAATAGATCCTTTTAAAAATTTCAGTGGGTCCTATTAAATAATAACTAGTTTTAAATTCTAGTGTGGCTAATGATTCCACGCCTATTAAATGAGTTTGTATTTTTATTTTATTTTTATAAAAGATATTTCATTCCAATTAAAAGTGAGTCGAACAACATCTTACAAATCAACTACAACATAAAACTCTTAAGGACAACATAAACATAAATGGTAAAACTAGCCACTAAAAGGCTATTCGTTCCTACGACTTTAAATGAAAGGAAAAGAATCAAATTAAGCCGACCCTTCCTTGTTAACCAGAATAAATCTCAAACTAAGATGACAATAACTGAACAATACTGGAACCAATCAGATATCAAAGGCCTAAAAAAGAGTATTTATAAAAACAAAAACACTACCTATAAAATCTAAAAAAAATAAAAACTGACTTTATTTTATGAATTGTTTCCATATCTGTTGCCAAACATTGGGACACCCTAGTAGGCCTGAGATTCCAATGAACCCAAAGAAAACCTAGATCCATTGCTGCTCACCTCTAATTGAAGATTGTCTTGAATTACACTTGAACATCAGCAAATACAGCGGATTTTTTCCTTCATAAAGATTTGATAAATACCATTGGATAAAGTTAGTCAATCAATAAAATGAATAAAGAAAACTAGTTAAGTTTGGACTGAAGTTTGAATTTGGCCAATAATGACATATGAGGGTAGGGGAGACAGCAAAGAAAAGGTTTTGGAAAGGCACCAGCTCTTCACATGAATTCATCCATAGAAGAACAAGAACCATACAAAAAGTATCACACATAATAAGAATACTACTAATAGATGCAAAGTGAAAACTCCAATGAATATCACAAGGCCTTTTTCAAAGTATCAATTTGGTTGGCACCAGTTTCATTCAAGTCCATCAATATCAATTAAGTGTGCAATATTTTAGTTCATGTTCGGCGGAGCATCTATTTTTGTTTGCATTCCAGTAAATGTTAAACCATTAAAAAGGATAAAATACACTGAAGCTGATTATTAATTCTACAATTTGCAAATAAGGATTTAACTTAATGTTTTTACAAATTTATATCTTATTTAGCTAATAGTAATAAAAAAAATTCTCACCCCTTCCCAACATAGCTATGTCTAGGGATGTCGGTGAGTCAGATTTAGGTTGGATGATAGTATTCCAACATCCAACCATGTTGTACGCCCTACCTACATCTTATCCTTTATCCGTTGGATGAATAATTTTCACATTTATATTCTACTTATTTTTAAGCAGGTTGGGTTAGATAAAACTCATCAATCCACCACACTTTCATAGCCACAAGTATTTGAAAATAGTTTTAAGGAAAATATCACATCAAGAGTAATTATAAGTAGCCCAATAATACGAAATAACCAAATAATGAAAGTAATACTAGCAATAATATAATCATACTAGCAACACTAGAAGCCAAAGCTTATAATAGTCAACTACAATTACAAGTAATTCAGTTGCCAAGAAATTACCACAAAAGAAGCTAATAAAAGCAAATCACTTACTGAATTGCAAGTAATTTGGTTTAAAATTGATTAATACCAACCACTAAAAAAGCTATATATGTTAAATCCATTATCTTTATCAAATGATTTTCTTTGACCTCAAAATCTATATAACTAACTGCATGTTATATTTGTTAAGGAGAACAATCTATATAACACAGGCACATGATACATGCATGATAAACTCATATACACTAATATATATGTACTAATATATATATGTATGAGTCGGGCATAGGGCGGTTGAACCTCAAACTCACATCTTACCTAAACTCGCATTATACTCAAACTTGGTAGATAAGAAAAAAAAAACCCATATTCAACCCAAATTCATTCAAATCATATAGGATGTAGCCAATTTCCTATTATGTTAGATGTCCATTGATAGCTATGTCCCTACAACTACATAATCGTGATAAATTAAAGATAAACAGACAACAAAATGATTAAAAAAATGCTCATTAATATTAAAAATTTCAAGTAAGAACCTAAAAATTATATTTTTATAATTCTGTCTCATATTTAACTATTACTTTCAGAAGAAAATTTTCATTCAGAATTTTAGGGGCGACTGCCACTCCTCTGCTCAATAGATACGGCCCTGGACATGACGAAAGAATTGGAGCATGTGTTAGTCATGGATGCACCAAAAGTTGCTGACACCCACCGCCCGGACCACTTGCCTACTCTGCTGGCGAAAGAGACAGCGCCGGTCATTTCGTGTTTCTTGGGCATGTCCCTAATTGCTAATCTGCTCCTTTGAATTGTGGCGCCAAAGACATTAATGTTTTCTCACTCATAAGACCCCTATGTGGGGTTTTATGAAATTGAATTCTTTATATATGAAACAACTGTTATTATTTTAAAATCAAATGATTTGATCTCGGTCTGTTACATCATTTTTGTTTACAAGATAAATTTTATGGACAACCTCTAATATTTATTTATAATTTTATTTTAATCCCTGAATCATTGATGTTTTTATTCTAGTGAAAATATTTTATTTTGATCTTTCATTGGATGAAATTTATTAACTTATAATAGTTATTTAGTGTTAATTATTAAAATTTTAATATAAATTATTTGATAACTACAATCTGCTATGTTTAAACCATGCAAGATTTTTTTATGGATATTTAATGGACAATTTGAAATTATTATCTTTCTGTTTCTAAATGAAATAAACATGACTTACACAAAGAACAAGTTGATAATTTAAATGGTAAATCAATTGCCAAAAAACCATTGCACAATTTAAAGTTAATAGAGTACAATTATAGATAATTTAAATTAGAATTTTAACTGTTGATATTGGATAACTATTCGGACTTAGCGTATTCGATCTAGTGATGAATTTAAAGGAAATTTTCTTCATATATTTCACCCAAAATAAAATGTTTATAATAAACTTTTCTTGATGTTAACGACTTAAAAAAATTATCACAACCATTAATAGCCTATTTCAACGTGCAATGTTATTTTCAAACAACGCCGGAGAACAACATACCCTACCCTACAGAACGTGAAAAAATTAGTCACCGGAACAAAACGATAATTAAGATGACGAATTATCGATTGACAACTACGCCAATTCAATTTGAAGCGTACTTGATCAATTAATGCTTTTACTGAGTCTATTAATTGACTTCGTAGTGTTTTATCAAAATTTTGATAGCCTCTGGTCTGGCTCGGCTTAAGAAGACTTATAGTAGTCTCCTTAATTAAAAATATTAAAAACTTAAAATTGATGATAAAGGGGTCATTTTCTGACCATTATTTTTGTAAAAATATCAGTATTCGTATTTTGTAAGATATCCCATTGTTAATTACTCATTGGTCCCCAACAAGTTCTTCCCCTTCCAAAAAAAGACAAATATTTATGACACTTGCAATTGAGTCAAGATCTTCCTTTCCTTTACCCTTTGGCAGTGACTTGGGATGGTGGACAGCGTAAGAGATTTTGGGGATGTGGTGATGGGACTCTAACAATGAATACGACTAAGTAGTTGCGGTGTAGGGCGAGATGACGACAGGCCTCAATCTCTTCCTCCATTCTCTTCTATTTTGTTTGTGAGATGGACCAATGGTGACACAATTGACACAAATGGTATTTTTGGGTCATCCCTGATGTTGAATGGTGACCTCAGGACAACGAGTTGTGATAGTAGTGAAACCTCGAGGATTGGCAAGAGATAGAAGTCTTTGGCTATAGGGATTCTAGGAACAGCCTATTTGGGTATTTTAATTAAAAGTGCGTATTTTTATCAAATTGAAATAACTAATAAGGGTAATCTGAAAGATGTTGATAAAGTCAGTTGTTTATTTAGTGTCAGAAAAAAAATAATGATTTCTTTTTTGGACTACATAAATTTAAGTCACTTATTCTTGATATTTGCCCGTGAAGCAATTGTAATAATGAGAGGAAAAGATTGCCTCTAGCCACCAACCTCTAGTCAGCCCAGCCCACTCTTGATCGTTGGGCTCACAATCGGACAATACTGATAAATGTGTATTTAAGACCTAAACAAACTCCTTAAACTCCAAATAAGCCCAATATGGATGTGAGATTTCTTTTTCATTGTTTTTTTTTTTTTTTGCTATTCAAAAGTATGCTTACAAGTATATAAGAAAAGAGGTATTAGTAGTCTACGTAATGAAACAGAAATGTCAGCTTATTTTAGACCTAAAGGGTAACCAAACAAGCTTTGTGTGCTATTTTTGAAAAGAGAATGAGGAGACTAGATTCAAACCTTGAACCTTCTTATAATGTCCTTTAATGCTTTAATCATTTTGCCAAAGTTATGAGGACAATAAGAGTACTTTTGAAAGGCAGGGACAATAGAAAAACAAGTGATGAGGGAAGATTACATATCTATACATCTATACATCTATGAATCTATACATCTATACATCTATGAATACATATGAAAGGAGTAGTACAGGAGATGATGCCACGTGCAGTGTGACTGAGGGGTAAATACGTATTTTTGTCCTTATGTTTTCTGTTCTCATTCGTTTTGGCCGATGGACTTTGCAATTTTCATGTATACGGCAGTGTTCGGCTAATGGCACCTGGCAGGGTGTTTATTTTATAATTGCTGGTTTAGTCCTTCACATGGTGGTAGCATTCATTTATGTTCCTGAATATTTTGTGTCGCCAGTTACAGCACTGTGGCAGAAAGTTTGTCGTCTATTTTTTTTTTTTTTTGGTATTCATTGTCATTTACTCCATTTTGTATGTTATATTAGTACTCTGATGGTACTCATATGTCTCATTCTGTCAGGATTAAAGACTTTATACTGGACTTCGATGATGTGGGCGAAAGGTTAGGGGGTTAGAAGGAGCTCTATACTTTCATTATTGGGTTAAATCCACTAATAGACCTTCCTAAATTTGTTTAGTTGCATATGTTTTTAGCTCAAGTCGGTCAGGTGTTCTGTATTCTGATATATAGTTGCTCGTCTTTTCTTCTCTTAACAGATTAAACAAGAAGCTTACTCTGATATAGGTACACTATTCTCAATTCAATTCGTTATGTATTTGCGAATTTTATTTTCCCATTTTCTTGAAGTTATTTGTTTTTTAGATTCTCAAATGAAGTTGATCTTTCGCTCATTCTGATATGTGGTTGTTTTCTTCCTCTTATTCTTCACAAGCGCATGAGTTTCTTTGGTTTAGGGAGTTTAAGTGGAGGATAAAATGACAATAACCTGAGGTTTCTCTTTAAATGTGTAAGGAACGATTCATTGACAGAGTTTTATACATGTTCAAGATCCAACCCTACCACAAGCCCGGTTTTGTTTTTCTTTACTAAATGATGTGAGAGATGGTGATTAAAGAAAATTAACTGAGTGCAGCATTTATTTAAATTTGAAGGATGGAACGAGCGCATTGTATATGGTTTACACTCAATTCATTATAGCAATTGAGGGACGCTTTATAACAACAAATTATTACTGCAAGAGACTACGTGATCCTTTCGTCCTTACTTTCATTTAAGGGAAGATTACAAAAAAAAAATTCTTTTGGTTTGGTATAATCTACACTTTGCTCTCTCTATTTTAAAAAATCTATACTTTATCTCATGCTTTCTTTACAGTGTTTGATAACGACAGGACCAAACCATAAACTCTAATACCATTTATTTGGGAAAAAAAAATTGTCTCATCACCCATCAAATGCAACAAAAAACAAAAATTGTCTCATCACCCATCAAATGCAATGAAAAACAAACATAATCAAATTAACACACACTAATTTAATGTAGTTTAACTTTTAACTAGCCTATATTCATGGATTAGAGAAATTCATTTAGACAAAATATAAAATTTATAATAGAAATATGTCCTTAGTGCTCACGCTGACCTATAAATCCCTTACATACTGTTGACAAATACATTATATTGGCCTCATACAATTACAAAATATAATAACAAAAGATTTCCGATTCTACACTTTCCTGTTTTCAGACCTTTCTTTTTCAAAACTGCTTACATTTTGTCTCTTCACCATACTGACTTTTCTCTCATACACAAAACTATATTACAACATGCATTTTTAAGGTTACATACAAACTTTAAAAAAATAGAAAAACTAAGCGGAAATTTACAAAAACCTCTATTTTAAAAAATCTACACTTCACCTTTTGTTTTCTTTACAATATCCGACAATAACTTCTGAAACCCTAATTTAAACCATCTGATAGCTATATTCTAGTAATTTCAAGATTTTTAATATTTTTTTCATAGCTAACCGAGTTTTAAAAAATTTTGATATGCATTTAAAAAAAATTGATAATTTAAAATGTCTATTGACTATAAAAAAAATATTAGAAAGATTGAAATTACTGGAAGATGATTATCATACAGTTTAAATATAGTTTTAGAAGTTGTTATCAGACAACATAAAAAATATGGGAAAATGTAGATTTTTTTTTAAAATGATGGGCAAACTGTAAGTTAGGATGTACCCTAGGAGATAATTGTAAGTTTCTCGAAAACTAAGCATAAACAATATCTAACAAAGAAACATGATCACATCTCTAATTAATAAATAAAATCTTACTCCCCAGGTATATAACTAACAGTCTTCAAATTTGAGCGAAAAAATCCAATATCCAGGAGAGTAAATTTCATGAATAGTTCCTAACCTTTAATTATTATTTTCTTTTAGTTCTTAACCTATTGAATATTCTATTTTAGTCCTAAATATATTAAAATATTTCATTTTAGTCCTAAATCTATTGAAAACATTTCATTTTGGTCCCAATTTGATAAAATTTGTTAACTCAAAGTATTTATGTGATAATAAATTTTTTAGATCATAATTTAAATTATTCAGTAACTGTTTTACAATAAATTTAATATGTATAATAATTTTTTTACAATTAATGAAAAATGCAAATCACTTTTTTTTTCTTTCTATAAATTGAAATTATTTCATTGGGAAATAAAAAAATACTAATTTAAATTGTCTATTTACTGTAAAAAAAATAAACTATTTAAATTTACTAAAAAATAATTACTAAATATTTAAATTAAAATTTTAAAATATTCTGTCAGAAAATTATTTTGAGTTAATAAATTTTATCTGGTGAGAGACTAAAATGAAACAATTTTAATAGGTTTTACGACCAAAAACATAACATTTAATAGGTTACGAATTAGAAGAAAATAATAACTAAATATTAGTGGCCATTTATGTAATTTACTCACACCCAAGAACTAGTTGGCATGAACTTTAATGGTGTTTGAGAACTAACTCAGTTTAGTAACCTAAGACAATTTTCTGTATAGGGCTTTAGGAGCCAAATTAAGATTTTACCATTAGCGCATAATTTTGAAGAAGTGAAGGTAACGAAAGGCATTTTCGGGGAAAGAGATTTTAGGTAGGGATGTTAATAGATAACCGGGCCAACGGGGATCCTGTTGTATCCTACCCAACGAGTTGGTTTTTTTTTTACAATTAAACGGATTTGGGGTGGATATAGGGGTTTTTTGTTTCCACCTATTGGATATGGGTAGGATGCGGGTTTGGGGCCTACCTGCCCCATATCCTACCTATATATATATATATATGATATTACATATTTACCAATGTGTTAAATTTATGTATAAAGCCTAAACTTTTATGTGTCTTCCTTTGTTAGTTTATTGTATTATTTTTTGTTATGTTTGTGATGTACTGATTCTGGAGTTCATTTTTTATAGTGTATTGGTATGTTTGAAGTGTGAATTTATGTGTAGTGCTCCATTGTGGTGTCTCTTATATTTTTTTCACATACTAATAATGTTTTTGACATCTTTGATTGATGCAATTTATAGTTTCTTGCTTGATTTTTTTTTTTTGTGTATGATTGTAGAAGTGTGGTGGATGGACGGGTTTTTACCCAATTTTACCCGCATAAAAATGGGTAGGATATGGGTGCCAAAATTATTTACCCGATGGATGATGGGTAGGATAAGGGTAGAGTGTCTAACGTAACAGGTAGGATGTGATATTACTCTCATCCTACCCATATTCGACCCATCAACATCCCTAATTTCAGGACATAACAATTAGGGCTGAACACGGGTTAGTTGGTTTAGCTTTTCATTGAAATTGAACTAATTGAAATAGTAATAGTTCTAAAAAAATCATATCCAACCTGGGAATTGAACAAAATCCGAATTATGGGTTTGGTTTTTTCAGTTCTAGTTTTCAAACATTTGGGTTCTTATCATATAGATATATATAATAATCAACAACTTTGCAATCCAACAAAATTACATCTACAATTAATATAAGAAACATTCAAAATAATACATAACTTGATTCATGTTTAAATGTATATATTCTTAGTATATGAGCAATTTAATAATACTTCACACATCTAAAAAAGAATCAAACATATTTTTTTTTGTTGTCCTAAAAATAATGAAAGATTTCGCTTTCTAATTTTTTTTTAATATCCAGTTTAACTTATTCCTTCATTCAAACTATCACTACAAAAAACATAATAAGGAATTTTTTTAATCTTTATTTAAAATCTCACTATGCAAAATCAAAAAAAAAAAATTAAAATTTTAGTTGTGGGGAAAAATTGAAAAAAAAAAAATACACATTTCAATCTTCATACCAAGTGAAACATTTCATCCTTTATGGGATGGAGGAAATATCATGATTTTTAATGTACATGTTCACACGTAAATATATGAGCAATTTAGTAAGGTACACATTTAAATGTATGTTTAAGTGTACATGTCCATAAATAAATATATAAACAATTTAGTACTATCATAAGTTTTCTTATATATTTATTCAGATATCACAGGTACAGTTTCATTTTAAGTTGGTTTTATATTGACCTGCAACTAATCCAAAAACCGGTCATCGTTCTCCCAAATGTAAAATCAACTCACAGATCATAATTTATTTTTATCCAATCTATTAGAAATAATGCAGGCTAGGTCTTTGGTTTATCCAACCTATACCCACCCCTGATATAAGTTTACTGATTTATTACTGAAACATTCCTCAGTTTAAAAGTTCGTATAATTTTGGAATAACGGTTCAATCTTTAATTAACTTCATAGGTTACCTCTCACCTTAAGTCTAGAATTCAAGTTATGACAAAGACAAAAAGGCTTCTTTTATAATAAAATTTCTCTTAATGTAACTCTCTTATAATGATTATAAATATAAAAATATCCTTTTGGTGATTTATTACTGGAATGGGGGCTACAAATAAACACTCAATCTAAGACCAGACAAACGCAACATTGTTAAATAAAAATATAACGAATAAAATTTAATACTTAGATCTTTATATATGTTGGTTTCCATCATCAGCAACTCGTGATCATCTTATCGTCTTCACCAATTATTTTATGGAGATACTAGCAAATCTGGAAAAAAAAAAAAAAAGATCAGTAAAGATTAAAGAGAACTAGATGAATACCTTTAGGGAAGCAAACTATAAGAAAGAAATTGAAAAGTTTCCAGCCTGGTCCCACATATGGACGAGATTCGGTAAAGTATCCTCTACTTTATTTTTCTTTTCTATTTAAGAAAAAAGTGCAAATAACTATCATCTAATTGTGAGCCCGTTAAATTACATTTTCACTGCAGCAAATGCTTTTTTATTTTTCATGAGAGTATATTCTTATGCTTGTGGGAAGGTTATGAAGATTGGGATCTTAGATCATTTTTCATCATGCAAGATTTGAATGGCAAGATTGGATTTTGGATAAGGTAAATCAAATATACTTCATACCCCTTATGTTTATATATATTTACATTCCAATACTGCTATTTAAAGCATAACATAAGTATGAACATATCAAATTTTGTATTCCTCAGGAATTAGAGATATTTACAAATTAGATATTGAATATGTACAAACTCAATATATAAATAAAGTGGGAGATTTGTATAAATAATTTATAATATATATATATAAATAGATCATAGATATGTTACGAGTTCAACATCTTATAAGAAAACAAAAGTGGACGAGTCAAATCATGCTCTCCGCCAAAATTGAAGATATATACAAATCAAGTAGTAGATATATATAAAATTCAATATATAAAACAAGTTACAAATATATACAAAGCATGTGATACATATGTATAAATGAGATTAGAGATATGTTATAGATATATAAATGAATATATTTTTACGCATAAATAATAATGTATTTGACATTGTTTGAACAAATGAGTTTGTTCTTTTGTATATATGTGCTTATACAGTAGTAGAATTCTGTTATTTATTTATCTATATTATGTAGAGATATTAAATATGTTCCAATATTATTGTGTATGTATTTAACTCCATAACGTTGCTTGTATCATTTTTCTGCATGTATGTGTGCCTGGAAAATATAAGAAACAATCTGAAAAAAAGTAAAAAGATCAAGAACAAAAGATAGTTTCTCCTAAAACCCCAACAAGCCCAACAACAACCTCAGCCAAGGTATCCTACTTCTCTTTCCTCCATCTTCCAATCTGCTGACCCATTTAGACCTAGCCCAAGCCCGGCACCTTATATAACTCCCTCTTCTTCTAGAGGATTCTTTAAACCTCTACCGGCTATCATATCTAAGCTTGCCTACCAACCTCCATACAGGCCTCAGTCTCACTGGCCTGACTCTCCTACTTGGTCCAGTCATACACCGGCCCAAGTTCCCCCTCCGGATAAAAAGCAGAAAGGCCCAGCTTATCCTCAAAAGCCCATCAAGATCCAAGAATCACCCTCAGCCGCCACCCACAAAAATCCACTGCATCCCAATCTCCCCATCCCCACGTGCCACCGGCTCCTTTGCCACATCTCCGCCACTCATCTCTTTCCCCGACGGAAATGCTCTCCTCATCTCCTTGTCTTCGGAATTTGCTTCTAACGACCACCTGTCATAGCACCGCCTGAGGACTGCACCAATGCTCATCTGGGGCTTTCTGGCACCTTTTCGTTGAGACCCAACCCATTGCCAAACCATATCTGTCGCCACCTTAGTAAATCGAATAAAGGAGGCGGGGAGGAGAAGGTGAATCTTGGAGCGGTAGGATATGTTTGAGATTTTTTAATTTTAAAGAGGGTAGAAGGGTAATTTTAGGGGCCTGACATATATAAGGTAGAGTATATTTTTTACTAGTGCTTGTAGATCATAAGATTTTACCAAAAACATAAAATTTCTTATTTAAATAATACAATTCATGTAAAAGATCAATTAAATTAGAAACTCAAGTAAGGTTTAAATGTTATAACAATGATATACAACATAATTATTACTACAACAAAAGCAAAGCTCAAGTTTTAATATAATATACATTAACATAAACAACGTAATAATTAACATAAGTTTGAAAAAAAATTCATAAACAAATACATCATTAACAAATAAAAAAGAACAACAACAAAGAAACAAACCCTACCAGAAGAAACAAAGAACGAACAAGCTATGGAATAACAACAATAATAGAATTTATCCATCCAAGTCCCTTCTTTTATATATGTTTTTTCTTTTATGTTTTTTTTTTTCACTTTCTTCTTCTCACAATTTAAATTGTCACATGGTCACCATTTGAATTTTCCAACTTGGGTCATTTGAATTCTGCTTGTTTACTTGGGCAATTAAGCTCCCCAGTTGGGCCAATCACTTAAATTTTCCAAATTTGACCTAAAATAGAAGTATGCCAAACTAAAATTAATGCCCAAGTATGATTGGTAGGATCCTTCTATCCAACCGATCCTATGATTTTAGTCGTGATCCTATTATGATCTTTCTGTGACTTTGATCCTACCATATTTGACAAATTTTTATGGATTAAGATCATAGGATCGTGAGATTTTATAATCTTGATCGCGATCTTGATAATATTGCTTATGGGTGACAGCACTACTTTGAAACCACATTTATGTTTTTTTTTAATTTTTTTAAAAATGTTTTGCTTTCATTTTACGTGTGTTTTTGTCTAGCATTAATATCTTTGAAAGATGGTAGTTTATTGAACTAATAGTCAATTAAATTATTTTTTATGAAACTAATTTATTTTTATGAATATTTTCTTTTCCAACTTAAAAAGATAGAAATAACATCCCCATCTTTTTGGCATAGTAGTTAAAGGCTCTGCGGGATATGGGGTGGGTCAAAGGTTCGAATTCTGACCTCTCCACTTCCTACAATATGCCATATAAAAGCTAATTTAATTGTCATTTTGGTACTAAGAAAGCTAGCATATCCCTTTCCTTAACCCTAATTACTATAATATAATATCTCTCTCTGTAAACTTTTATGATGCTTTTGAATATATATAAAAAATAGTAATAACTAATTAAATGTGTCTTAAAAGTAGTTTAGGAGTTTCTTAACTTACAGTGCTTAAATTAATATGTTGTTTAAATAAATAATTATTATATACATAAAAATAATTAGTAATAACTTATTTTAGATAAAGTATTACTTTTTTTTATAGTCCAAACAAAAAAAACTAAGGAAAAAAGAAGATGCCTAGTCATGGGCTAGTTGAACCTTGCCTCTAAGAACAACCATAATAGATAGATATCCTATAGTAGTAATGAGCTGTGAAATGGCTGCCACAATTTTGTATGTCTCAAATCTAAGTGTTTATTGATGTAATCATGTGGAAAGCTTGGACACAATCAATAAGTATAATGATTGCTTGCAGGTGGATAATGGCTACAAAAGTTAAAAGTTAAGACATCAAAGCTAACACTCAATTTAATCAATAAAAATGAAAGACAAGCCTGAAAAAGGCAACTGTAGTATCTAAATAGAGGACCATCATTGGCCGACTACACCCAAGCTACAACACTTACCTTTAACCGCAGTTTCCAATCTCCGTCAACAATAAATATTGCTGGATTTAAAGTAACGGGTATGGGAGCCCACATGCCATAACAGTTTCTAAAGTGAATACAATAGTTTCTCCTATAACACCTAGCTGAATGAGGTTGCTATATCGATTAGTCTTTAACATAAACAATTTGCTTATAATTAGGAGTAGCATTGTTAAACACAAAATCATTGCTATTGAGCCAGCTACACCACAAAAGAGATATGCAAAGGCATCATCCTTCCATGATTTTGGCCACTGAAAGATATTTTTTAGCCAATTAAGAAAGTTGATTCCTATGGTAGGAAAAAGGAACTAAAAGAGTTGCTCACGAGACAACAATAGTACTTTGGCCACTAAAGAAACAGATGAGTCAATATCTCATCTTCTGCCATGCATCTTGTACACATAGGATCAACATGACTTCCTTGACAAACCAAATTGGTTGTTGTAAGCAACGCATTGTAAAGACACTTCCAAAAAAAATTTAAAATTTGTAAAGAATGTCATAAGCCCAAATTTTCTACATAGTATATGAAGTAAAAGAGCCATAAGGCTCCAAAGATGTTAGTCCCACTTTTCCTTGTTTGTTAGGGCATATGCTTTTTTGGTTTCAAATATACTAGAATAATTTTTTGACAACATGATGGTATTTGTGCCAACTGAAGCATCCTATTGCTTAGAGATTTGGCTTAAGGAATTCTTTTCCATGTAAATTTTTTTTTCCTGCATTGAAAGGGCCGTAAAACTCTAAATCTATTTATGTCTGCAATACTTGGCAATTAAAACCTTTAAGACAAAAGATGCAGGCTTTGCAACAAATATCCTCCAAAATGTTTCACCTAACAGAGAGAAATTGAAAGTACGAATATCCTTAATACCCAAACCACCAAACCTTTTCAACAAAGTGAAGTAAAAATGGTTTTTCTAATGAATGTCACATTTCTCATTGGATCTAGACTACTAAAACCTAACAAATGATTTAGAGATATTACCTGCCAAGGTAACAGAAATTCTGAACAACGACATAAGGTAGAGTGGAAGAAATGATAAATTAAAATTAATAAGAGTTAAACACTCTAATCCATTTAATAGCTTCCACTTCCAAGGAAAAAGTATTAGTTGAGCACACATTTAAGCGCGATAAGTGCACTATACATGGGAAGTACCTTATAATCATTCTTAGTAGTTTTTGTAAAAAATTATAAACAATACGCAAAATGTTTGTAAGTTAGCTCAATTTGCACTTGTGGTTTGTTTTTTGGCATAAAAACCACTTATTTTAGTAAATTAGCCCAAATCAACTACTATTGTTAAAACAAGCTGATAGCAAAACTATTTGTGACTTTATGTCAAATGGTGGATGCTAAATCTCTAAGGTAGCTCTAGTCACCTAAATGCAAAGACATGGAGAATGACATTAGAAGGACCCTAGGGTATGAATTCGAGGGACCCTTTTGACATTTAAGTTAGTAATGTGGTAGTAATCTACATTGTATAAAAAGGAGATTCTCCATATATTTACAGTGAATAATTGAGCTCCATAGACTTGTGCCTTAATTTATACGCCCATTTAGTTTAATTAAACCTCATATCATTAATTTGGTATTTGTAACTCATTAACCATCAAATTTATTTCAGAATATCGGTCATTGGTGTATATGGGGATCTAAGGGGTCTTACATTTAAATATGAACATTTGTTGGATGTGGTGCCTAAAAAAGTAAATAAGTAACTAGAGTCAAGTTATTTCTTGTTTGGCTCTTTACATAATTAAGTCCATTGCAATGAGTCATTTGATGATATGCTTCTCTGGCATTTGAGGATTTATTTCCACAACTTTTAACAATGTGGAATGGGTTCGATTCACATGCATGACACTATTTGATAGCAAAACTACCCATGGTTGATAGCTCCACATAGGAAGGGGGGATGCACTGGGTCTTTAGGTCAACTCTAATCACCTACATACAAAGATATGAAGAATATGTTATAAGGACCCTTAGGGTATGATCCCAAGGGATCCTTCCACCACTCGAGTCAATAGTATAGTAATAGTCTACATAGTATTGAAAGAAGGAGATATTCCCTATATTTATAGTGAATGACTAGACTTCATAAATTTGTTCACTAATTTACAAGCCTATTTGGCTTTGTTAAGGTTTATATCATTAATTTGTTACTTGGATCTAGTACCTATTGACCATCAAATTTATTTTGGAATATCAGAATCACTAGCTAGCGATGATGCAAAATCACCTAATTTTCACTGGTTTTAATGATGCAGAGTCAAATAAAAAATAACCATGAAAAATTAAAAGCCACCAAAAAGACCATGAGGCAATGTTAGGGGCAAAATCGAGGTGGTTTGATTTCTTGGCAAGCTCTTGGGTTTAAAAGGAATGCCAATTAGCTACAAGATTGATCAGAAGTAACTGAGGTCTTTGTAGGCGTGGGTGTGACCGAATTTGGACTTTGGATATGAATTGATAAACAACATTAGGGGATGTCATTTTGACGATTTGTGCTATTGTTGCCACATTGACCTTTGCAACCAAAATTTCACCAAAGAATAAATTTTTAGGTAAAAATAACAAATAAATCATGAATATTTTTGGAATCAGTTGAATTGGCTATTATTTTTTTCAATAAACCACTAACATTATTTAAATAACCCAATTCACCAACTTGGCTTTGAAATATTACAAAACTCTCTTATTATCTTTTTGAAATTAATGAAGTAGATTTACTTGCCTTAAAATAATCCAAATAGGCTATTACCTACTTTGCCCCCATCGATCGTCGATTGTCCAGAATGCCTCTCCCAACCTCATGGTGGCTTCAATAAACTCTACCCAGGTGAATGTTCTTATAGACCATCTCTGGCATTGCCACAATCCTTTCCTTTCTTAACATCAAGCTCATTGAAAACCTGATTGGCACTTTTCTTGTGCATTATTTTAGGGAGAAATTGGAAGAGAAGCCCTATCACAAAGAGTAAGAAAAAAAATTGAGCATGAGAGAGAATAATAGATAGAAAAATTGGGGTGATTTGAGTGTGTGAGTGTACAAGTGTCGGTGGATTGAAAGTGAGTGAGTGGAGAATTAAAAATGACAAAGAAGGTAAAAAAAATAAAAAAAATTAAAAGCGACAAAGAAAGTAAAGAAAACAAAAAATGAAAAATAAAAGCAATCTTGGTTGTGTCATGATGAAGGCTTTCAAAAGAGGAGGGAAATCGCATAGTTGAGAGAAGAATTAAGTGGAAAAAGGTGGTTAAAATGTTTAATTCATAAACTTTATATGTGCAAGGAGTAGAAGGAGAAAATGTATGGACTAAACTTAACATTTTATGCTAAGATTCGGTTAGACTTAATTGTTAAAGTTATGATAATGATTGATTTGATCCAACCAAAAAATGTTAGTTGTTGATTTGATAAAAAAAAACAAACATTTGTGCGTAAACCAAGTCAATACAAAAATATTAGTGGTTAATTGGGCCAAATTTTTTTCATTAATTGTAGAAGAAGCCTTTTGTGATCAATGTATTTGACTCAAAATAATCATTAGTGGGTCAATTGGGCCAAAGCCAACTTTAAAAGAATCATTGTTTTTTTTTCTATGTTTTACTTTTTTTTTTTTAAAATGCCTCTTGTGATCGACATGTCGTTTGTCCTTGCAGCCCAAGCTAGTGAATGACAAAAAAAAAGTAGTTTCATATGTCAATTTCTATATTAACCCTGGTTACTTTATCGCAACCCTAGTGTCACTCTCTAACCTTAGTTGACCTTATATAAACTTTATCTTCCCCCATATTTCCCTTACCAAATTCCTTTTTCCTGCAAAATGATTTTGATTTCTCTAAACCGAATACCCAAAAATTCCAAAAACCGCCCAAAAAGAAAGAAAAGAATTTCAAAAATAAAAAGTCAAGAAAGAGCTCGAGAAGGAGATATGGAGCTTTTGAGCCAAAAATTTGAACCAGCTCATCGTGTCATTTTCTGCCACTTTTCTCAGGAATCATCCAAATGAAAAAAGGAATCAAGCATCTCGTCGGTCAAATATTGTTTCATTGGAAGAGGAGAAGCCTTTGGTACTAAGGAATTTGTCAATGGCGGGGACGGAGATGGAGATGAAGAGGTTCAAGATATGATATGCTTTGCTGCCCAAGAAATAGAACAACTTTATTTGGGAATCTTTAATGAACCACGTGAAATCTCATGGAATCGATTTGGTGAAGATTGACCCTGATAGGCCTATGACGGGGACGGAGATGGAGATGAAGAGGTTCAAGATAGGATAAGCTTTGCTGGCCAAGAAATAAAACAACTTTACTTGGGAATTTTTAATGAACCACGTGAAATCTCGCGGAATCGATTTGGTGAAGATCAACCCTGATAGGCCTTTGACTAAACAGGGCATTTGATTACATTATACACAAGCTCTACGGCAAAGAATGGAAGAGGTAGCTTAAGCAGTTTTAGGAGAAAAACCATAATGCCATCATTATCGATTCACCAAACGCGATTGAGCGCCTGCACAATAGGATTTCTATGTTACAAGTTATTTTCGAGCTTAAGATCAAGAACGAGACTAAAATCTTCAGGATTCCCAACCAGATTGTGATTTACGACCATGAGACACCCTTTGATAGGTTGGCTTGGAGTTTGCTCAAGTTTCCGGTGATTGCGAAGCCTTTGGTGGCTGACAAAAATGCCAAAACACATAAGATATCTCTAGTTTTTAACCATGCTAGATTGAATAAGCTCAAGTCACCTATTGTGTTGCAGGAGTTTGTGAATAACGGAGGGGTGATTTTCAAGGTTTATGTGATTGGGGAGTATGTGAAATGTGTTAAAATGAAGTCCTTGACAGATGTATATGAGGAGAAACTTAAGAATTTGGAAAATTCCTTATCATTTTCACAACTTGGCAAATCATGAGAAAAACCATAATAAGTGCTATAAGATAACTCATTTGGAGGATACTGAATTGCCACCTTTGGGTTTGATGATGGTGATTGGTAGATGCCTGAGAAAGGCCATGAAGCTGAACCTATTCAACTTTGATGTGATTACGGATACTAGATTTGGGACATGGTACCTTATAATTGACATTAACTATTTCCCTAGCTATTCCAAAATGCCGTGTTATGAGGCTGTTATGATAGACTTTTTTTTGGATGTAGTGAACAAGAATAAGCAGAGGGTATTAGAAATGAGTTTAAGTAGCAAGGTGAATGCCACTTTTGAGGTAATACAATTGCTTTGTTATGAGGAAAAAGTATGAAAAGCCATCAACAATAATTATTACAAAGATGGGGATGAAAATAAAAAGATTGTTCAAGTTTGAAAAGAAAGGAAGGGGATTTTTTTTAAATGTTTTATGTTGTCAGTTTGTGCATGGGCTGACTCACACGGTGCCCTGATATATAAGGATAAGGAAAGTTGTTTTGGTTTTTTGTATTAGAATGTGTTGCACCTCTTATTCTAATAGAGCAGTTCCTAGGGTTGGACAAGTAGGTTGGTAAGGTTGACCATGTATATTCCATCCACCATTGCTTTGAAGATAGGTACTTCCCAAATCTGAAAGTTTAGGAAAATTAGGTTGTATTTTAAGGCTTTAAGGTTTTTCCTGTTAGAAAACTTCATTTGGTTTCTTTGGCAAGTTTTAGTCCATGAATGTTTCCATTTTGTCAATGACAATTCCTTTTCAATTATTTGGGTAGCCATGATTGATGTTATTACTTTTTGTGAGCAAATTGATAATTTAGTCGAAGTTTTTTATTGCTTCTAGGTGGATATTTGCAGGGTGAAAGTTAAAAGCATATTTTAATATCTTTTCCCTTTCATGTCTGTGACATATTGAGAATTCCAGTTTAGTCAAAGCAAAAGCAATGGTAATGGCATTATTAGACCAAAAGGTCAGGAACTTATTTTAAAGTGAGTTATTTCAAGTATTTAGCTTTGATTATTTATAAACCTAAGGAACTTAATAAGATGTCAATTATTGAATTTGAGAAGGATGTACAAAATGGAGAGTGAAATAAGGGTCCAATAAGACAATTCCTCTTAAGTTGAGGGAGAAATACTATAGAACAACAATTGAAGTTACCACACCTTATGGTATGTGGTGTTGAAAAATAAAGAAACAATATCTTAACAAAATAAGGGTTCCTTAATGGCAGAGATTAGAATGTTGCAGTTGATGATTAAGAAGAATTAGGTAAGGTTGTCTTAGATGGTTTAGGCGTTTAGGCTGTCAAACATATACCAATATATGCTGATCAAGGAAGGTCATATTAGATGGTTTGGGCTACCAAACATATGCCAATAGATACTGAGAGAGGTGGGTGAGAATAGTAAAAATTGGATCTTACTTAGAAGCTGTGAGAAACTTGCTTGCAAAAAAGTGGAATGGAGAAATATGATTTCTATAGCCAAACCCAAGTAAAGAATTAGTTAATTGATGAATATCTCTTTTGATTGTTAGAGTGGTTTCTTGATATTGACATTTTACTTAGCTCTATTTGAATAAAACTTGGTTGCTTGAATGTTCACTTTCTTTTGGCTTTCTTTTAGGATCACTTTTTACCATTTGAGGAATGCATGAATGTCTTTTCTCTTTCATCTTTATTTATTTGTTTGTTTAAATTTTTGGCCATTATATGTTTATGCTACTTGAATACCAGAGTTGAGGTGCCTTGTCAGTAAGCCCTACTTATTGCTAGTCAATGAATGGATCCTATTCCTAGTTTTTGGTTTGAATATTTTGGCTAGAGCGGTGGTTCTTAGAAGCTGATTTGTATGAAATTCGATAATAAGTCTACACATTGTTCTATTTAGACTCCAAGTATGTAATGATAATAAAATTTCAATACATCACCATTGTTCTAGATTTTGGAGCTGTTTATCAATTTTGATTATGTTGTCAAATAATTATGTGAACTGTCACGTATGACAATGTTTCTTCTTGCATAAAATTTTATTCAAGGATGGATGTTTGCCTTTTGCCATATGAGTTGTTGCATCACTGCATCAACAGTTTTGTCCGCGTTTTGGCTCATGGACTGTAAGTTGCTACTGTATCAAATTTGTTTGCCTTCACAGTCTTGATATGTTTTCATTTATTGATGATTCATTTTGCTCATGCATTTGAGTTATGTTTGTTGCTTTAGTTTACATTTTTGTTAGTCTACTTGTACAGATGCACCTCTACATCTGAAGTTATCTAAATTCTTCTTTCATGATACCATTTTTGGTATTTTGCAATGGGAAAAATCATGATATGGTGTTCATCCATTAAGGTAAAATTTCATTTCGGATATGTTCTTGGTTCCTTCCATGACTTTTACCCAATTTTGGGCATATGGTCTTCTATAAGTTCTTATGTTACTTTCTTAGATGTCAGAGATGTAAGGTGTTGAATGTAGAAGTTGAATAGGCTCCGCTGACAATTTTCTAAGCTGAATATGAGTTATTTCAACCATTAGTTGTAATCTGAATGTAATTAAATATGATAATCAAGAAGGATAGAGCATTTCTTTTTATATGTGGCGTTCAATCACCTGACTAAAATTTGTGGGCTGTCAAGTTGTGCTAAACCAAATGGCATGTTCGAAATTGGCTTAGGCCTTATTTGGTGTTAGTGTCAGCGAACGTTTTTTTTTTGTACTCAAAATGTTGTAAAAGAAAGAATACAAGGAATATTTTACAACTTAGTCTATCCTATATTGTGTTCCATCCATCTTATACCAACTGACTGCAAAAAGAAAGAAACATTTTCTTGTACAAGCCAGGTTTTTAACTTTAGCCGGACACATAATATGGTGGTCTGCATGTTAATTGAGTCAAGATTCAATTGGTAGCACTAGAAAAGCTATTTAAAGGGAGTTTTTAGCTTTTAATTTTTGCAGTTTTGTTTCCATTTTTAAATAAATTATTCAAAATTTTAGTGCTAATCACAAAAGTTGTTTCCGATTTAGATTTTAGTTATGAATATTGGATAAAAGCTGAATCCATAAATGAACATTTCATTTTCTGTTTGAGATTAGTTTGTTGGTAATTAAAGGCCTTCTAGATCATTTGTGTTCATCCACATATATAAATAAGGGTCACAGCACAGTGGGGTGTCTATTTGTTGTGGGCAATTTTTGCCACTATCCTTGAAAGTTCTCTTTTTAGCTCGTAGTTACCCAACTTTTTCACAACACTCAAATGAGTTAAAACTCTGCATTTGACCATGTATCTCTATTGCTGAGCAACCCTCCTTCGTCATTGCTATTGAACTTTTATTTTAAAACTACAACATCTTTAGATTTAGTTCCACCTACATCAATATGTATTTGATCAAGGTTTGTTGTAGAAAATGTTGTCGAGATGTGTAAAAGAGTGGAGTTAGTGCCAGTGGCAAAAAGGGTAGAGGGTGGCAAAGGGTATAGGCCCTAAAAAGGGTTGTTGGAGCAAAGATGATGATGAAAATGATAGATTCAGTAACATAAGGGTTAGGGTATTAGGTAAATAAAACATGGAACTGAAACTTGTAGTTTTTCCATTTTTTTTACGTTTGCCATGTTAAGCAATTTGAATTGTTAGTGGCAAATTTTCTCCCAATATAGAATATTGATAACAAATTTACATCTTTGAAAAAAAATTAATGGTAAAAATTACTTTCTTGCATAAACTTTAATCAGCCCAAAAAGCCTACTACTAGATAAAAGAACTCTTGTTAGATCTAAGACTGCTAGAAGGGAAGAAAGGTGCCTTTTGTGTCCTCTACCAACAAGTGTATTTCAAAGTGAAAAATTATTAATTGACCAAGAATTGTCTCCCAAAGATGCGTTGGCAATTGCCAAGATTATGCATGACTCACATAGAAAATATCCACCCATCCTTTTTTCTTTGGCTTTGAATCATTTTGTACGCAATTAAAGGAAGGCTAAAAATATCCTATTTAATTTCAGTTTTGCCCCTATTCTGTCCTTAATCCTACACCTTTTCAGTTTTTCCACATTCTTTAGCAAGTGGCATAGTTGTACATAAAATGAACTATTTTTAATGAATGATAGAACCATAAACAACTTCAAAATAGTTGTATAACCTATGCTTAACTAGTATCATATCCTTACCTATATATACTTATGTTTTTGAATTAAAGGCATAATTAAGATGATCTAGACTAAGTTCAAAAAAGAGAGTGGAAATTTAATAATGAATTAGAACTAATGTTTCATTAAGAATGATATTTTAAATTAGAGTTGGATGCTAAAATAATTTATGAATATTTGAAGAAATTTATAGAAATATCTAACCTTAAAAGCTACCATCGAATAAGTTTTCTAATATCTAATACTAAATACAAATGTTATTTTTAGGTTAAATATAAATGTGTTTCTTACAGGAGCTTATTTCCATCACATAAGGCCATCACATAAGCCATAAGTTTAAGATAAATCTTTCTCTTGTCCTAATTTTCTTAAGATTTGGGAAGTCAATCACGAAAATAACAGCATCTTTTAATCTCCTATTGTCCAAAGCATAGTTTTAAAAATGATAATGATTTATTTGCCTCTTTTTATTTCTTAGTGCCTAGATTGAACAAAATTAGATGTATGGCTTAATTGGCACACCAACCAAACGTTAGTGGGGTCTTCGTTTTTTTTTGTAAGTATTTGTAGGGTCTTTATTATTTTGTTGTCTCCTGCCCCAACCACAAATATATAAAATGTTGAGATATCTTGCACTAAACATAGGCTCTGCACCATTAGTTTGTGTTTGTTTATAATTTTTTTCATTCACCAATTAGTGTGCATTTTCTCCTTTATACTTTTACAGGCTTGTCCCCTTCCATCCGTCTAACAAAATGTTTAGGATTATCATGGATGACAATTTCCCTCATTATTCCATCGAATGGCTGCGGCGGTTTCTCTTCACTCTGCCTCCTCTTTGCCATTTTTGTTAGCCTTCTTTGGCTTTGTCTCCATCTCCTCATCCCTTTCCTTTTTGTTGCTCTCTCATTGTTGTTATTAGGTTTAGTCTGTTTCTAGTTTCTACTTCCCCGGCTTTGCCATCATCTTTTTTTCTCATCATTATTTTGCCTTTATTATCAAATCTAGTCTATTTATACTTCTTTGGCTTCGTTACAGTCTCATCTTCCTCCTTGGCATTCTCTCATTGTTATTAGATTTAATTTGTTTTGCGTCTCTAGTTTTATCACCGTATTATTTTTTCTTCTTCATAACCATTCTCTCACCATTGTTATTAGATCTGGTTGATTTCTACTTCTTCGCTTCATCACAATTTCCTCCTCCTCTTTGACAACTCCCATCATTGTTATCATCTATGGTTTATTTGTGTTATTCCACTCATAATAATTTGATGTTTTGTTCATAAATTTTTTTTGTTTTGTTAATAATAATTTGTTGTTTTGATTTGTGCTTTGATCTAATTCATTGTTTTTGTCTATGTTCATATTTATTTAGGATTTTAATTTCTATGTTATTTTTTTGGTTTGTTTTTTTTTATTCTTGCTTTTTTTTGCTTAGATTTGGTGTATAATTCATGTTTTGATTTGATTCAGTGTTTGCTTTTATGTTGAAATCTGTTATTCAGATATGGTTTGGAATTTGCAGGAATTACATAATAAGGAATAATAAACTTGATTGAATGAACAACATTATGGATCAAAAATGGACAATAATTTTAACTACATTTAAAAATTGCAAGTGGAATAGCAAATTTAACTGAATGAATAACAATGAATAACAATGTCGAGTGAAAAGAAAATAATATCAACCAAATGAATAGTAAAAGGATCAATAATACTACGTAAAGAATAACAATACCAACTAAAAAACATGAATTGTGCATGGAACATCAAATTTGACTAAAAGAAACAACAATTTTAACTAAATCAACAACAATTACGAAGAGAGTAACAAGATCAACTAAAAGAACAATTATATCAACTAAAATGAAAGAATTATATATTAGAATAACAAACTTGACTAAATGAACAACAGTCTGGACTAATAAATTATTGCTCGACACATATCAACTATTAGTCTAAAACAATTGTTGTTTGCATAAAATTGTTGTTCCTTTCATAACAATTACTATTCAATATAATTTTGTTTTATTCAGTAAGAATGTTATTTCGTTCATATGCTGTTTTAGATGTGGTAACAGTTATGTAAAAAAGATGACTTTAAATGTGCATTATAATAGAAGGGATCATTAGTGACATTTTTTTTCTAACTTTTACTAGCGTTTTTTAAATACGGGAAAATCTTTGCTAACAATTTAGGAATGTCATAAAAAAAACGCATTCCAAGAATACATTGGTAAAGGTTTCAGGTATTTCCCCACATTTTATAAATGCAGGTAAAGTACAACCATTGGTGACACTTTTGACAAGAAATGCTAGTAAAATAATTATATTTAGTTACTTTTTTGTCTTTAAAACATATCTAATGTACTGCATTTAGTAACATTTTCATTGAAAAACTGTTAGTAATGTACAACTCACGTTGAATTTTTCCAACATTTTAAAAAGGAAACACTGCTATTAAAGGGTAAGTGAAATATTAATTTTCCTTTTTTGTATATCATTGTCATTTATTTCTTAGTATGAGCTCAAAAAACTATATCATTATCATCAATAAAAATTGCAAGAAAATTCATATTGAATAATGAAAATTTTTAATTAATAAATATTGCAACAAATTCATACATGTAGAAACTCTAAATATGAAAATATGATTCTTTTTCATTGTTGTAGTCATGCCCTTAGAACTCAAATCCATACATCTACAAAGAAGTAAAAGTAAAACTAAAAGTTGGAGCTCTATAAACACATGTTCATCTCCAAAAGCTCTATAAGTACCGCATCAATTCCTACTATATCAATACCCAAAATCTACAAAAAATATTGAGAAGAATTAGGCAAATGGATCAAAACAAATAATGATAGATGTTGTTAAACAAATATAAACAAAAAATTGTAGAAAAATACGTAAAGTTCAATGGCTAATGTATATATAGACCTTTGCACAAGTAATTAAAATGATAAAACACCAAATTTTGGGCAACAAACATTAAGGGATGACAGATTGCTAACAAAAAGAATAGGTATATTTGTTTTCTTCACAAATTGCAACAATGCTGATATGCACTTCTTCACTTGTCAATAACTAAGTTTTGGCAAGGGCTTAACTGCAAAAAATCTGCATTCAACTTACAATTTAGTGTGTGTCTATGTGTGCCCACAGGAGATGGTGTGTGCAGGCATATTATATAGTTGTACTTCTACCTCTACATCCTATAAATAGGATATGGCAAGTAAAGATGAGAATGTAGAGAATTGAGAAGAACTTAATTTATTCACAAAAGGGTGCTGCCTTTATAGGCACAATACAAGAAAACCTAGTTAGTCTAGGATACATGAAAACCTAGATAGATTAGGATACAGACACCTAGATAGTCTAGGATACAGCAAGCTACAGTAATAAGCATAAATAATAATAAACATAAATAATTAAAAATAAATAAGTAAAAATAAAATTAAAAAATTAATTTATCCTTTGTCGCTATTACGCCCCCGCAAGATGGTGGAGCTAGTGAGGACACCAATCTTGAGTTTAAGTGCATCAAAGTGTGGCCGCGGAAGAGGCTTAGTAAGGGCATCTGTAAGCTGAGTCTCAGTTGGAATGTGATGAACAAACAATTTTCTTTCAGTCACTTTGTCTCGTACAAAATGATAGTCCAAGGCAATGTCCTTCATTTTAAAATGAAAGACAGGATTGGCACAAGTATAGGTAGCACTAAGATTATCACAGTAGAATGTAGGTGGCACCGGAAGAGAGACTCCAAGGTCATGTAAAAGAGACTGAAGTCAGTCAAGCTCACAAGATGCAGTGGATATGGAACGATACTCAGCTTCAGTAGAAGACTTAGCAATGGAGCGTTGCTTCCGGGAGCTCCAAGAAATTAGTGAATTGCCATAATAAATAAGATAGGTAGAGGTGGAATGAAAGTTATCAGGGTTTCCAGCCCAGTCAGAGTCTGCAAACGTGACCAAGCTAGGCACCTTATGAGGATGAAGAACAATGCCATGATCAGAAGTACGCTTGAGATAGCGAAGAACGCATTTTAAGGCAGTAAGATGCAGGATGGTGGGCTTGTGCATAAATTGAGACAATTTATTGATAGTAAAGGCAATGTCAGGCCTTGTGAAGGAAAGATATTGCAATGCACCAACTAGTCGACGAAACTCCGTAGCATCTATGACAGCAGACCCATCAATAAGATGAAGAGTGGTTGACTTAGAAAGCGATGTAGCAACACCGTTGGCATCTTCCATATAAGCCCGGGAGAGGATGTCAAGAATATATTGCCATTGAGAGAGAGAAAGACCCAAGGATGTACGCATAACCTCCACACCAAGAAAGAAATTCAGCTCACCTAAATCCTTAACGGAAAAGGCTGATAAAAACAGAGAAAAACTGTTGCAAGAAAGCTCGGTTGTTCCCAATAATAATGATATCATCAACGTAGAGAAGAACATAAGAAACAATCTCACCATGGTTGTAGATAAAGAGGAAGGAGTCGGCTTTGGAATTCTGATAGCCGGTACATAGAAGAAAGTTGGATAAGGACTTGTACCAAGTTTGTGGGGCTTGCTTCAAGCCATAAATGGCTTTCTGAAGACGGCAAACATGTGTTGGCCGAGTAGGATCAACAAAGGCCGGTGGTTGCTACATATAAACCTCTTTAGAGAGATCTCCTTGCAAAAAGGCATTGTTAACATCAACTTGATGGAGTGGCCAATTATGAGAAACAGCAATTGTAAGAACCAAGAGCACGGTAGAGGGCTTGACTATGGGACTGCAAGTTTCAGTGTAGTCCAAGCCAGGTCATTGATGAAAGCCCTTAGCCACTTGGAGATGCTACCATCGGGGTTGAACTTGGTACGAAAGACCCACCTGCAACCAACAACATTCTCAGAAGAAGCTGGGGGCACTAGGACCCAAGTATTGTTTTTCTGAAGAGCATCAAGTTCTTGAAGCATTGCATTTTTCCAATTCGGATCTTTTAAAGCTGCAGAAGCAGAAGTGGGTTCTAATGGAAGAGGAAAAGGTTGTGTCTTGGAAGCATGGCTTTGTTTGGCAGCTTGGGAGTTAATGACCATAAGGTGGTTGCGTTTGGGAGGTTCAGACATTTGGGCAGTTGGTAGAGGTGGTAAATTAGGTGCTGGTGGGGGGGAAGCTGTGTCTAGTGGAGGACGATGGCGTCTCTGGTAGGTAACTGGGGTAACAACAAAACGAGGGGGAGGGGCTGGTGAAGTAGGGACTGGAGGAACCTCTTGATGGAGACTACCAATTAAAAAAGGAGGTAAAAAAGAGAAGGTATCACCTGATTTGTTGAGCGCCAAAACATCGCTGTCAGAGTTGAACTGAGAAGGGAGAGAGTCTATATTTCCAATGACCACTGCTTTACAATCCCAAGAAAAATGAGAATCAGCTAAAATGGATTTTGAAGATGGAAAGAGAGAAGGAAAAGGAAGAATATGTTCATAAAAAACCACATGACGAGAGGTGAAAATTTTGGTAGTGTGTGTATCAAAACAAAGATAGGCACTTTGGTTGAGAGAATATCCTAGAAAAATGCAAGGTCTAGACTTAGTTTAAAACTTGTGCTTATTATAAGGTTTAAGCCAAGCATAATAAAGACAACAAAAAACCTTTAACTTAGCATAGTTTGGATCTTGTTAAAAAAGAACAGTAAAAGGTGACCTGGTTTGAAGAATAGGTGTAGGAAGACGATTAATAAGATAGACAGCAGCTGTAAAAGCAAAAGTCCAATATGAAGAAGGCATATTGGCATGATGAAGAAGAGATAAACCAGTTTCAACAATATGCCGATGTCTACGTTCAGCTATCCCATTGTGTTGAGGTGTGTGAGGTGGTGTTAGAAGATGCGAAATTCCCTCTGAAGAGAGAAAGTGCTGTAGTTTTTGAAATTCTCCACCACCATCAGTATAAAGTTGGACAATTTTAGTATTAAAAAATTTTTCAACAAGAAGCTTAAATTTTTTAAAAGTGTCGTAGACATCAGATTTGTGTTTTAGCGGATAAAACCAAATATATTTAGTAAAATGACCCACTAAGCAAAGATAGTAACGAAAACCATCAATGGAAAAAACTGGGGCAGGCCCCCAAACATCAGCATAAATCAAATCAAGTGGACGTTGACTAAAAAGGGTAGAAACACTAAAAGGAAGTTTGTGACTTTTATTACAGTTGCAAGAATTACAAAAATTGGAATCGAGAGAGGAACTATATAAAGAATATTTAGATAAAATTAAATTCAGTATTTTTGTAGCAGGATGACCAAGACAATGATGCCACAAACTTGGAGATGACTTGGCTGTGGCTGAAACTCTGGGTGGAGATTTTGGAGTTACAGCTAAAAGGAAATACAGACCGTCTTTACTCTGCCCGCGATGAATTGGCGCCCCCGTAACCAGGTCCTTCACACAAAATGAAGAGGGAAATAATTCAATAGAAGCATTATTAGACTTGAAAAATTGAGAAACAGAAACTAAATTATTAGCAATTTGAGGAACATGAAGGGAATCGGAAAAGAGTAAAACAATGATTAGAGGTGTGTAAGGTAATAGAACCAGAATGACGTATAGGCAGAGAGTCCTCATCACTAATGACAAGTTGATCAGGACCAGTGTACTCAGAATATTGACTGAAGGAGCCAAGGTCAGAAGTAACATGATGTGAAGCGCTAGAGTCCAGAAGCCATGGTTTTCTGGTTGATGTGGTTGCATTAACGGACGGGTAAGAAGAGGAGGCAGGACGATGAGTAGTGCAGTCCCAAGCTGTATGGCCAAACTCAAAAAAGAGTTGACATCGTGGATTGTAAGGCCGACGATTACGTCCGCTATTGAAGGTGCCACGGCCGCGGGGAGAATTTCAAGATCGGTTATTCATGGGCAGGTTCTTGGGAGTGGGTAAAAGAGGTGGCTGCTGCTGGTGTTTGGTGGTGGTGGCATTGGCTGTAGTTATGGTGTAGGCTGCATCCTGCTTCAGCAAGAAAACTTCATAATCCATAAGCATGTCATGGAGCTCTTCAAAAGAAACGGAAGTTGGATGAGACTTTATGGCAGCTGCAATCTCCCGATATTCACTGCCTATCCCATTGAGAATATGAATGGTGAAATCATCATCCGAAACTGGAGCATCTACCACTGCAAGGTCATCAGCCACACTTCTGATGGACCGAAGATAATCATACATGGTGCGACTGCTTCTAGGTATTTGTGAAATGCTCCTTCAGGGGCATAATTCTGCTACGAGACTTATTGGCGAAGATATTTTCAAGTGTCTTCCATGCTTCATAGGATGATTTCGTAGAGCAATAAGAGGAAGGACAGATTCGGAGACAAAAGCAAAGATGCCATTGAGGATGAGGATATCTTGGCACACCCAGTAAGAGTACTCCAGATTTGAAGTTGGTTATTTTCCCTTTGCAGCAGCAATTTCTTGCGAAGGTTTAGCATGTTTCCCATTGACAAATCCAAGAAGATCCAAGCCGAGGAGAAGATAGTGGAATTGTGCCTTCCATAGAGGGTAGTTGGACTGCGTAAGCTTGATGGGAACCTGAGCTACTGAATTGATAACCACTGGAACTTTTTCTGCCATTGCTAATAGAGAAAGAAACGAAGCAGGCCGTACAGGAAATAAAAAAAATAAGCTACAACAAGAGGATGAGAAAAATTTAGGGTTTCTTGCAAAAGGATAGCAAAAGAGCAAGAGAGAAAGGGATTAAACCCACTCTGATACCATGTAGAGAATTAAGAAGAACTTAATTTATTCATAAAAGGGTACTGCTTTTATAGGCACAATACAAGAAAACCTAGTTAGTCTAGGATACATGAAAACCTAGATAGACTAGGATACAGACACCTAGATAGTCTAGGATACAGCAAGCTATAGTAATAAGCATAAATAATAATAAACATAAATAATTAAAAATAAATAAGTAAAAAGAAAATTAAAAGATTAATTTATCCTTTGTCGCTATTAGAGAACACATGGATTCATACTTGTATAATCACTCCAGCGCTTCTAGCAATTAGCTTTGGATAAAATGTTTAAATCGAATCAATAATTAGAGCTCGAGGTAAAAGGGGTTGAACTTTTTGCAAGATCTCTTGAACGAAGCAATCAAAATATATACTTGAGTTTATTAGTAATGAGTCAAACATGAGAAGAATAATGTTAATTCTAGTTTGATAGGTTGGGAATTTGCGAAGTTTTTTATCCATCTTAGTTCAGCCATGTTGTACTAATAATGTTCAAGCCCAAACTTCAGTATAATGCAATGTTCACGTTCGTCTTTTCCTAGTTCATTTAAGGTACAATGTAAAATCAGTGAACAACATAATGAAACAATAATCAAAGAGGCCTGAAAATGCAAACTAAAACTTCTAAACAAAATGGAAGATGGACCCAAAAGTCCCAACCCCCAGTGTGCGAAAAGAAAAGAAATCAGAAGTCCAATGTTATCCGACCCCTTGATTTCACTGTCCTTGAGCTTAAGCAAGATATTTGCTTCACATGTATGTTGTCTAGGGATACATGAATGAGTGCCATTCTACCTAAGAAGGCTTACATACAAAATATAACTTCATGAACCACAAACATCATTAACAACTGCCTAAAGCTATTCAGACCTTTGCCAAGATTTCTGGACAGAGATTTATGACCCTCAACGTACGTCATCACCATGATCCACAGTTAGAAGAGCTTTCTCAGCTGCTCGGACAGTAGCTTGTGCCATATCTACACCTACCGAAGCTGACAGGAAAACACATATTCTTTATGTTTTTGGAAGATGATGGCAATACAAAGCACAAACACTAATACAAGTACAAATGATCCAGTCCATGGAAAAAAAAAATGAAAGACAAAAACATTGCTAGAGTTGGCGATGAACACAAATTAAATAATGTGTTACAAATACAAGGAATTACCAATAAGAACCTTTTTTCAATTTTAGAGTACTGATCCATTTTCCTCTTCAAAGCCAGCAACTATATGAATCACAAATCATTGTCAAGAGAAATATGATAAATTTATGATGAATGTCAGGTATAACATGGGGGCTGGAAAAGGAACAGAAAATCAAATAACAAGTTACCTAGTCCCTCATTTTCGCTTACAACCCTATGCACATTATACTACAATCTACTTCAGGGAGAATGCTGCCTTTTCTATGGATTCATACCAAGATAAATGTGCAATAATCATCTCAGACAGCAATGTGATCCTTTTGTCGCTAGCTTTTATTGAAGTTATCACTTGGGAAGTACGTAGATTCTTACGACCATGTGTAGCAATAACATATCATTTGTCTATTAACACAATGACTCAGGAGAAAGAGCATGATAGATAGAAGAGGTTAAGAAAAAACTCGATAGGCATTGATGAAACTGTTCCTAAAACAAAGCAAAGCTCTGAATGGTAGCCTTCAGCTTAGCCTATTTATTTTCAAGCAAACCATTGTCCTTTTCAAAGTAACTCACTTGCAACAAGGAAATTGATTGAGCGAGAGTACGAAACAACATAGGCATGTCAACAAGCACCTGGAAGGCAAAACTTGGAGACTTTCTTTCCCAACTTTTCCCATGACTTGTTGCTTAAAGCTAGCTCAGTCTGCCGCTCCTGAAACTTCCTACAGTATTCTTCATCTATTTGCTTATATTTCTGCGCCAAAAAGAAGGAGATCATATCCAGGTAAACAGCAAATCAAATAAAAAGAATTAAAAATTTTGATTTCTACAAACCTTGACTAAGAGATGGATTTGTTAGTTGTAGATACTTCTCTCTCCAACATAATTAGGTTCAAATAGAAGGAATTATAGGAATTTGGCACGCAAACGAATCAAAGATTCTTTTTTTTTTTTTTTTGTAATCAATTTCTTCCCTGGGCTTGTAGGCTTCGCCGCTCCCTTTCTAGCTCTCTAATTGATTTGTCCAGCATCTTCTTATCATTTTGCAGTAGTTTTGGGATCTATTACGCACACAAATAGAGCTAGAGATATCAAAATTTAACTCGATCTAAAGATCTGATTTGACTTACCTGAATCCAAGTCTGATTTGACTTGATTCAGTTATAAAAGTCAATGATCCGAACCCAATTAAAGTGAAATAAAAAAAAAATGAGCCCAAACATGACATGACCCGAACCTGAAATGGCCTGAGGATTAAACCTGAAAAGACTCGATTTTAACTTAAATTAACATAAAATATATGGTTGACAGAGACTTTAGAAAATTTATGATTTAATATATGTCAATGAGTTTCTATTATTCTGTTGATCTGTTTTGCGTTGTAGAACGAATGAATGAGAGCTATGGTAAATAATTAGTGATGCAGTGATAGAGAGATAAAAATAATTAGGTTTTAGAAATTATAGTACTCCTTCTGTTCTATATTCTTTAAAATATTTGACTTTTTTGAATAGTTTGAATTAAATTTATTCATATTACTCCATCTGTCTCAAATTCTTTGCACTATTCATATTTTAATAATTAATCTATATTTTTTTTATTTTTAACATTTTAATATATAAATAAAAATATTTTATACATGAATGATAAATTAAGACTTATAATTTTTAAATATATTTTTTTTTTTTTTTAACTAAATAATAATATAAATAAATTCAAGTCAAATTAGTTAGAAAAGTTAAATAGAGTAAATAAAATGGGACAGGGGGAGATTATTTGTTAGAAAAAAATTAAGAAAGTATATATTTAGAAACTATAGGTCTTTATTTATTATTTAATATAATAATTTTTCATTTATATACTAAAATATATTAAAAATAAAAAATCATAGATTAATTGTTAAACAGTGAATGTTATAAAGAACTTAGCACTGAGAGTGTATTTATTAAAGAAATTATATATTAATATATCTTCATAAATTATATATTATTATTTATATCTAGTTAAATTAAATTTTAATCAAAACTAAACAAAAAAAATTGAATCGATTCAGCCATTTCGGCTTATGTATCAACGAACGAAGTAAACTTAACAATCAAGTTGAATATGCTTTAAGACCCAATAACCCGATCTGATTGGATCCGAACTCAAATAAACCCAGCTTGACCTAACGCGAACCTGAAATCAATCTGAACCTAAATAATCCGACCTCAACTTAAATATATGCTAACTCGATTAAACTTGAGTCTAAATGATTTGATCCAAATCTGACCCGACTTACCCAATTGTCATCCCATTGTCGCAGACTCGCAAAGTCTTTTTTGCTCATATTTACTTTTTTTCTCCTGAGCTTTTTGTTGATGTTTACTCTGACTCCAATTTCAAAGCGGTTTTTATGAAAGAGTGTTAGACTTTATTAGGACTTTTAGCTGCATTTTTCTAAACTAGTCGCGCTTAGAGGGATCTTTTGCTACGTTTTCCTAAAGTTGTCGGCTTTAGATGAATCTTTAGCTGCATTTTGTTAGATTAGTTTGGCTTAATAGATCTTTTTTTAACATGCCCGCAATGATTTGATCTTTCCCGACATTTTTCCAACAATGCTGGCAAAGTGATGTTGCCTAAGTACCTTTTCATTGCAGTGTTGGTGACATTTTATAAATAAGGAAAATTTACAGAAACCCCTAGGGTTTTCCCTAACCTACGTTTACCCCCTATAAATTCAAAAAATTACACTTATTCCCTCGTTTGCTAACTCTGTCAGCTTTTTAGTTAAGAGAAAAAGAAAACAGCTTACTCTACCCTTCTACCTTTTTTTCTAAGCACAAGCACACATTCCTTTTGGATCTAACAAAATAAGCATCTTCTTCTCCAATTAGACATGAGCAGTACCATTTGTTTCCAATCCGATAATTCATTCGCACATCTGGACTTGGGATAGGGAAGGCCAAGGCCACACATAGTTTTATTACTTGATCTATTTTCATTTCCAGCATAACAATGAATCATCAGATTCAGAATTAGAACCACTCGTCGCATAGCTTTGTCAACACCCTGGAATGTGGGTATGTCATTGGATCACCCCGCGTAGCATTCTACCTTCAGATCTCCATTGCATTCTGCAGAATCTCCTTCGCTGTATCCACCTGCTCTGGCCTCCATCCGATCACATCTGCTTTGCCCCCTACTTTGGCAAAGACGAAGTAATCGTGCCATCCGTCGGTTGCGTTATGGTCGATGGCCGGGTCTTCTGATAATGTGATGCTTATTGGTTCTTGTTTCCGAAGAGCTCGAGCCTTGCCGCTGGGAGATCGTGCCTGCTGCAGATTCCGATGCTCCCCAATTTCGTGTGGTCTTCTGAGAACAAAAAATTTGTTTGTAAGAACTTCCAAATTTTGGCTATAAAATTGTCACTTCTATTCAACCGATACTGAGACATAATTATCCCATATTTTTTTTTTTTATTCTCATGTGCTTACCATTTTTACTTTCTTTGATAGTCCTGATTACTAGATTTGAATTGTTTGTGTTGTCTGACTGTTAATTATCTTGCAATTTTCTTTTGATTTTTCCCTTTAATTCTCCTAGAGATTCATATGGATTAAGATTTGTTTAGTTAATAAATAATTTATGGTATTTAATGCTGACAAAAAATAAAAAAAATTTAGAGATATAAATTATTTAGGAAAACACAGATTTTTGATAAAAAAAATTTAGGAAAAATGGGTAAGAGATAGCCTGAGATCAATCTTGGGGTTGATTTGTGAAATTATGAAAAGTTCATGAGTACCGGCAGTATTTAAGCCCAGTATCTTAACAGACAAACTTAGGGACGGTAGGATTCGGTGGCCAAACGGTAGGTTTTTGAATATGCAGGTGGTAAGTGTAGATTAGAATATACCACGGGGTGCTTTCTGTAAGTTCCCCTTTATAAAGCTAACCTATATAAAACTTGGTGCTTGCCGAAACTCCATCACCAGCCATGGGAAGGACCGGGAAAGGATTTAAGCAAGATCACCGCCGCCCTCTCAAGGGCGCGCGACTCTGGGCCGTTAAGCCCGTCCACGATAATTCGCCACAAGAAGAAGAGCCACAAGTTTATGATGAGTCTGATCTCAATTCTCCTCCACTCCCCTCTACTTCTGAGCAACACCAAACTCCGGGTCAAGTTCAGAAATTCGCCGGCGGTAATCGACATCCTGACGTTTCACGGAGAAACCGAGCTTCGAGTAGGGCCAAACCAAGGTTTATCGCCAAATCAGAGGTCGGTTCTTCTTCAAAGTCTGAGCTTGGTCTTCTGAAATCAGAGGTGGGATCTTCTTCACGGCCTGAGCTTGTTCAGCTGAAATCGGAGGTTGGTTCTCCTTCGCAGTCTGAGATTGTTCATGTGAAATCAGATTTGGGCTCTTATTCAGAGTCTGAACTTGGTCATCTGTCTCACGAGGTAGGCACATTGGATAAAGTGGTTGAGACTATGGATAGTGAAGCTACTTCTTTGAGCACTAAGTTGGGTAGTTTAAGGCTTGGTGACGAAGAGGAAGACAGTAAAAGACACGAGATAAGAGAGGTTTATGGCTCGCATATCCAGAGAGCGGACGCGAGAAGCGACTCTGGGGAACGTGAAGACGATGCCTTTGCTAGGTTGGAGGAGGTGTGGTCGGTGGTGGATGAGCCTGAATTGTTAGAGGAGCAGCTAAGCTTAAACGATCAGCTGCAGGAGGACGAGGTAATTTTGCAAATTAAGCTGAAGTTTAGAGCGTAAGTTATTTGGTTGGTTCTATATGTGTTCCGCAGAGAATATGATGACTTGTGATGCTTCGTTTTTCTTTTTTATTTATTTATTATGTATCATGGTTAAATGGTGAAACAATGAGATAAGTAGGGGTGTTATGTTTTTTGGGGAATTATTTGCTAATGAATTAATGCCATATAGATTAAACGCAATAGGATTGTGTTCGCTCATATGCTTGCAATGATGTGATTTATTGAAGAAACAAGTGCAGTTAATATTTCTTCTATACTTCAAAGATGGAAGAGAGAAGACTAGGAGGCTGCTAGGGTACATTTTGACATCAGTTAGTCTCCCATTTTTTTTCCCGGGTTGTATTTTTGTTTGAAATTTTTCTGTTTGTTGATGTTGAAGATGAAATCCTCAGTTTCTACCAGCCTAATCCTTGATTTGAAACAGCTGCTTGCAGTGGAATCTATTTATGGAGAAAACGTAGTCATTCTTGACAAGCACAAGGACTTACGAGTTTTTCAGGTTTTTGTATCATGCTAAGAACTTTATGTTCCTCCCTCTGTATGAACCAAGAAATAATTGAATATCTTTACTCTGTTTTACAGATTCCCATTCATGTTGAAACTTCTGATGAGATAACTGTAACTGCTCAGCTGAATTCATCTGATGATCTGAAAGTCAAATCTGAGGTTTCAGCTGATTTCTCTTACTCATTTAAAGTCCAACATCTTCCACCAATCATACTTACATGTGTATTGCCTAAGTCATACCCAAGCCACTTGCCACCTTATTTCGTGATCTCTGTTAAGTGGTTAGACTCCACAAGGATTTCTAAGCTTTGCTCAATGCTTGACTCTTTATGGAATGAACAAAAGGGGCAAGAGGTTATATATCAATGGGCAGATTGGCTACAGAATTCTTCCTTGTCCTATCTTGGGTTTAATGAAGGAATACTTCTAGGTCCTTATAGTACAGAGGTTGAAGATAGGCGCTGTTGTTCTGGAAGTTTATCTCCAGATATTGATGTTCCTTCCCTTAGGAGTTACAATGATGAGAAATGGCATGAAAATTTCCTCAAAAGCCTGCATGAATGCTACATCTGTTTTAGTGAGTACTCAGGTAATACTGCATATACTGATTGAACTTTCATTTCAACTGTTATTAAGTTATCACGGCTCATGTTCTGTCTGCTTTGACATAGCTGTGCCTTAGAGAATTAGAGAAATTGAAAAATGAGAGTACTCTCAGAATTTTTCTCAGCTTTTACTTTATTTTTAGTGGGGAACTTGTACTTGTTTCTGCAACTGTTAAGTGGCATAATCCTGAGTGCTTGAGTTGAGGTATTGAGGGGGTATGGTGTGGAGAGGCACCTCCAGAGCAGTTGGTTTTTGATTTTGACTCTTTAGCGTGGTATCAGAGTTCAACTTGATTGCTCTGTTTTATGGTCCATGCGATAGAGACATTCTCAATCATTGTACTCACTCACATGAAGAGGAATGTGTTGGGTGTAATCCTTTATGTTTAAATTAAGGAGTTTCTTGGGCTTTGTATGGTGGGGCCTTTCACCAATTACTAATTGGTTTTGGGTTTGGTGTTTATTGAGGGTACCGAGAACCATGTGGTTGGCTCATTTGTCTATTGTCAGCCCAATTTTTAGGTCCAAACAAGTAGATCTGTCTCAATTATTCCAATAGTTTGCACATGAGGGATTCTGCTGAATGTTATAATCCTACATTGCTGAAGAACTCTGGATGCATGGTTGTTTCATATGGTATCAAAGCTTAGCTGTTCTCAATTATATTCTTGAGCCCAGACCTGAGAGGATGTATTGTGCAGTACCTTACATGGTTAGGGGGGTTTTCGGGGCTTTATATTACCTTGTATCAGCAGCGAAGTATTTTTAAGTGGTTGTGCCCACGCAGTTAGTGCTTGATGTTGTTTATGTAAATTTCTTGCTAAATTGCTGTCTCCAAACATCTGTGCCTTTTGGGAAAAAAAATTTCAAGTAATTGAGGAAATATCTTTGGCTGACATATTGAGTTTATTTTTTGATGCCTTTGGTTATCCTGGCATTTACCTTAGCTTTCTTTTTGTCCCTATGTCAATGTTCAGTTTGTGATATTTTTTCTCGCTTCATCATATTTGGTCTTACCAGGTAGTGACTTTGTAATGCTTCCTTGCCAGCATTTCTTCTGCTGTAAATGTATGCAAATATATGTCAATATCCATATCACTGAAGGCACTGTAGGCAGGCTCAAGTGTCCAGATGCAAAGTGTGGGGGTATGGTCCCACCTATTTCATTGAGACGATTTCTTAGTGATGAGGACTTTGAACGGTGGGAATCGCTTATGCTGCAAAGAACACTTGATTCAATGTCAGATGTCCAATCTTGCCCGAGGTGTGAAACACCTTGCATAGAGGATGAAGATCAACATGCACAGTGCTCAAAATGCTTCTTTAGCTTTTGTACCCTTTGTAGGGATAAACGTCATGTAGGTGTAGCATGCATGACAGCAGAGGCGAAGCTTCAAATCTTACAGGTAATTCTTCCTTCAACTTTTGACTCACTTGACTTGTTGGAAGAGGATCTAAAATATATTTGATGCAGAATGCAACATTCTTTTCAGTTACATGTTTCTTTGTTTTTTTCTGAAACTATATTAGAACCCAGCAAGGTATGGAGATCAGAGCTGGTTGCCCTTTGTAACATACTTCCATGATATGACCATAATGTGTATGATAGCTCAGGATTCGGGAATATTTCTTTATCAGCTACAGTTGTAAACTTTTCACAAGCCAGAAAGGTTAATGAAACAATGTACTTAATGTATAGTCGGTGTAGTTAGTAGTTTGTTTGGTTACTCTGAGCCAATGATACTGGGAGATTATCGAGTCATTTTGAGTCATAATGACTACCTTTTGAGTTATTATTCTGCCTCATTTATCCAGTCCTCACAGTCCAGATCAGTTCCATCACTGATGAAAGTAACAGAATGGATCCAAAAATTTTCGAACAAATAGCATTTCAATTTGCTATATTAGAACTAGATTGTCTTGTCAGTTAAATTAAAGATCAAAATTTTTTTAACTTAGCAATTTTTCTGACAATATGATTGCAAATTAGGTGAATGATTGATCAATCCATGCCACCAACAGAAATTCAAGACTTAGATGCACTTGTTCATTCTACATTCACACTGTTGTTTTTCTATTCTCATGCTGTTCTTTTTTTTCTTAATTTAAATGCATAGGGTCCGGTTTTAATATGTGTTAACACTGCTGAATGTTTGCCTACAGGAGAGGCAAAATTCATCCCAATTGCAAGAAGACCAAAAGCGTAAAGAGCGTAATATTATCAATGATATTCTTAGTGTCAAGGAGGTACTACGTGATTCTAAGCAATGTCCATCTTGTAAGGTAGCAATCTCGAGAACTGAAGGTTGTAACAAGATGGTGTGTAGCTACTGCGGAGAGAAATTTTGCTACCTCTGTAACCAGGCAATTGATGGCTACGAGCACTTCAGGTATGTTAAGTGCTTTATGCGTACCTTCTATTACCCATAATTAAAATATATACCTAATATAGGAGTTATGGTTTTCTCTATATTACAGGGATGGAACATGTGAGTTGTTCCCCCGCCAAACCATTCAAGAATGGGAGCAGAGAATGAACAATCGTCAGGAGGTGGGCCAGCTCTATGCTCAAATGTTTGAGGAACGTGGCCGTCAATGTCCTAACTGTCGCCAGTTGAACGTAAAGGTAATAAACACTTTCTGCATGAACTATCAGATAAAACTAGTTTACCCCACCCAAAAAAAAAAAAAAATGGCATGGAACCAGGATATTATGTTTCTCTTACAGTTCTAGCCGACAGAGAAGATGCCCAAAGGCAAAATTTGGCTTTTGCTTTAGTCCAGTTGGTTTGGTCCTGTTCTGCTCATCCCAATACAAAGACCATTTCATAGTTATATATTCGATGTTCCTATTTGTACCATAATGTTTTAATTTACTGCCGATCTTATGTCTACCATATCATTGATGATAATTGCATCTTGAATGATGTCATGCGCTCTAATAGATAGCAGATGACATTCTCTTGGCTCAGAACGAGTGTGGTTTATGTTATTTGCATATCAGGTGCATGGATGAGAATAACAGATGATTTGTTTCATGAACAGGTTGACAATAATAATCACATATTCTGCTGGGCATGTCAAATGCACTATTGCTACCTCTGTAGAAAAATCGTGAGGCGAAGCGCTGAGCATTTTGGACCCAAGGGTTGCAAGCAGCACACTGCGGACTAGTTATTGCCACCATCAAAACCTATTTCAAAGGTTTGGTTTGCCTTATCAATCCTCAAGCCAAAGAAAAAGGAAAACAAAAGAAAAACCAACAAGACGAAAAAGGAAAAAAAGAAAATAATGTTTCTTTCTTGTTTGTTACTGGGACCACACGACATTCCTTTGGTTTTTTTTTTCCCCTAATAGTCTTTTGTTTTTAGTATTCAATAATTTCTATTCTATTATATGAAAATGGTTCAGCTCTCTCCAGTTTCAGGCTTTTGGTTCTGTTTATGTCTCCTTTGATCTCATGTTTTCAGGATTCTCCGAATTCTAGCAAGTCTGTTAGTCTACTAGGTTGCTTGCTCTTTCCTTCCTATCAAGTGTCAACACCTAAAATAATCCACATTGTCCAATGTACTCGGAAAACTCTTACAGGTTGGTGAAAGCTTGGACCCGAAACCCAAATCCGACTCGAAACTTTCTGGTTTTGTTCAGGTTATTACTTGGTAGAAAAATGCCTATGCAGGCTAAACCGATCCAATCCAAAATCAAGGAATGCAAAAAAGGGTTAGCTCAATAACCCAGGCTCATTCCCATAACCCAGCCTACTACCTAGCTAACTATACCAATCCAACCTAGTCCTATACTCTTAATCCTAACTCTTCCCACGAACCACGAACACTCAATACTCATACTCAAAATCTCATTCTCATACCTCCCAACCCTTGCTAGGCGGCAATGATCCTTGTCCTCATGGTAGCCTCACCTCTCTTTTGGTCATCTCACCTCCCTTCATCCACACCCACATAGCCCTGTGAAGACAATTAACCATAGTCGCTGGTGGCAACCCTTGTCCCTTGACTTGAGGCCTCGCCTCCCTCTCAGTCTCTCACCTCTAGCCCTCGATCATCTTTCCTCCCTCTTTCTCTGTCATCTCACTTCCCTCCCTTCGCTTCCACATAGCCCTGTGAAGCCAATCAAGCATCGGTGCCATTGATGGCCCTTGTCCTTTGATTTGAAGCCTTGCCTCTCTATTGGTCTCACACCTCCCGCTCTCGGCTCTCTTGCTTCCCTCACCCCACACCTAGGTGGGTCAACATTTGGTCGTTACCTTCCATTGAACCTAGCCATAGGCCCATAGCTTTGCAACTTGTGGGTGGATGTGGGTTTTCATTTTTGGGCCTGAGAGTTTTCATGTGATAGGCTAGAAAGCCCAAACACAAAGAAACCTACCCCTAACCCGAATTTTTTCAGGTTATGGTCAATTTCGGGTTATTTGAACAATTATGATTGGTTTGAGTTAGTGTTTTTTAGGCTTTAGACATGTAGTGAAATTTGAATTCTAACTTGAACCGAACCTACAACTCAAACTTTCACCTCTAACTATAGGATTCAAACTATTGGGTTGGACTTCAAGCAGATGCAATGAGATTGAAGCTTTAGCCCAAGTTCAACATTACCTTAGCCTAAGTTCAACATTCGCCTCTTTGTGTTTGGGGTATTGTGTCGACCTTGACTTATCAAATTTATGTGCTAGAAAGTAATACGTCCTCACAGCCTTTGCACCCTTATCCTTACCTCCCAACAGCCATTTAGGGGCCTTCAATTTACTGGATTTGTTGCTAAATGTTGGTATTAAATGCTAGATGCATTGGTACTAGTAAATACATCAAACAATATGCAATACTCGATTCTCCCAGAAGGCCACAATTTATGCAAACAAACACAATATACATTCATTAATGAAAAATTATATATAAGATATCAAAATCAACCACAAGATTCAAAAAATAAAATTTATAATATGCATTAAAAAACCAAAATAAGTTGGATTATATTATCTATATAGATATGAAATCAAGATAGGCAAACCTGCAAGAGAATATATATAATACAGACAAGAGCCAAGGCATTGATGGTCACTGAGTTGTCCATCTAACCTTTAATTTCCTAAATAGGAAAGGCAATTTTATTGCTCTGTTTGTATCCAAGGCAGCACCTCTATGGCATCAACGGTTATGATTCACTCATCAAGCCTGTATCCATGACACATCAAACATGTTAGTTACCATAGTATGTAACATGCTACGGTAAATTAACATCTTTTATGTGTGACGGACATATAATAAGTTTGGGGAATAATATAGTCATATAGTATACTAATGCAAAGAAAGTGTCAAGAACCGTTACAACGGTTTAGATTTGTTATGAGTAATCAAATAAAGATAAATCTATATTTTATAGTAATGACTTTGCTTTTAAAAAAATGTATGTTATGTAATTTAAGAGGGTGCCTAATATTCTTGTTTCTATTTCAAGTCCATGTTAATGTACCCAACAAAGATAGTAAAATATGCAATCTTGCGATAATAATGTCAGAATCTTACCTCATGAGTATATAAGCAGAGGCCAAATGGGTAAGTAAGCACAAGAGAGGTTCACAAATTCCAAATCCATCTTTTCATTTTTTCGAAAAGCCAACAAGTTAACCTTTATGACTCGGAAGAAGGTGAAGCTTGCCTACATCGCTAATGACTCGGCAAGAAAAGCAACCTTCAAGAAAAGGAAGAAGGGGTTGATGAAGAAGGTGCGGGAGCTTAGCACCCTTTGTGGTGTAGAGGCTTGTGCCATCCTCTACAGCCCTTATGACTCGATGCCGGAGGTGTGGCCGGACCAGGTTGGGGTCCAGCGTGTGCTGACCCGTTTCAAGGGGATGTCGGAGATGGACCAGAGCAAGAAAATGGTGAACCAGGAGAGCTTTTTGAGGCAAAGGATTGTGAAGGCCAACGAACAATTGAAGAAGCAATGCAAGGACAATAGGGAAAAAGAGGTGACTGAGGTGATGTACCAAAGCCTTGTAGGGAGGGGCCTTCATGGCCTGACCATGATGGACTTGAATGATCTTGGGTGGCTCGTGGAGCAAAACATCAAGGAGGTTCAAAGGAAGCTCGAGACTCTCAACAATAAACCGAGTAATCAGCCTAAAAAACCTAACTCATCCAATGCACTTGTTATTACCAGTGAGATGGGTGGTGGTGTAGTTGTCGCGACGAGCGACACTAGTGGTGGTCAGAATGATGTTTTGGAGAGATCGAGCCATGAAGTGAATAACAATATGGTGGAGACAATGCAAAGGCAGCAGTGGTTCATGGACTTCATGAATCCACATGAACATGTAGGATTTGGAGGTGGTGGCGGAGATGAGATCATCTTCCCCTTTAGTGACGACAACAACAACAACAATAATGCACTTTGGCCTAATATTGCAAATTTCTTCCCATAGTCAAATGCTTATAAGATATGTTGTTGGCATACAGAAATTTGGCGTGTTTTAGTGCTGTTTAATTCATTGTTCACATGTTTAATCCACATCACAGAAGATTTCTTTTCTTCATCATATTTCCTTTCACCACATGCTACTCCTAAATATTTTAATTAGTTGCATATTGTTCTTTTTCTTAATAAATTACTCTTTATGTTTTGAACCTCTCAACTCAATGTCATACCTCACTAACATTTCTCGTACATATTTGTCTAACTATCATTTCCTTGTGATTTGTAACTATTCAGAGGAATTACAAATTGTTTGGTTAGCATAATATATTATTAGTTGCAAGGCAAAAATAATTTAATTATTATGATGGTTAGAACTTATAAGACCATTTTCAAGTTTCAATGTAAATTTTGTCAATATAATTTCTTTTAGAGAAATTATAATTTTGATCATCGAATGGATATAATTTTGTTGATTGATCAATTTAGTACTTATTATCAAGATTTTCTACGGATTTTGTGTTTCAACTTGAAGATGTGTACAACATGCATGAAAGATGATACTATGAAAAAGGTATAAACATCAATACAGATTCTGAGTTCTAACTTTAAGATTTGGACATAAATGTGTTACGTCATGCCTTGTAAAAAAAAAATGAGCAAATAAAGCTTGTATACATGCGTATGCTTGTGTATGCCATGAATGGACATTCTTTTTATTTCTTTTTATGCCAACAGGCATTAACCGAAGATGTTGCTATTCAAAAAACTAATTTTAGTTAGATATACATGTGTGATTTTTTTGTTTGTAAGAGCACGAGTCACGCGTGTATTAAAAAGAGAAGAAGAGAAATACTAGTAATTTGTACATGTAATGAGCCTTTTTATATGTTTTGAGTTTTTTATACAAAGTTTTGGCATAGCATGTCACATACGCTTATGCAATTAAATTCTATATATATATAACTTAGTAATAGAGCTTTCTATATTTTTATAAAGTATTATCCTGAGAGTTTGTTTTTTTTTTTTTTTACCTATTATCAAGTGTTTTAGGGTGGAGAGTTTAACATAATACCACAGCTTTAGTTTCATCCCTTAATAATATAACACCAGAGCTTTAGTTTCACCCATTAAGTTTTGCTGCCCCAATCAAAATTGATCTCGAATATAAAAGTGAGTTGGTTGCATACTTATAGCACCATGGCCTCCACCTCATCAATGTGGTTTCCAACTTGGCATCATGAGGACAGTATCTGTCTCTTGTAGTTGCCACTTGGCACCACATAACTGGCACCTTACGCCTTTGCACCCCATCATTACTCTTGCGTGACAATCTCGTTGTACATATGCTGCTTATGTGGCATAAATGTAGGATATGACAAGGTTACGAAAGTTGTGTTTCTACTTAGAGTTATTTTATTTTTCCTATAGTCATAAATTAAAGTCATAAGAAGTCGTAGAGTCGTAAGGTTTTATAAAAAAGCTTTTAGAAAAAGATGAAAAAAAATATAATTATCTAAATTATCTTAGGAAGCTCAAATTACATAATCTTTTCAATTATTGATACTTTAATACCATAAAAAATATCATGACATAAACATATAATACAAAAAAAAAAAAACAAGTTTTCAAATTCACAATTCATAAATGAGAAGTTGAAGACATCATAATTATTTAATGGGACACATGGAACACTATAACCAATGACAGTATCAATATTATTATCTTCCAAATTCATATTTTTATTTTCTTCTTCTATTATTTTATCATTTGATAGGTTAAACTCATTTATGCAAATCTTTGTACCATTATTGGTATTTTCTTCATTTACATCTACATCTACATAAATTTGATAACCAGGATATTAAAGTCATAGTAAAGAAGAGTAATTAAGTGGCACGGGGAGCATGAGAAAAAAACAAGAGATAATTTGTGTTTTTTCGGTTATCTTTAATTTTTTTTTTATTTTAACTCTAAATGGGTTGAGTTTGATTATATAAAGATTGAATTAGTAATAAATTAATATATTTTTGGCTTGTTATCATTTTAGCCCAATTTCAACAAATCTAACATGATAATGTAGAAATATAAAATCATAAAATTTCTAAGTTTCTAAGATTAAAGTTGGGATTCTACCCATTTCCACATACATATAATTTTTTATGACTTGAAACGTTTTTTTTTTTCCAGAGTCATAGAAATTTGAGTTTATAAGACTCAAATCGGGACTTTAATAACCGTGGTATATGATATCATTAGTGTAGAGAAAACTTGATGGAATTTCCCTCTAAATCTCCTTACTGCATATGTGGCATTGAGTTAATTTACTAAATTAAAAGTCACTTCTTTCCCATAATAATTTATATAATTTTCATTTTTATAAATGAAAATTAATAATGTTCTATCATCCATTCAAATTGTGTTTTTTTCATTAATTTAAGTGTCTCTCTATTGAGACATTAAACATTTTAAAATATGTTTATATGATTGGATATATAGTCGAATTTTTATATTCCTAATTCTAGGATATTCCATTGCAAGAACAAGGATAAAAAAGAGGAACACTGTAAGTTAATTACCAATTAAACCTTTTAAATTAGAAATTAAAAAATATTGATGTCACGGATTTATTGTGATTGACCTTTTTCTCTCAGTTACACATAACAAAAAATTTTAGAACTAATTGTTAACATAGTTGCAAAATTTTAATATGTTCTTTTGTTGATCAATGAATTTGAAATTGAACTAGTTTGAAAATTATGGACAAGAAAATTTTGAATTAATAAACTTTAGAATGAATTAATTTGAAATTGTTGCCGGGCTGAACACAAAAATTGAAAGATTTTTAGAACTAAAATAGAGAAACTAAGCCAAGTTTTATGACTTGAAATTGTCTTTCCTGAAAAAAGAGAAGAAAAAAAAACTGAAAATGAAACACAACATTTTGCTATGTATGAAAATTCTCGTTGGGACTTCTAGAAAAGAAATCCGAGATCAAAACCTCCCTAAACCCCATTTATTCTCGGAATAGCCATAGCCATATTCATCCACCAAGCTACCGTGACAAGAACCTTGTAGCTCCGCTTCTTCTCCCATAATAATTGATTTACTTTCCATTTTTATAAAAATTAATAATCCTGTATCATCCAATCAAATTGTATTTCTTTTATTAATTTAAGTGTATCATTAATGAGACATCAAACATTGTTTAGAATATGCTTATATCACTACTAAAATATCATGATTTTGCAACTGCCATTTTACCAACGTGTAGAACCGTTGGTAATTATTTTCCAACGTGCACGAGTTGGTAGGCAATTTTTTTTTTTGTTTTTACCAACGGTTGTGACCGTTGGAAAATTTTCCTACTGTGACATGTTGAAAAAAATAGATTAGAATTCGTGAAATTAATGTGTAATGTTTCCAACGGCTTGACCGTTGGAAATTGTAAGGCTTCTGTTAATTTGCCAACGGTTTTAACCGTTGGAATATTATTAATGAATACGGTGCGTTTTGCGTGCAGGTTTCCAACGGCTACGGCCGTTGGAAATTTTTTTTTTAAACAACCCCCTTCCCCCCCTCTAGCGCCAGTCGTCTTCTTCATCGTTCCTTCGCGTCTCTGTCTCCCCTGCAACCTCTTCTTCGCACAGCACACACATTCATGTTTCTTCGTCGATTAAGCACTGAAACAGCTTCATGGAGGTCAGTTGTACGTGGATCTGGTGTCGTTTTGGGCGATCTGAAGGTTAGTTTATTTTTTTCCCAAGATTTATTTGATTTTTTTTTCCGTATCTTCCCTTACTTGAGCTCTTTCGTTGATGTGGGTTGAACATATAAATTTGATATAAATTTATCAAGAGCCCAGAACAAACAAATTTGATATAAATTTCCGCAACAACCCTACCTTCCATTGAAACAGATGAGAGATCCAAAATCAAGTTGAGCGAGAGACGGAGAAATTTCAGCTGACCATTTCGTAGCTTACGACGACGGACAACGGTTGTAGATCCGACGCCGACAGCCGCATGAAAAAGCTGAGGAAGAAAACCAGCTTAGCAGCCACAAACAAACAAACAAAATTGGTAAGCACGGTTTGTCTTCAACTTGGATTATCAACTGGCGGAGGAATAATTAACGAAATCTTCTCTTCAAAAACAATCAGCAGTAATAGAGTACTTTTTTTTGAAATGGAAAGTTTAACTTCCTCATGGATTTCTGAAAGGTGCAAGAAGTTGGGTTGTTTTTGGTTCCAGTGGTGTCATGATTGAAGTTCGTTTGTGGCTAAATTATTTGTTTGGTTTCGTCCAATCACCTGTTGGGCAAAAACTCTGTATTATTTCCTCCAGTTAATATTATCACTGCCGTTAAAAAAAAAAAAGGTTCATGCCTTCTGTGCAATTTTTAACATTTTAGTTTGGGTGTTGTCGAATGCTGAGAATAATTTTTTCAGCTTTGTAGTGTTGGATATAAAGAATTTTGTGTATAATATTCACCTTTCGTCTTTTCTATGGATTTTTAACAGATTTTGAAGTCCGCGGTTGTTGTTGGTCCTCCGTGGTGCTTTAGCCCAGTTTCAGCTGTCTCAAACTTGTCTATATAGGTATGAGGCTTTTATCATCTATATAGGTGCAATAGTTTTTGTCCAAGATACTGTGAAAGGCTTTGCATTGATGGATTTAGCTACCTACTGAATCACTTGGCTTTTAGGTTGTTTGCTCATCTCATTAGTTAATATATATGTCGTAAACTTAACTTAACAGTAGTATACTAACAAAAGTGAGGGACTACCTTGCTAAACTAATTAAGCATCAATTTATTTAAGGATAAGAATAATGCATTATTTTGTTTTTCATTTTTTTTACTGAAATTAATGTGTTAATAATATATGAAAAATAATTAGTAGAATAATTCTTTATATAAAAATAATTAATTTGTATAAATTCTTTAACTTAGTCAACTTAGAAAATAAATTAAAATGACCCTAAAATTTGGTTTTGGAAAAAAACAAATCATGAACATACTAATAGATATATTTATCACCATTTCATTATTTCTATCTAAGATGGTCCATTTTTATTGTTTACTGAATATTTGTACCTTTCAGGACAACAAACTTAGATTTCCTTCACAATTGCTAGAATTAATATGAAAATTCTCCCGTTTTATCCTTTACAAGATATTAAATGTTGGTCTCACTACTATTGTAGCGTAAAATCTCTTGTTCTTACCTGTAAAATAATTTTTGTTTACGTACTAAATTTATGTATGAAATTATTTAGTATATTTAAAAATATGAAATAATTTTGATTTACGTAAATTGCTTAGGTAGTATAATTAATTTCTGTTAATTAATTTGCAAATCTCATAGTGTTAAAAATAACTCAAGAAAAGACTAAAATTTACTTCAAAGGTTCTGAGTAGGGGACAAATGTGCACCTTCAACCAATATTAAAGTACGCTTATTAAATTAGTAATTCTATTTAATACAAAAAATTCTTTTTTCTGATCAGTTTTATTTGCATAAATATAAGCGAAAAAAATACAACTGCCATGGATAGCAATTCTGCTTATTTGTCTCCCTTATAATACTTCATATATTTTGGCAAATAATGTATTTTGTTGCAAAAATTTTTCTATATGTATTAATACATCTTGATCTCCCAGAACCTACATCATCTAAATTATATTTCTGGCCCTTAATATGATATTTTTTACATTTTTTTATGTTTTTTAATTCGATACTACTTATTCTTCACCCTAGCTAATTCTTATTCACTTTTTTTTAATAGTGATCAGTTTTTTTCCCCCATTTTTTCAGTTCCTCCCTGCATCTGCGAGCTTGAAGACGTACCCATTGTTTTTACTCTGCGTTCGAAGTCGTTCGAGGTAAGTTTGTAATTTTTTTTCCTTTCTAATTGAAAACGAGATTTTTTAAGGGAAATTGTTTTTAATTATTAATATTGATAATAAAACTTATGTGTTGTCACTATGGTTTGAACATAGTTGTTGATATTTGAATATGCAATTTATGTTAATTATTTGTTATCTGTGGATATTTTTGCTTATGGATTAGAGTCAATATGTAAGTTCTTTGTGCATTGTATATATTCTTTTATAGAATGATTATTTGTATAAGTTGATGGTAATAGGTATAGTTATGGTTTACTTGGAGTGCTTTAGTGTAAATAGTTATATTATTTCATGGTGTAATGATAATAAAAATTATTATTATATGTTTAAACCATGTTGCAATAATATGACAATAATAATGCAGAATAATTAGTAAATTAATTTGGAGACCAATAGAGAGAATCTTTAAACTTTACGTATTATGAGTTTAACAATTGAATTTGGAAAAGTGAAGAAAAAAAAGTCTTATTTCACTAAAAAAAAATAAACCATGGTTACGGATATTTTAGTTTAGATAATAAAACATTAAAAAAAATAACCAAGGAATTAAACAAAAACACTATAATTTATTAAACTTATGGTCTAATATCAGAAACGAAAATAATATAGGGACTGGAAATGTGTTTCAGAAAAAAGAAAAGTTAAAGTAGAAGAATAGCGAAATCGAGAATCGGAAAGATATTTTCATGATAAAATGTCACCAACCTTGAAAAGAGGAGGAGTCACTGTCCTTCGACAAAATCCAGCTATCCTGATTGTACCAAACATGAATTGAACGCAAACTGCTTCCTAACCCTAACCTTTACCTTAGACCATAATATCTAAACTTAAACCCAAGACCCCAAACCTAAACTTTAAAACCCTAATTACAAAATCTAACCTAAACTATAAGTCTATAATCGTAGCAGTATCAACCCTATACCTAAATCTAAACTCTAATAGACATAAACTTAGACCCTAATCTTAACACTAATTTTAACTTTACCATAAACGCTAAATAAAAAATCTGAACCCTAATCCCCATAAACCCAAGACTCTAACCTTAACCTTAACCTTAACTATAAGCTCTTAATCCAAATCATAAACCCTCAAACTCTAACCTTAAAACCCTAAACCATAAAGTATTAACGCACAGTTTTAACCCTCATCCTAAACATTAACTTTCTTTATTCATTACCTTTTTTACTTAGTAAAGCCTATATGTAATAAAATATAATGAAGAAAATTTTTAATTTAAATACTAAGGACAATAAGAATAATAAGAACAATAAGAACAATAATTACGTTCGTTAATCATAAGAACAATAAGATTGAGAATAAAATTTGTTTATCTCACAATTTTTTAAGTTACTTACGTAAACATTAATGAACTTTTGTTATTTTTATTAACTCAATATTAAACTTTACTACGTATATCATTTAATAGATTGAGGTGTTTATGATTACGAACAGATTTTGTTTGTAATGGAATCCGCCGGTAGTTGGATGTACAGTAACCGTTTCTTGCCTGGCCGAACGGGTTACACACAACAGTGGGAGTCCAGGGTCGAAGAATTTATATCATTTGCTGTCTCTCACCCTGAAACTATGAGCGGGTTATGCATTCGCTGTCCTTGTTGGAAATGTAAGAATTTGCGATTTCAACAGTCTGATGAGGTCAGAGTTCATCTGTACAAATGGGGGTTTAAGCCTTTTTACTTGAATTGGACCGCTCATGGTGAGCCATTTAATGAAGCATCAGATACTGATCCAGGTGTGGGTGGGTTTGATCAGTTTGACCAGGGGAGTTCGACGAATCCATATGAAAGGATGGTATTAGATGCCGTTGCCCCTAGTTACTCACAAATTCCGGAAGCCAATGTTGCAGAGCCGAATGAAAGTGCAAAAAAAAATTTTAATCTTTTGAATTCAGCATCAACTCCTTTATGGGATGGGTGCGAAAATCGTTCTGAGTTATCTGCTGCTGTCTGTCTTCTCAACCTTAAGTCTGAGTATCACATGTCACAAGCATGTTTTAATGGCATTGCCCAACTGATGAAGGAGACTCAACCAACAGATAGTAAGATGTCATCAAATTGGTATGAAACTAAGAAATTAGTTTCACAGTTGGGTATGTCTCACAAGAAGATTGACGTCTGTGTGAATGATTGTATGTTGTTCTGGAAAGATGACAGTAGTGTGCGTATTTGTAAGTATTGTGGAGCTGAGAGATATAAGCCAAAAAAGGGAGGTCGTGGTAAAGATCGACCGAGAAAAACCATGCATTATTTACCACTAAGCCCTCGTCTGCAACGCTTATTTGCGTCATTGTCAACAGCTGAGCAGATGAGGTGGCATAAGGAGCAAACACAGGTCCCAGGTGTTATAAAACATCCATCAGATGGTGAAGCTTGGAAACATTTTGATCAGACCTACCCATGGTTTGCTTCGGAAGCACGAAATGTCAGATTGGGGTTGTGTGCCGATGGATTTACACCTTTTGGACCATCTGGGAAACAATACTCTTGTTGGCCTGTGATCGTTACTCCGTATAATTTGCCCCCTTGGATGTGCATGAAAAAACCCTATATGTTCCTTTCGTTGCTGATTCCAGGTCCACGTAGCCCAAATCATAAGATTGATGTTTATCTACAACCTCTAATAGACGAGCTACGACATCTGTGGTTTGATGGCGTTGAAACATGGGATGTGTCATTGAAACAAAATTTTATTCTGCGAGCAGCATTAATGTGGACCATAAATGACTTTCCGGCTTATGGCATGCTATCAGGGTGGATGACACATGGGCGATTGTCTTGCCCTATTTGTATGGGCGAAAGTAAGGCATTCCAACTTAAGTATGGCGGGAAAATTTCATTTTTCGACTGTCATCGGCAATTCCTTGCCCGGAACCACCCATATAAAAGGAATTGTACTTGCTTTAAGAAGGGGAAATCAGAGAAGTCATTGCCTCCTCCGCGCTTATCAGGTGAAGATATATTTGAAAGAATCTCATGGATTCCATCAGTTGGTAACGATGGGCCACAACATCGCCCGTGCGATTATGGGAAATCACATAATTGGACGAAGCAAAGCATTTTCTGGCAGTTACCATATTGGGCCACGAACTTAATACGACATAATCTTGATGTTATGCATATTGAGAAGAACGTGTTTGAGAATATATGGAATACTGTGATGGATGTTAAGAACAAAACGAAAGATAATGTGAAAGCACGGAAGGACCTGGAAATTTATTGTAATCGGCCGGAGTTAAACATGGTTCCACTTGATGATGGTCGTTCGTTCAAACCAAAGGCGAGGTTCACATTTGATGTTAACCAAAGGCAAGATGTGATCGCCTGGGTAAAATCTTTACGACTCCCTGATGGATATGCCTCGAATCTTGGGAGATGTGTTGATACAGTTGGTTGCAATATGTATGGTATGAAGAGTCATGATTGCCACGTTATGATGCAAAGGCTTCTCCCCATTGCCCTCGAAGCGCTACCCGACAATATTTGGAAGCCATTAACGGAGTTAAGCCTATTCTTTAGAGACTTGTGCTCTCCAGAGTTGCATGAAAATCACTTGTTTGCGTTGGAGGAAAATATTCCAATTATAATTTGTAAGCTTGAGAGAATTTTCCCTCCAGGGTTTTTTGATGTCATGGAGCATCTCCCAGTTCACTTGCCCTTTGAAGCAAGGGTTGGAGGACCTGTTCAGTACCGATGGATGTATAAATTTGAGCGGTGCATGCATGACCTAAAAATGAAGGTTTCTAATACTGCTCATGTTGAGGGATCGATATGTGAAGCATACCTTATAGAGGAGACTTCCATCTTTTGCTCTCATTACTTTGAGTCCCATGTTCCCTCAATGATGAACCGTGTACCAAGAAATGACGATGGTGGTCCTGTCTAATGTAATGGTGACTTGTGGTCCACATTCACTTTTCAAGGACGACCATATGGTGCATGCCGATATAGATTCCTCACGGACAATGAACTCAGACTTGCAATCACATACGTTCTTCTAAACTGTCCTCAGATCAGGCCATACCTAAAGTAAGTCATTTGATTCCTCACGGACGATGAACTCAGACTTGCAACCACATACGTTCTTCTAAACTGTGCTCAGATCAGGCCATACCTAAAGTAAGTTGTCATTCATGTGAAGCCATTCCAACTGTGATTATGTTGAAATTCAGTACTACTCATCAAACAAAACTAACAAATTTTTATTGTTTCTGTTATTGGCGACAGTATGTTTGTGGACATGGTCAGGGAAACTGCACCCGAGATAACAATGTCCGAGATGGACATACACATTGAAAACAATTTCTCAGCCTGCTCCGACAATATGTACGTGTGCTTTTAGGACAGAATGTATTGTAATATGTTAAGTTATAAAAGTCTCCATATATATTGTCCTAAATTGAAATATGTTTTACATAGGTTGATGACCCAGGTAACAATATTGTCGATAACATCTTGTGGGATGTTGCATGTGGGCCCTCGCGGAGAGTTCAGACATGGCCGGTGTATTTCACAAATGGGTACAAGTTTCACATCAGTGAATGGGGGAAGGACAAATCAACATTTAATAGTGGAGTCTGCATACGCAGCACGGGTGCAAGTGAAGTTGAATGTGATTTTTATGGTATATTAGAAGAAGTCATTCAACTCGAATATCCCGGCTTTCCGCATAAGAATGTTGTCTTGTTTAGGTGCAACTGGTTTGACCCAACACCTGAACGTGGAACTCGAATGCATAAACAGTTTGGGTTAGTTGAGATCCGGAAATAGCCGCAGATATCAGAAGTTTGATCCTTTCATTCTAGCATCACAGGCTGACCAAGTTTACTACACACAATATCCGAGTAAGTCACGTGAAAGAAACGGGTGGTCAGCTGTTATGAAGATAAAACCTCGATGGATAATACAGGCTGCAATTCTGGACACGGATGACGTGTATCAAGACAGTGGATCCGTTAATTGTCAAAGAATTAAAGATGACCCAATTGAGGAGTTAGCTGACCCGGGTGTCGGTGATGATATTGAAGAAGATGTACTTGAGGAGGGGGGATCTAATGGCGAGACAGAGGATGATGAGGAGTTTATATCCGATGACAGTGACTTTGAAGAGTCCGAGGAGTTTGAGTCGAATGACAGCAGTGGGTCGAATGAATGATTAGATAACATGTACTAGGAATAATGATAACTTGTAATTTCTAAGTAATGTGTACCAAAATATTTTGAGTACATTTATGTACCCCTAATACTGCACAATATATGTCAGTAAATATATGTTATGTTTAATTTACCAACTTACCTAAAAATAAATGCAGATGCCTCGTAAAGGGGATAACACCTATAAACGCCGACTTGGGAAAGGACCATTTGCGCAATTTAAGGAGGTAATGGAGCCAATACTTAATGAACGACATAGGATGGGTTCTTCATCCTGGGCACAGGAGGATGTCGGTGTACAGACGCAGGGAACAACAGTGCCAGCCACGCAGGTCCCCTCACATGAGCACCGATCTGACGGCGGTGGAGGCACGCTATTTGGACATGGATCTGGTGCGCGCCACCTGAGGCACCCCATAGTGACGACTCATCCCTCAGATGATGATATACATATTGATAACATCCCATCATTGACGTCACAGACAGCAGGCCGACCGCGGATGAGGATATCCCCACATGGTAACACGTAAGTGATAAATACCAGACACACGTATTAATATTAGTAAGAGTAAATACTTTACATGGAATCATTCTTTGAAACTTAAGTCATATAATTTCAACGTCACAGATTCATTCCAGCTGTGGCGACACGGTTAGTGACACCATGTTTCACCACACATTTCAAACCATATTCTGATTGGTCCTCCGTCTCTCCATCAGACCTGCAGCAATGGTGGCATGTTTTTGAGGTATGACAATAATATTACTATGATAATGATGTAATAATGTTATAAGATATAGAATTGTATTTTCCCATGCTAATAGTTTAAACATATTAACCTGTACAGAGGAGCTGTGAGTGGGATCCCATACACCATAATGAGGTGTATCGGGTGTGGAATATATTGGGAGCACAGCATTACAGAAGCATGATGTCAGAAATTCGGCATGTGAAAGATCCAGTTAAACGTCGAGCAAAGGCAAACTTTATGTCAGATGCTGCATATGCGGAAATGGAGGCATATTGGGCGAGCCCTGAGTTCATTCAGAAGTTCGCGAAGTTCAAGGCAATGCGAGCAACAATAACTGACGAGGATTCACAGTTTGGCTCTTGCAGTGTGACATATGCTGGGGGATCTATCTCGATGTCTGCACATCGAGAGCAAATGATATGTATCTCGCTAATGCTCTTTCAAACAACAGTTCAGATACTAATGAAATTAAATTACATATTAATGTTACGTTTCATTCAATTAGAGAGAGAGAGATCCTGTGAAGAAGGACCCTGGCTTGTTTAAAGTCCTTCAGGCGACACATAAAAAGAAGAATGGGAAATATGTTAGTAAGCGCTGTGAAGAAGTTGCTGTAAGTAGTAAAACTGTTTGGTCACAGAATATTCTTAAGTTAATTACTACGTTTTACAAATTATGACTTGACTAAATGTATTTTATGACGTTTCTGTAGACTCGTATCAGTGCAGAGATTGAGGAGCAAACACAGCAAGAGGATGGAATAGAGGCCATTGATGAACTAGCAATCATTAGTACCGCATCTGGCGGTAGAAGGAGAGGCCGTGTATTTGGATTAGGATCTGAGCAGTGTGCTATATCGGGACGCCGACAGCCAGGTCCCATCCCGCCTATCGACATCACACAGACACCGCAATTCAACGAGCAAGTACAGAAGATGATGGCAGAGGAGAATGCGCGAAGGGATGCGGAGTACGAGATGAAACTCGAGAGAATTAAGAGGAGACAGAGAGCAGAGATGGAGGCTCAGAGAGCCGCATTGGAGGCAAACCGGGCTCAGTTGGAGATTATTTGTCGTTCGCTAAACCTTTCGTGCCTGGCGGCACAACCAGTTCCACATTATCCTGATGACTCGGACTCAGAGGATGAGGAGATAATCGGGACTCCGTGATGGGCGTCATCAACAGGTTAGCGCATTTCCAAAGTTCTTCTATTAGAGCCATAGACATAATAATTTTTAGACCTAAATCAGACTGACTTGATATTTATGAAATGTGTAAGCCGTTGAATGTTGAATGCTTTCTTTCAGACATATCTGTTATTGCTTTAATTATGCTGTATTTGAGAATTGCATATTTTAATAATGTTCACATAGTTGTGTAATGTTTATTGCTGAGTAAGGCCGGGCGTACTTTTGAATTCTTACAATTAATTTTGAATGTGGAATAAAACAGGGAAAAATACGAAACAACCGAAACCTGGAACGTTTAATATATATAACGAACGCGAAAATGGGAAACTTACCAACATGCGCGCGTTGTTAATTACCAACTTGCAATACGGTCAGTACCAACGGCTTCATAACAACAACCTTACCAACTTCTTACTTACCAACTGCTAGCCGTTGGCTACCAACTGTCAGCCGTTGGTAATTTACCAACTGCTGTCAGTTGGTAACTGGCAGTTGGTAAGCTACCAACTGTCAGCCGTTAGTAATTTATCAACTGCCAGCAATTGGTAACTACTACCACGCGATGGAAACCGAGTGCTTTCCATGACCGTTGGTAATTACCAACGTCTACACGTTGGAATGTACCAACGTGTTATTAGTTGCGCGTTGGTAAAAAATTTTCCAACTTATCGAATACCAACTGCCATTTACCAACGTGCAGCAGTTGGTAAATTGAACTTACCAATTGCTGCACGTTGGTAAATGACAGTTGGTAAAGTCCTATATTTTAGTAGTGTATATGATTCGTTATATAGTGGAATTTTTGTATCTCTAATTCTAGGATGTTCCCTTGCAAGAACAAGAACCAAAAAGTGGAGCATTGCAAGTTAATTACCAAACCCTTTAATTAGAAATTAGAAAAATTAATGTCACACATTTATTATAATTGATATTTTCCTCTCAGTCAACCACATAACAAAAAAACTTAGGACTAATTATTAATATAGTTTCAAAATTATAATGTATTCTTTTATTAATTAATGAGTTTTAAAATGAAATATTTTAAAATTCATGTGAAATAGAATTTTGAATTAAAGAGTTTTCAAAAGAATTAATTTTAAAATTATTTTTAACCTAAACGCAAAAATTAAAAAATCTTAGGACTGAAATGGAAAAGTATGATCAGTTTTATTACTTCGAATTATCATTCCTAAAAAATTGGAAGAAAATAAAACAGAAAAATGAAATGCAATGCTTTGCTATGTATGAAAACCCTTGGCGGGACTTCTAGAAAAGAAACTAAAGATCAAAATCTCTCTAAACCCCATTTCTTCTCACACTCGGAATAGTCATGACCATGTTCCTCCGTCGTGTTATCTTTTCCCATAATAACTGATATATTTTTCATTTGATAAAAATTAATAATGTTGTATCATTCAATTAAATTGTGTTTTTCCATTAATTTAAGTGTGTCACTAATAAGACATCAAACATTTTTTAAAGTGGTTTTTACAGTTACCCATAATTTTTTGACGTCATCAATCAGTTGTTAATCAAAGTTACAGCTAGCCTCCATGAATTTAATTTAGTTTATAATTACACTCAAAGCTTTTCCTATCAACAAATTAAATTTAGACATTAAACATTTCACCTCTTCCTCTTTCTCTTGCTTTTCATCGCCACCTCCTCCTACTGTCCGGCCACCACCACTTTTCACCATAGCAACCACGCAACAAGCACAAGAAGATCTACAACAATGGCGGCTCCAAGGTTGTCACTGTCAAACCAACTTAACCTCGGTTGTTTTTCATATCCAACTCCGAAACCAACTCGACCCCTTCTGAATTCCAAAATTAAAAAATTCCCCAAAAAAATTTTAAAATATTTTCCATTTACTTACCTTTTGCTTTTGCAAAGGAATGTTTATCTTCTTCTGTTCCACTTCCTTCGCCTTCCATGGAGATTAATAAACAAACGATCTGCTATAAGTGCTTCGCTAACAGCAAAGCCATGGGAGGCCAAATGATATCTCACTTGGGCAAACTTCCAATTCCTAGCAAACCCACCCAAACACCTCCTTACAATTATCTCAATATTTTAAATTTGCCGCCCCTATGGGCCTCAAACCGGCACTACTGTTGTCCTCTTCATTGCTTGTCTGTTGTCATTCGATCACCAAGGCTCAGGTGCACTATTTGTCCAATAATTGATTCATCAACCACCAAATTCAGCCCAAATGCACCAAAGATCTTCCCACTCGATCCTGAACCCTACACTCGGTCCAAAATCGATGAGACCACTCCACCCGTTCTTCTTCAGCTTCTCCCCGTAGTACCATCCCCTGTGACTCAACATATCCTTGTCCGCCACACACACACCAAAATCTTTTATGCCGCCACGTTCCCCAAGCTCATCTCATCCACCAGCTTGATCCATGGTTTGTTCGCCCCACAAATCATCCAACGAGCCACTTGCCATAGCCTTTCCACAAACAGTCTCTTCTCCGGGTCAGTTGGCTCTCCTTCCACTGGCTTTGTCCCCCAGAAATAAGGATGAATCAAGATGATGCCCGATAGGTGCACGTCGGGAACCATCTCGGTTTTGATCCTCACACCCATGTGGTGGTTGAAGAACACTTTGCTTAGTTTAGCCTGCCGATTCAGCCAATCTTCAGGGATATGGTTTTAGGGAAAAGTAAGCTAACGCTGGAGGTAAAGAGAGGGCTTGAATTATTGATAAAAAAAATTAGAGGGCTAAAAGTGTTTTTTTTATTATTTATATTAATATTTTTATGTTATGTCAATATTTTTCATGCGATCTAAGGTCAAATTGACGAAAGGTAGTTGATTGAGACAAATAATCGAAAGAAAGATACATCACTAGGATAACATGAAGTTCAAGTACCCATTTTAGGAAATAAAAATAAGTCAAGTAACCCTTCCTAAGTTTCAAAAAATTGTGCAAAAATGCATTAGTGGGAAATTTGATATTTTTCTATGCAAAATAATATTTTAATGTTAATTATTAAAAAATACCAAGTAACTTGAGATTATTATAATAAAGTTACTAGATGATTTGAATAAGAATTCTTGAAGTTGCTATTATATAATATTAAAAAAAAAGCAAAAGGGAAAGTATAGATTTGAAAAGCTTTGGGTGTAATTATAAACTTGACTAAATTCAAGGCGGCTAACGGCGCTAAAAAAATGTGGGGATAAGTATAGATTTTTAAACATAAGGGGAGCAAGTGTAATTAGAAAAAATTAATGTTTCACATTTATTATAATTGATCTTTTCCTCTCGGTCAACCATATAACAAAAAAACTTAAGATTAATTATTAATAGAGTTGCAAAATTATAATGTGTTCTTTTATTAATCAGTGAGTTTTAAAATGAAATTAATTAAAATCTCTGTGAAAGAGAATTTTGAATTAATGAACTTTCAAATGAATTAATTTGGAAATTGTTGTTGGGCTGAACGCAAAATTGAAAGATCTTAGAACTTAAATGGAAAGGTATGATAAGTTTTATGACTTCAAATTGTCTTTCCAAAAAAAAAAAAAAAGGAAGAAACTAAAACAGAAAATGAAACTCGACGTTTTGCTATGTATGAAAACCTTCGTTGGGACTTTCGGAAATTAAACCCGAGATCAAAACCTCCCTAAATCGCATTTTTTCTATTTCTTGGAACAGCAGCCATAGCCATGTTCATCTGGTGCGCTGCCTTGACAAGAACTCTCTAGCTCCGCTTCTTCTCCCATAATAATTTATATATTTTTCATTTTTGTAAAACTTAATAATATTGTATCATCCAATCAAAATGTGTTTTTTCATTAATTTAAGTGTGTCACTAATGAGACATCAAACATTTTTTAAAATATGCTTATATGATTGGATATATAGCGGAATTTTTGTATTTCTAGTTCTAGGATGTTCCCTTGCAAGAACAAGAATAAAAAGGGGGAGCACTGCAAGTTAATAACCAAACTCTTTAATTAAAAATTAAAAAAATTAATGTCAGTTAATTATTATAATTGATCTTATTATTAATATAGTTGCAAATGTACAATGTGTTATTTTATTAATTAATGAGTTTTAAAATGAAATAATTTAAAATTAATGTCAAAAGGAATTTTGAATTAATGAATTTTTAAATGAATTAATTTTGAAATTGTTGTTGGGTTGAACACAAAAAATTGAAAGATCTTATAACTGAAATGGAAAAGTATGATAAGTTTTATGGCTTCGAATTGTCATTCCTGACAAAAGGAAAGAAAATAAAATAAAATAGAAAATGAAATGCTCCGCTTTTTCTCCAAAAATAATTGATATACTTTTCAGTTTTATAAAAATTAATAGTGTTGTATCATCCAATCAAATTTTATTTTTTCATTAGTTTAAGTGTGTCACTAATGAGACATCAAACATTTTTTAAAATATGCTTATATGATTTGTTATATAGTGGAATTTTTGTATTTCTAGTTCTAGGATGTTCCTTTGCAACAGCAAGAACCAGAGAGCGAGCACTGCAAGTTAATTACCAATCTTTTTAATTAGATATTAAAAAAATTAATGTCACACAATTATTATAATTGATCTTTTTCTCATAGTCAATCACATAACAAAAAAACTTAGGACTAATTATTAATATAGTTGCAAAATTATAATTTTCTCTTTTATTAATCAATGAGTTTTAAAATAAAATAATTTAAAATTTATGTGAAAGAGAATTTTGAATTAATGACTTTTCAAATGAATTAATTTAGAAATTATTGTTGGGCTGAAAGCAAAAATTGAAAGATCTTGTAACTGAAATGGAAAAGTATGATAAGTTTTATGACTTGAAATTGTCTTTCCTGAAAAAAGGAAGAAAATAAAACAGAAAATGAAACACAGTGTTTTGTTATGTATGAAAACCCTTATTGGGACTTCCAGCAAAGAAACCCAAGATCAAAACCTCCCTAAACCCCATTTCTTCTTACGATCAAAACAGCCGTAGCCATTTTCCTCCACCGCACTGCCTTGATGAGAACCTCCAGCTCCGCTTCTTCTCCCATAATAATTGATATACTTTTCATTTTTATAAAAATTAATAATGTTGTATCATCCAATCAAATTGTGTTTTTTTCATTAATTTAATGTGTCACTAATGAGACACCAAACATTTTTTTAAAATATGCTTATACGATTGGATCTATAGTGAAATTTTTGTATTTCAAGTTGTAGGATGTTGCCTTGCAAGAACAAGGACCAAAAAGGGAAGTACTGCAAGTTACTTCATCTGTTTTTTCACAAAGGATGACCATTTTATTTTTATTGGCTTAAGTTTAATTTAAATATATTTATATTAATTTGTATTAAAAAAATTTTAAAAATTATATTTACAAACTTCATCCCACCTAGGCAAATGGGTTTGCACCTGCTAGTCACCAATTTTCTTCTTAAGAAGAGACATATGAAAAACATTATGGATCTTAGCCCCATTGGGAAGTTGTAGTTTGTATGCTACTAGTCCCACTTTTTGCGGGATCAAGAAAAGACCATAATATCTAGCTACCAGTTTATGAACAGAAGAGTGCTTCAAAGTGGTCTGACAATACTTAAGTAACTTTAGATACACCCATTCACCAGGTTGAAATTGCCTCTCTGATCTATGTTTATCAGCCAACTTTTTCATCCTTTGCTGAGCCTTTAGTAATCTAGCATTTAGTTGGGTGATCCAGGGATGGCAATTGGGAGAGTGAAATTTGTAATCCACAAATATCTGCTTATGACGGGTGGATAAACAGGTAAAAATACTTGCTGTGGGGTAGATATGGGTAACAAAACACACCCGTCTAACAAATACGGATAGGTGGCGGGTAAAAGGTATCCATACTTGGTAAATTCGCCGTGCCTACCCGCAAAACCCGTGAAGTGTAAATTTCCTACTTAGTAATTATAATGGGATACAATACTTACACTTAACTAATACTCCCTCTGTCCCGTAATTTTTGCTCCATTTGGTATTGCACGTGGTTTTAGGCGAGCAGCGTTTTTACGCAAATCTTCCAAATTTGCCCCGACCTCTTCGCCGGTCCTCGCGTCCTTCTCCCCGTCTTCTCCTTCGCCGGTCCTCTGTCCTCTGTCCTCGCTATGCTGTCGAACGTCGAAGTAGTGAGGAAGAGACGGATCGCAATCTCGTCCTCCCTTCGCCTCGCCGTCCTCGACGCCGCCAGCTGCCGGTCACCCTCCTCAAGGTCGCCTGCCACCGGTAAACCAAGCCCAGGTGGCCTTCCACCTCAGCGCCGCCGAAAGGGGAGAATCGAGGTCCTCGTTCTCCGTCGATCTCCATGCCGTGTCGATCTCCTCCGAAGCTAGTGAATTTCAGACACCCATTTGCCCCAATCCCGCGTCGATCTCCCTTCTTTCGCCTCCGTCCTCCTCTCTCCTCTCTACCTTCTTCGGATCCTAATCGAGCAGCAGATCTGGGCGGCCAATTGGCTGTTGAAACGGCAGCCATGGTTTGTGCGTGGGTGGAGCAAGGGATCGAAAAAGAGGAAATCGAGGCGATTTATGAATTTTGTTTTTCTTAAGTAAAAGAGTGAAGTAAAAAATAAAATAGGGGTAATGTGGTAAATTTATTATAAAAACTTGCTAAAAAGGGAAATGGTGCAAAGATTTTGGGACATCCCAAAAAGAAAAATGGTGCAAAAATTTTGGGACGGATGGAGTATTTTATACTAATTCTCATAGAACATTTTCTTGTATGTATGTTATGATTTTGTATATTTTATGATTTTTTTTGTATTATATGTGGATAATGACTTTATATGTATTTTTCATATTTTATTTTTTTGAAATTAAAAAAAAACATAGTTTAAACCGCAAGTTACTAGAGACTACAGATTACCTGCAGGTCATGGGTGTAGATGAGATTTTTAAACCACTTGCGGATACTCCCGAAGTCACGGGTATTAAAAAAACCACTGACATGGATGGCGGATAGGGAGTATCTACGTTCTATCTGCCTTATTGCCATCCCTAGGGTAATCATTTGCTCTCCAGCTGCCAAACTCCTATCCACAACTTCCATGTTAGAATCCCTAGGAACATAGGGCAAATAAATTAGAGGGGCTTGACTGTACATGACCTCAAAAGGTGTTAGGCCTATGGCTGAATGATAGTTAGTATTGTACCACCACTCAGCTAAGGGAAGCCATTTTACCCATTCCTTTGCTTTATCTCCTGTCATGCATAAGAGATAAGCCTCAACACACCTATTTGCAACTTCTGTCTGCCCATCACAACTTCTGTCTGCCCATTTGTCTGTGGATGGTAGTTGGTGGACATCTTAAGCTTAAGCTTCATCTGCTTCATCAATTCTCGCTAGAACTAATTCATGAACACTGCATCTCTATCACTGACAATATCCTGAGGCATGCCATGCAGCTTGTATAGATGCTTCATGTAAATTTTAGCCATAGCAACTGTTGAATAAGGATGGGACAAAGCCAAAAAATGTGCATACTTATTGAGTTTGTCCACCACTACCAAGATCATTTCCTTTCCTTCAAATTTAGGTAAAGCATCAATGAATCCATTGATATGCTACTCCAAACCTTAGGAGAAATAGGAAGAGGTTGTAAAAGACCAAGATATGTTGCATTATCATATTTAAACATCTGGCAAATATCACACTAGCATATGAAACTCCTGGTATTCTTGCTTATGTTCTTCCAACAATAGAATTAAGTTATTCTCCTTTGGGTAGCTTCCACTCCTGAATGTCCTTCACTAGAGTCTACATGGATAGACTTAATGATTTTAGTTCTCAAGATCATGTCACGCCCCATAACTAATTTCCCTTTTTTTCTTTAACCCCTGGCCATCAATTGAGTATTTAAGATGTATATTAGGGTTACTCAACTTTTCTAGAATCAACTCTGGTAATTGAGCATCCTCTTCAACACTATTCTGAATCTCCTTTATTAAATTTGTAGTGAAAGTAGTAAGGGTTATCACTTGCAACTATTGACAAGTAACTCTAGATAAAGAATCAGCAACTATAGTCTTTCTCCCTTTCTTATACTATATTTCATAATCATAAGGTAGCAACTTGATAATGAACTTCTGTTGAAGTGGGGTAAGAATTCACTGCTCCATTAAATGTGTAGGACTCTAATGGTTAGTTCTAATAATAAACTTCCTTCCTATTAAGTAAGGATGCCACTTTTCAATTGCAAAGACTAAGGCCATAAATTCTTTCTCATATGTAGACAATACCTGGTGCCTCAGATATAACACTTTACTGATAAAGGCCAATAGGTGCCCCTTTTGCTACAATACAACTTCAATCCCTTCTTTACTTACATATGTTTCCACTTTAAACTGTTCACTAAAATCTAGTAATGCTAGCACAGGTGCCCTCAACATAGCTTCTTTAAGTTGTATGAACGCTATCTTAGCCTCACTACTCCTTCTGAACCTTTTTTTCTTGAGCAGATTGGTTAGTGGTCTACTAATGATGCCATGGTTCCATATGAACTATCTATAGTAACCTGTTAATCCTAAGAATCTCCTTAACTATTTCATATTCTTAGGGACAAGCCAATTTTGCATGGCTTCAATATTTTGTGGACTAATAGCCATACCATCTTTGCCAATAACATGGCCCAAATACTCCAATTGAGTCACCCAAAATTACATTTACTTTTCTATACCAGCAGTGCATTACTTCAAAGCAACTCCAAGGTAATTCTTACATGCTTTAAGTGTGTGTCCCAATCAGGGCTGTATATTAAGATATCATAAAAAAAAACCATTATAAATCTCCTCAAATGTTGCTAGAAAACTAAGTTCATGAGGGCTTGAAAAGCCAATGGTGCATTAGTTAAGCCAAATGACATAACCAGGAACTCATAGTGACCTTGATGTGTCTTGAAAGCTATTTTATGCACATCCTCCTTAGACTTTAGGATGTGGTGATAACTAGATTATAGATCCATCTTAGTAAAATATGTAGCTCCATTCAACTCATCCAACAGCTCTTCTATTACTAGCATTGGAAATTTGTCCTTGCCTATGACTTTGTTAAGCTCCCTATAATCCACACAAAGTCTCCATGTCCTATCCTTCTTCTTAACCAATACTATAGGTGAAGAAAAAGGACTTTGACTTGGTTTAATGATTCCTGCTTGCAGCATATCCCTTGTTAATTGTTCTATAGCATCTTTTTGAATTGAAAGATATCTATAGTGCCTTATATTTACTGATAATGCTCCTGGTACTAGATTAATGTTATGATCATGTTCCCTTTAAAGTGGCAGCTGAGTAGATTCCTGGAACAGATCCTAAAATTGCCCTAATAGCTCATCCATGCTAGTAGGTTTTTTCTTCCTAATTACTTCTGCCTTACAACAACTAATCCCACTACTATTAGACTTAATCAGTTGTACTGCAAAAGCTTGCCCTTTTTTTCTACTTTTGGTTCTTTAGCTCCAATAAAGGGTTTTTGTGAGCATTCACAAACCTCTCTATGATGGCTACACCACAAACCTCTTTATGATGGCTACACAATACGATCTCCATATTAAACTCATTCGTCTCAGCCAATCTCTGACAAACTTTTTATGCCAATGCAAAGTAGGTCCATCCAAATGTATAGATGCCAACTCCACCTTATTTTCCTCTGCAACTTCATCAATATCAAATAACTGATTGCAACAAAAATCCATCCTTTGACATCATCTCCATTGAAGTGAGGAAAGTCAAGCTTACTGATTCTTGTCATTCCACACCCACCACTTTGATTAAGACCACTATTCCTCCTATTTGATTGAGTTGCTTCATTGGCGTCTTCCTCTGGGAAGATATTCTCCTTCAACTGGCCAAACAATCTTGACAATTGATCCTTCAATCTCTGTTCCAAATGCTGAACCTTCTCCGTCAATTTGTTTTCCAGCGCCTTCTTTAATTCCTGAAAATGAGTGCCCTCCGCCATGGATCTTCTAGGGTCTTGCTCTGATACCAATTGGTACAAGTTCACCAATTGAATTGAAATTGAGAAGAAAAAGATCGCATGAAGAGTAATGGTTGCTCGAGTTCAAGTATACGAGATTTCTCATGACTTACGAAGAAAGAATGAGAGAAATAGAGAGGGACATGTTCATCAACAACCTCAACGGAATCTGTACGCCGCTATTTATATGTTTTACAAGCTGAATCAATCGAAGGGATAAGAACGAAGCTTAACGGCCCTAACCAACTTTCCTGCCTAACCATGCACACCCTGATTACGCTTAATCTTTATTAAGCAAAATGTCTCTGTTCTACTCCTGCGACACCGTTTCATATCACAACAAAACAGACTCGAAGATTACGGCTTTTCCTACTACTTATTGTGCATGTTTTCTGGATTTGCCTCATTCAAGCTAACACCTTGGCCAATTGATTGTTGATGTCGATGGAGGAGTTAAGCCAGACGGAGGCTGATTCCATTTGCCGGCGGTTCAAGGTCCCACCGCAAGACCAGGAATCCAAGTCTTTGGAAGAAGGAGCGAGAAACGAATAGTCAGACAAGGTGGTCCGATGCACATCAAACATGTCGTTTCAACGGGACTTGTCCTTCCTGCAGGGAGCTTCGATGCGGATAACGATGAAAGGATCATGGCGGAGGAGATGCTAAGGTTCTTCTCATTGACTGGGGACATGGCGTGCACGTTGGAGGACTTTCGGGTCATGATAGCAGGAGTAGACAAGAAAGATGATGGATTTGTCTACGCCAGAGGAAGATAATTTAGGGAATTAATTTTTGTTTTAGGAATTGAGCCTTTTCTGGGATTTACGTTATCTGGTAAGAAATGAAAAAGAGAGAAAGGCTGTGGGAAGAGCAGTAGGCTCATTTTTCAGGTGCTTGCTGCAGGGAAAGAATGGGATAGGAGGAGGTAAGGAAAATGGAGCGAAGATGGTAGTTTAAGTGTAGATTTTACTAACTTGAGGGTGATTTGAGTAGAAGAAAGAAAAGTAGGACTAAAGTGAGTAGTTTCAATCAAGATTCCATTAACTTTAACATGAAAATGACGGAAGGATCACGTTTGGGACAAAATTAGGGAGATTAGGTACTTTAAGAGGAAAAAATGAAGGTTAGAGATCCATATAGTAGGAGTGAGCATGGGTCGAGTTGGTTTGGTTTTATGGTGGAACCGAACCAACCCGAAATGGTATCGGTTCCAAAATTTTTCTACCCAACCCAGAACCGAGAACCGAACAGAACCAGAACCATGGTTCTAGGTTTCTCGGTTTTGGTTCTCGGTTTTTTTGGTTTATACCATACACCTATAACAACACCAAAATTCAATAAATCTACATCCATAATCAGTTTTATGACATATTCAACATAATATACAATTAAATTAATATTTAAATATATGTACTTAGATACATTTAAAAGAGTTTAAAATGTTGTTCTTACAAAAATAGTTCAAAAGAGTTGCTTGTGGGGTATCTTTTATCTCAACCAGTTTACTTTATTCCAGTAATTCCAATATTGGTATGACATTCAATATGGAAAATTGAGCCTTTAAGACCATATTCTTCAGTATCAAAATCTAAGATGTAATAAATTTTTAATTTTGCATGACTCAAATGAAAAAAATATCATAATTGTGTCGTAAAGAGTAGTCTGGAATGAAAGATCAAAAGCAAAATAACTTAGGAGTGATGGGTCTATGAAGCAAAGTGATTTAAGTAAATATGGAGAAATTTCGTAAATGATCCCACAACTTCCATACTGTTTCAATTTGGAACATCAGTTTAAAAGTTTAATATAAAAACACAAAATAACCACCATAATACTTCAAAGAAATATGTGTGTGTGTGTGTGTGTGTGTGTGTGTGTGTGTGTGTGGATATATTAGTAATACTATAATTTTTATTATATAATTATATATATATCTCGAGTTCGGTTCTACCTCGAGTTGGTTCCATATGGAACCAGAACCAACCAAAAAACCGTCGGTTCTCCTATATGTGGAACCAACCCGAGAACCATGATCAATTTTTACCCAACCCAACCCAACCCAATGGGAGTGGTTCGGTTTCGGTTTCAAATCTAGCCAACCCATGCTCACCAGTCACCCCTACCATGGGTAAATTGCACGCGTTACCCCCAACCTTTTAATTTTGTTTCTGTTCTAACCCCAACCTTCATTTTGTTCGTTGCACCTCCCTAACGTGGCTAAAACGTTTCATTTTTAACCTTTTTTTGGATGGAATCCGTTATATTGGATGGAAAATGACACGTCAACGTAAGATTGTAGGGGAAAATATTTGTTTTAACCCTTGTAAACATTTCTCTTTACAAAAAAAAGCTTTAAAAATTTCAAATCTAGCAAGATTGCAGGTAGCGTTCTATGTGAATTGACAAGAGTGTGGGTCATCAATCTTCTTGAACGTCTAGTTCTACCAGAAATCAAAGCAATGGCCAGCGGAGTCTCAAACGTCCCGATCGCCACCCACTCCTGGCGTGACTCGGCGAAATAGAGAAGATATATCTCTTGATTAAGGCAACTCAGCCTCTGTCATCGTTGGAGGACATTAGATTGGCAGAGTGAATCAATGGTTGTCGTCCATGTGAATCGATGGCAGTGAAGAAGCCCAATTGAATCGCGTGCGAAGATCAGCGAACACGAGGAGACCTTGACCCCGACGCTTTGAATCCAACGCCTCGAATCCGGACCGACGGGGGGTGGAGGGAGAGGTGGAGGAGGAGGGGGCGCCGCGATTGTGGCCGGTGATTTGCAGGTGATTCGCAGGAAGGAGGCAGAGGAGGACGATTATGGCTGGTCGGAGGAGGAGGAGAGGCATAGAGGGACCCCGACGGTCGATTGAATACAGGGTATGGGGAGACGTGCCCGTACTTAAAATTCGCACATTTCACTGCCAATCAGGCTATTCTCGAAGCTTTTGCGACGGCCAGCAGAGTTCACGTTGTTGATTTCGGGTTGAAACAGTGAATGCAATGGCCGGCGCTGATGCAAGCGCTGGCTCTCCGACCGGGCGGGCCTCCAGCTTTCCAACTGACAGGAATCGGTCTACGGCAGCCAGATAACACCGATGCATTGCAACAGGTGGGCTGCAAGTTGGCCCAATTTGCTGAAACAATTGGCGTCGAATTCGATTTCGGGGGGTTTGTTTGCAACAGCTTGACGGATCTGGAGCCTGAAATTCTGAATCTCCGTCTGCCGGAAGTCGAGGCGGTGGCCGTGAATTGCGTGTTCGAGCTTCATCCACTCTTGACGCGACCCGGCAGAATAGAGAAGTATTGGGCTTGATTAAGGCAATGAGGGGTGAGGGAAGGCCGGAGAGGGACGACGGTGAGGGAAGGCTGGAGAGCGACGACAAATGAGAATGGCGGCAGGTGAGGGAGGCGGACAACGGATAGGTTGTTCCAAGAGGGAGGCGGAGATCACGAGGAAGAAGCATGAGGAGTTTCTTGCTAGATTTGAAAATTTTAAAGCTTTTTTTGGTAAAGAGAATGTTTACAAGGGTTAAAACAAACATTTTCCCCTACAATCTTATGTTGACGTGTCATTTTCCATCCAATATAACGGATTCCATCCAAAAAAGGTTAAAAATGAAACATTTTAGCCACGTTAGGGAGGCGCAACGAACAAAATGAAGGTTGGGGTTAGAACAGAAAAAAAATTAAAAGGTTGGGGGTAACGCGTGCAATTTACCCCCTACCATATAGTACAACGATAAAAAGATTAGGGACTAAAAATGAATTTTAAGCGTATGACAGCCTTGTTAATACTTCGGACTCCTAAACCCCGTCTCACGCTAAAAACCGCTAACCATGTTCCGCCGCGCTGCCTTGGTGAGAAGCCTCCACTGCCGCTTCTTCTCCGCCGAGGCCGCGCTCGAGATTTCCCCGTCGACTTCGCCGTCGCGACCGTTGTCCATATCGTACCCGTTACAGTATCTCGAAGGCTTTCCTAAACCCGACTCGAAATACGCCGAGACGATACTAGCTATTCCGCGCGCCTCCTCCGGCAAGAGCATTGCCGCTAAGGAGAGGAAAGTCGGTCGGCTCCCCAGCATCGTGTTTGAGCAAGAAGATGGCCAGCATGGAGGCAACAAGAGGCTCATTTCCGTCCAGACCAATCAAATCAATAAATTGGTTAACAATCTAGGCCGCTCTTTCTTTTTGTCCAGGCTCTTCGATCTTGAGGTTCGCTCCGAATTCGGTGCTGGTGATCTTGTAGAGAAGGTCCGGGTGCTTCCCAGATTGGTGAGCCATTTCCCCTGTATCTGTTTTTCACTTGGAAGTTAAAATGTTTTGTTAGGAGGATCAAGGTTGTGGTTCGCTTGGTTGCTACAGAATGGTGGGGAAAGAAGAATGGGAGAATAAACGTATTCTAGCTTAGTTGCTAGCTAGTTATGCTTAAATGAACAAGCAATTTAATCTTCAGAAGTTGTCTCATGAGGAATTTTGGAAAAAAAGAAGAACAAATTATGAGGTAGAATAAGCTGTAGCTAGAGCGTGGTTCATTTGGTCTGCCTGGTTTCTGAATGGTACAGGTACATATTTTGATTGCTTTTGTTCTTCCTAGGCTGTTCCTAGAAGATTCTACAAGGATGCCAGCTTCACTTTCAAAAATAGACTGACTATACTAATCGATACTATCCTGCGGTAATGAATTTATTTAGTTTCTTTATTGCTTGGATGGAACTTGAGCCAAAATATTTACCTGGATAGGCTCAATAAACAGCCCATAGAATTCAAGTAGTTTCTCGAGGAATTTGGAAAAGAACAAAGTATCGGGTGAAGAAATTGAAATTGAAGGTGTTGTTCATTTGGTTTGCCTGGTGTTTGAATGGTACAGGACATATTTTTGCTTGCTTTTGTTCTTCCTGGGCTGTTCCTAGAAGATGCTAGGAGAATGCTAGTTTCACTTTCAAAAATAGGCTACCAATTGTTATTGTTCTGCATGAATAAAGCTATTTATATGATTTTATTAGTTTATGTATGTGTGTGTGTGTGTATAATAAAGCTATGTATGTATGTATATATATATCTGGAATGGTTTCTCACTGAGATTCATCTTGCCTCAATGTTTTCAGCTTCATTGGCGTGGGGGTACTGATGCACCTCTGAATGTGACCTTCATTAGGGCATCTTCCACTGCGTTTTTGAAGGTTGATGTCCCCCTTGTATTCAATGGAGAAGATGTGTCCCCTGGACTAAAAAAAGGTGAACTTCAAGAATCTGATCAATCTTTCTGCTGATTTTGCATAGATCTTATGAGTGCTATTGTTTCTATCATGTTTTGAGTTGCATTTTGATGTGCTGAATCAAGCTTGCTAGTTTAATAGTACTCTTATTAGCTTGAATGATGAAGTGAGGTATAATTATTTCTTGTTATCTTCATAAAGAGTTTAGTGTATCCGACCTATCAACATTTTTTTCCAAACCTATTTTGTTTTATAGTCAAGATAACTTCATTTCTTGTCTCATAGTTGCACTTGCTCAAAATCCTTTTGCTGACATTAATGTCAGTTAGACTCTTCATTGGTCCTGACTAGGTTAGTGAACATTTGGATAGCTGGCCATTGTTACAAGTAGATTTGTTTTTCCATTGAATGCTGAGTTTATGTTTTTTTTTGGCTCAGGAAGAGATTTAGGATGTTCCTGTGATCGTCTTTTGGCTTGTAACATCGTATTCATATTCTTTCGATGATTAAATAAGTGAAGGACATCTTAGATGGTTGTCTGAAATACTTAAACTCTATGTCAACCGAGAGAAACTTTAGTGCATTAGAGTGATGCACTAGACATGGGAAGTGAGAAAAGAGGAGTTGCCTATGCTTTTCAGTTTGTCAGAGAAGTTAGGGTTCATTTAGCTGATGCATCCACAAGGCAAAATGACATTCAAAGCTATGCAAACTGTCTTATTCTTTTGCTATATCCTGTTTGCCGCGGGTACTTGTCAGGTTTAGATACTGTTTTGTTCAATGATGTTGACTCTGTTACTCTTGGAGTCGGCCATATTTTGTTTTGTTGATTTGGGGTTTTAAGGTTTACTCTCACAAACTTGGCAGGGGCTTATTTGAATACCATCAAGAGGACCGTCAAGTTCCTTTGCCCTGCAGTTATCATCCCTCCATACATTGACATCGATCTGAGTGAATTGGATGTTGGCCAGAAGTTGGTAATGGGAGACCTCAAGGTCCATCCGGCTCTGAAACTCATACAGTCACCGGATCAACCAGTTTGTAAGATAATGGGTGCCAGAGTTTCTGATCAACAAAGGAAATCTAAATGAGGTCTTCCGATTCTGATTGATTGATTTTGCCCTACATGGATTCAGTCTTTGGGAAGCCACAAAGATATGGTCAATTGCCTATTTCCTTGATTCTGTAAGTTATCCAAACTCCAAATATGGGCTGGGCATTCCCTACTACGGTGGCCATTGTTTCCTAACAAAATGGAAGTCTGACAGATGCTGTTGGAAAGCCTTGTTTTTTTGTTTCTTGGTTCCAAGTTTTTGTATCTCATGCTGCTACCATAAATACTAGGACTTCAGTTTGATGTTAGAACAGAACGGATCTCATTTTGTTGCTATGAGATTTTCATTTAGATATATGAGATTTTCGTTTAGATACTGGGAATGAGATTCATAAATCCCCTATTTCAGGCGTTTCTCTATGTTAGGTATAACATGGGTCCGATTGGATATAAAATCTGTTAGTTTTCGGCACCCTCTAATGCCCTTGATAATACAAATAAACACGATCGAACCATAACTCAGTAGAAAACATTTTGCTCTGGTCCAGAAAGCAGATTCTGCACCCGCAGAAGGTTTGATTTTGTGTTGCTTGCAGGGTGAACAAAGGAATCAAATCAATTTTTTTAAGCAGGGAACTCACTGAAAGTGAATCTGAAAGTTAAATTAACGAAACTAGAACATCAATCTCCGTAGTTTGTACACATTCCTTCAATCCTGATTACTTACAGGGAAAAAGCATATCAATCTCTAAATTTCACCTCTATAACCTCCAGAACCAAAGTAATCCTTTCGAGAATTAGCAATTGCCACACTTTTCTGGTGCTCTAACTTGGGGCAGTCTCGGATACGGTGACCCAAACCACCACAATAAGCACAACCCTTAACACCACTGGCACTGGCAATAGCCTCAACATCTTCCGTTGGATCATTGAGCTCAGCCAAGACAGGAGGAATCCTCTGTTTAGCTTCCTGCAATAGATGCTTCAAATCAAGCAGTGTCGTCTCACTTTGGTTCTTGTTAATGAATGTGGTTGCAATTCCTGTTTTACCACATCTTCCCGTTCTACCGATCCTGTGAACATAGTTCTCAATTTCCGCAGGCATATCGTAGTTAATTACATGCTGAATATCAGGAAAATCCAAACCCTTTGAAGCAACATCTGTGGCAACCAAGACATCTTTCTTGCCAGCTTTGAAGGATGCAATAGCATGCTCTCTTTCTTCCTGATCCTTACCACCATGTATAGCAACGGCTTCAACTCCTTTCAGCAGAAGATATTCATGAATGTCATCCACATCTGCCTTATTCTCACAAAATATAAGAACCGGAGGTGGGGTTTTCTGCAAGCATTCAAGAAGATACACGATCTTTGCCTCCTGCTTCACATACTCCACCTCTTGAATGACATCAAGGTTTGCAGCCCCCGCTCTTCCCACATTAACTATGACAGGTTTTACCAAAGCACTTCTAGCAAAATTTTGAATTTTGGTTGGCATAGTAGCAGAGAAAAGAAGTGTTTGTCGTTGAGCTTTGAAATGGTCAAACACTTCTCTTATGTCATCTTCAAAACCTAGATCCACTAACCGATCCGCTTCATCCAAAGTCAAATACCTGCACACAAAGAAGTTGCATTTGGCACCATCATTTCAATATTTCCTAACAGTTCGAACAACTAATCATGTACAGCTATCGCTTCAAGATAGCTAATAAAACAGCCATCATATCAACGTTATACTTGACTCGCTGTAACCTATCGAATCCGTCCTATCTATATGTAGGACTCTTCAACTAGATAAGCAAGATCTAAACAGATATCAAGAAACTCAGAGGACGCTCTTAGGATCATAAGCAAACTAGAATTTACAATTACAAAGACAACAATGCAACAAGCCATGAATGGAAGGGCACAAAAAGAGTACCAAAACTGGCAAACAAATTTCAAATAACGCCATTGCATTCTAAACTCTAAAACTGACCAGTCAATGGCTTCCTGGGAAAATTAGCAGATCATATTTCTAGACACCAGAAGGATTATTTAATCTGAAAAAGATTCTAATCCAAGACTGTGTGCACGAGACTTAAAATAAAACAACATAAACAGAGTAACAAAACCAGGCAAACGCATGTAAAGAATAAGCAACCATACCTGCAGCAGTCCAAATTCATCTTCTTTTTCGCCAGCATATCCTTCAATCTACCAGGAGTTGCGACCACAATATGCACACCCTTCTTCACAACCTCCAACTGGGACCTCATATCCACCCCTCCAATACAAAGCAATGGTCTAAGCTCGGGATAATCAGCTTCCCTCATTGAAACCAAGAACTGCTCCACCACCTCATACGTCTGCCTCGCCAGCTCCCTTGACGGGCAAACAATTAACCCAATCGGACCTTCTCCTGGAAGTATCGGCATCATCATTTCCTCCTGCAGTGCGATCATGATCATCGGAAGCACGAAAACCAGAGTTTTCCCCGAACCGGTAAACGCAATCCCAATCATATCTCTCCCAGTCAAAATCACTGGCAAGCCTTGGACTTGAATTGGAGTAGGCTGCACTATCCCTTTGGCCTTCAGCTTCTTCAAAATTGGCTCAGGCAACTTCATGTCCTTGAAATTCTTTATCGGAGGAGGGATATCGTCCCCATCAACGATAATGTGCCACTGCTTCCGAATCAAGTCCCGCTCTTTCTTCGACATCCTCCGGACGTGAAGCGGCGGCTTCCAACCCGTGAGAAGTGGTTCGTTGTAGGTGATGCCCTTGGCCAACTCGCGCACCGACATGAGGGTTTTCCTGTCCGATAGGTGCTCGATCATCTCCTTCTCTTGCTGCATAATCTGTTCCATCTGGCTGACCTCCGGTTGGTCGCGCTTGAGCTGGGTCGCTTTGACGAGCAAGCTCGGTTTTGCTTCTACGAGCTTGGACTTCTCGGTTTCGTCCTCCAGAGCTGACGCCTTGCCTTTCCGCTGGAGGATTTTCTGAGCTTCCATCTCCCTGCGCTTCTTCACGGGGATGAACTCAACGTAATCGTCATCTTCCTCCATGTCGTTGTTCGCTCGCTTTCTGTTCAACTCATCTTCCTCCATGCCTGAGCTTTTCGAGTAATCGAAGAAGAAGAAAAAGCTGACGACGAAGAAATTGAATTGAATCTGGAAACCCTAACTTCAGTACTGATTTTTGAGTGATGTACTTAATGCGTTGAACACCGACGTAATAGCGCGATCCGACTGACATTGGTCGAGGAGGCCGCTAGCACTAAATAAGAATTTTGGTTTTTTTTTAAGAAAAATATAAAGTTTGGGGATCATAATTGTGTATTTTTTTGGACCCAGAAAAATAGGGGTGAGCATAGGTCGGGTTGGTTCAGTTTTATGGTGAAACGAACCAACCTGAAATTGCCTCGGTTCCAAAATTTTTCTACCTAACCCAGAATCGAGAACCGAATAGAACCAGAACCATGGTTATGGGTTTCTCGGTTCTAGTTCTTTGGTTTTTTGGTTTATACCATATACCAGTAACAACACCAAAATTCAATAAATCTACATCCATAATCAGTTTTATGATATATTCAACATAATATACAATTAAATTAATATTTAAATATATATACTTAGATACATTCAAAAGAGTTTAAAATGTTATTCTTACAAAAATGATTCAAAAGAGTTGCTTGTGGTGTATCTTTTATCTCAACTAGTTTACTTCATTCCAGTAATTCCAATATTGGTATGACCTTCAATATGGAAAATTGAGTCTTTAAGACCATCTTCTTTAGTATCAAAACCTAAAATATGTTGATGTCATCAATTTTTAATTTTGCATGACTCAAATGAATAAAATATCATAATTATGTCGTAAAAAGTAGTCTGGAATGAAAGATCGAAAGCAAAATGACTTAGGAGTGGTGGGTCTATGAAGCAAAGTGATTTAAGTAAATATGGAAAAATTTCGTAAATGATCCCGCAACTTCCATACGGTTTCAATTTGGAACATCAATTTAAGAGTTTAATAGAAAAACACAAAATAATAATCATAATACTTCAAAGAAATATGTGTGTGTGTGTGTGTGTGTGTGTGTGTGTGTGTGTGTGTGTAGATATATTAGTAATACTATAATTTTTATTATATAATTATATATATATTTCGGGTTCGGTTCCATCTCGGGTTGGTTCCATATGAAACCAGAACCAACCCAAAAACCGTCGGTTCTCTTATATATAGAACCAACCCGAGAACCATGATTAATTTTTACCCAACCCAATGGGGGCGGTTCGGTTTCGGTTTCGGGTTTACCCAACCCATGCTCACCCCTACAGAAAAATTACTTAAAAATTGCCAAAAACCTCTCAAGGTTTAGTTGAACCTACAGTTGCATCCTCTTATTTTCATAACTAAATAATATTCATCCTTAGATTTTTTGAAAGCCATAATTACATCACTACCATAACCATTTATTTTGGAAGTAAAAAACCTATTCAGTGTTCACTACTACTACTAGTGACTGGATTGTCAAACTGAAAATACTAGCAACTAGAAAGAGTGTCTACCAAAATGCATAATTAGGAAGACAAAATACTAACTTTTAAATAGTGTAAGTTAAAAAAAAATAGAGATAAGATGAATAAATGCTCATATATAACCTGGACAAAGAGAATGCTTAGTCATATAAAACAATAGAGAAGATGCGACGTTAGTCTTATTTTAAGAATTAAAAAACATTAACCATTTTTAGTAAATCGTCATATTTAATTCTCTGTCCAATAAATTACTATACTCTGATTAATGATGTTTTCGGTTTGACATTTTAATAACTAGTTAATAGGTTTTTAATGTCTTAAATGAACAAGAAAGGTCTAAGTGTAGGTTTAGAACACCTAAAAGGTGATAGAGTAATATATTTTGTAAAATAAACATGTATTTCCATAAAAAAAAAGGGTGAACTATGTTAACCAAACCCTAAGGTCTTTAGTATTCCCAAGTTTTTTTAACAACATAGAATGATAGAAAGGTGGGTTGGCTGAAACTATTTTTAAGTGATTAAAAGAATTTATTCTGATAAATAGCTACTGATATTCTTTAAACTTGTCTACTTATTGAGAAACAATACCTCAAGATATCTAAGAATATTGATTAAATATATTTTTTGCAAAAAAAAATGTATTTTTTATTTTCTTATATTTTTATTCTAGAAATTGTTAAAATTTTATTAAAAATTAATAATAAAGAATTTCTAAAAAAAACTATTAGAATGATAATTAGGAAGATAAAATATTAACCTTTAAATAGTAAAATTATATATATATATATATATATATATATATATATAAAGAGAGAACATAGATAAGATGAATAAACGCTTATTCTTAGCCATGATAAATGAGAATGGACAGGTAAGTTTCATCAAATGTCATAAAATCCCTAGAAAACTATAGAGAAGATGCTATGTTAGTCCTATTTTAATTTTATCAAATTTTTCTATGTCATAATACTAATAATTTATTAAACGTTATATGTACATATGTCTATCTTTGTATATAAGTTAATTATTCTCTTTTCAAACGATTCGTTAAGTGGCTAATGAGTTAATTATTCTCTTTCAAACCATTTGCTGAGTGGTTAACCAGATATGGGTGGAGGTCTGAGTCTGAACTTCAGACTCCACTACTGTCTTCATAATATCACTAGTACCAGTTCAGTAGCTCTTCAGATCCCGAAAAAAGTAGATATTCTTTATTCCTTTAAACTATTTACCTCATTATTCTTTAAGTCCTAAAAAAATAGACATTTTTTATTCTATTTAAACTATTCACTCCTTTAGCTTTTAATTACTAAAATAAAAAAGTTGATTCTCGAATAAATTGCTAGTTTTAACCGTATCCATATGTCCGATGTAGAAGACAAAAACAACCAACTCTAGGATTTTGAAAATCTTACAGAAACAACCAACTCTAGAACTTGGCGCGGATGGCCGCAAGAGCACCATATAACAAAAAATGCTATTTTTGAGCTCTGAACAATCACTCACCCCCTACAAATATCAAACCTTCCCACATTTCTCCCCATGATTTAGCCACAAAGGCCTCTTGGTTCAGAGTTCAATGTCCACAAAAGGAATTCTACAGCTGGCCCTACTCAGTACCGATGACAAATGGCATTTGCTCAAGATGAAGAGAAAATTAGGTTAGTGCATCTAAAGCTCAGTTCATCAGGGTGAATGGACAATCAGTGCCTAACTGTTATCTCAGTTCTATGATGGAGTATGCTATTTATGAAGTAAAAAGCTATCTTCGACCTCGAAATCATCGATGGTATGGCGAACAGGTTCCTGGCCTGTAACCAACTGCATTGACTCTGGTGGATATGTAGTTGCTCACAAATTCATCCGTTGGCTTTGGCCTTGCTGCTAGTTCATAGTCAACAGAAAAACTCTCTGAACCTTGTTCCTGCATTTCCAGAAACGAAACAAAATACCCAAGTGGAAGTCTCGAGAGTAGACCGTCTCATATGGAAACAAATTTGCATACTCCTCTCACACTTCAAGTCCAGATACACAACACATTGTTGACCAGGAAGTTCGAAGTGTATAACCTTAACAGACCAGTACTTGTAAGTTGTAGATACACTCCACAAATCAACTTTCAAGGTTGCGGATTCTTTTGCAGCTAAAGCTTAGTTGCCTGTGTGGACCTCAGCTTTGAAGTAAAAGGGCCTCGAGGACAAACTTTGATGCAGTTCAATACCTTCTTGTTCAGCAGCATTCTTGTGAGAAAAAGTTGTGGACAGACACAATTCTACAGAGGCTGCTCTTGCAGCTGACATGAATGATCAATTTGTACTCGTCATACATCACAAATCAAGATCTGAAAGAACATGAGAGTTACAGATATATTTACAGCAGCAGCAAATCATGGAATCAGATTTTGAACTGGTGCGGTCTTGGGACGTTGATATTCACTTGTTTCATATGCTTTAGGTGACGCAGACAAGTGAACCTGAGCGAAGTTTTCAACCACTTCTTTTTTCTGTTTGTCGTTGGCCTCTCCCACCTTTTCTTTTGTCATTTGGCCAACGTCCCCTGCAGCTTTTGCAACTTTGTTGAAAGCACCTGTCACCCATGAAGCCCCAGTAAACACATACCTATTCTTCATTAAGGCAGATCCTGCAGTGCTAACCTTCTGTCCCGCAGCTGCTAAAGCTGATTTGGTTTTCCCTGAAACTTGAAACTTTTGGTCCACTTCATGGACTTTGTTACTCACGACAGCTGTACCACCTGAAATCTTGTCTGTGAGCCCAATTTTCTTATCAAAAGATGCTATCTTAGCTGATGCTGTAGATGTCAATTGGTGCTTCTCGTCAAATGTTTTTGCCTTGTTGACTGCGCCTTTGCCAAGAATAAAACTCTTAGCTAGCATGGTGCTCACAACATCTTCTGCTTTCCCATGCGCAGATTGTGCACCAGGAGGAGGTTTATGTTGTGTTGCCTATAGAGGAAGAAAATAACAAATTGTTGTTGTTGTTGTTAGTACTATTATTATTATTTTGGTTTCACCATCATAAGCATTTTAACCATTTAAATCAATTTTAGAGACATTATGCAGGAACTTACAGGAGTAGCAAGGGCAGCAGGAGGCAGCTTGTAATCAGGAGCCAGAGTAACAGTGATAGATAAATCAACTATTGTTGCCCCCTGAGAGAAGATAAATTATAAAAAGGGCTCACAAGGCATTGTTCAGCTATATGGAAAACCCAGATTCAGTTACCAAATAACAGATGTTTCTTTCAAACATCTTCCAAACTCAATAATCTTATACATTAAACAGAAACACATATGACATGTTAATGTAAACGTGTGGAATTGAATTGCAACTCTTTCATAACTCACAAAATGTACACCAATGAATGGCAATTTAGTATAACACAACCAGTTAAAGACAATATTCTGTGCAAGACTAGCTCAACAGTGTACGAGACAAATCGTGAAATAAAAAGATGACAAGAAATTCATTCTTCACCTGGAACAGCCGTTTCAATTATCCTAGGTATCTAAAGTCTTCTGATTAAATCAGAACTGATTTATTTTTCATTTGATCTTTTAATTTGCAAGCAAATTTATCCAGATTAGATCATTCCTGGGAATCTCATATAGAACAATTTGCGACAGCTTAACCACAAGTGACAAGCACTTGCAGCATGCAGGATTAGAGCTTGTCAAAAACACATGACTCAAGCACATGCTCTTACTCGCTTTTTAACAATGTTAAATTACCTCCATAGGAGATTACCTGTTTGAAGAAGGTGAAAGATAAAATCCAGTTGCACTCAGCAATGTAACATGAATGAAAAATTTTGCCAGAAGTTAACTTTTGATTAAAATTTATTAAATCCTGATAATGGATGAATATAATATGTCCCCCTGCTGGCAATAAACAAAACATTTCCCACCTTTACCCATTATGAAATGAATCCAATTGGTAACAATGACTCAGACTCAGACAAGTAAACAGGAAAAAGTATAGAAAAACACAAAATGAAAGTTCAATTACCGAGAGAAGAACAGCAGTCTCTGCTCCTTGTACGTCTTTGAAGGTAACATATGCAATTTGAGAGCGTGGAGTATCACTGCATCAGCAGACTCCACCAATGAATAAGAACACCAAATACAAAGGGTTAACATAGACTAGAAATGAAGAGAGAAAAGGAACCTTAGCATTTCCACGTATTCAATATCACCAGAAAAAGAAAAGAACTCTTTTACATCTCTCTCGCTTGCTCCTAAAGAAAGGTTGCTGATTTTAACAGTTTTAACCTGCACCTGCAACAAATCTCTTAGCACTAGAAGAAACTTATGAGGATGGTGATATCAAAAGCATTCAAAAACCGAAGTAAATGCAGTAACATTAATAAGTTAACCCCGCATCAAACTTAATCTACATCATAAACAGAACCTACCCTCTATGTTTTTAATCAACCAGTGATCAGCATTGAAGAGGAACGGCCATAGTTGCAAAAGAAGGAACGAAAGAAGCACGGACTTGTTCAAAGACTTCTATGGTCTTAGCAAACCCAAACATATTGGGATACAAGAGATGCCCTATGCATCCAATAACCAGAATCCCATAAAAAATGCTAAATCTTTCTTCAACCCAGCAGTTATTAAAGAAGCAAGCGAACTAAAACGATATCAGACAACATAAAAATGAAATTCAGAACTGACCCTTTAATGTTACAGGATAGAAGCGTAAGAAAGATTATGTTCCAGCTATCAGTAGGAAAAGATCAGATTGAGAGACAAAGCATAAGCAAGAAGCAGAACTGACCGACATGGCGATGTGCTAAGATTGAGAAGACGCTAACGCTTCGGAAAATCTACGAATTTTGGGCTCCAAGAAGAAATATTTGCATGAAATGATAGAGTGGAAGGGAAAAAGGAAAGGGTTTTTTTTCCTTGGATTTCACTTCAGCGCACGTGCCAAGGTGGAGGTTGCAGACGAGACCGCCGCGCCGGGAGCCTACAGCGCCGAAGCTGCAGCTCACTTTGTAGGGTCAGTAATCGTGGGTTAACAAACCCATTATGGGCCGGACCAAGCTCTAACCCATCTGGGGTCGAGTTCAAGTAAACACTTTTAGGCTGTGCTTGGGCTTCGCTTGACACTTGTGGGCTTGCCTTGAGGCCGACGAGTCCCAAAAAATATCGACTCTAACTCGGCCCCAAAGCTTGATATGTTGAACAAAGTCACCGCAAACTTAACTTTTGACCAATGGATGTAAGTATTATATAGCGCCAAGGAATAAATTGTATTTAATCTTATATATAATGACACTCTCTTTTGACCAAGAGCTAACTAAAAGCTTTTAAACTCTAGGATTTTATGTGAAAGGCTTATCACCAGGGCGAGGATGTAATTCACCTTTTTTGTCACAGTAGCTAAAGGCTCACTAAGGCTCAAGCTCTTTAAACTAGAAGTTTGGCTTAAAAACACATCAAGTTCAATTTCTAGCTCAAATCAACAAGGCTCAACTTAAGAAGCCTCATGCTGAGCATGAGCTTGAGTTCAATAAGGCTTAACTCGAGAAGGCTCAAGTTACACAACAAAAACCCAACCTATTTATAATTGTACCCATCACCAATTTTCCTAATTAAGAAGGATAAACACAAAAACAAAGTTAGTTTTATTTTTGGCTTAAAATTGTAATATGAGAGGGCGCTTAATTCAAGGATTTTCAAAATCCTTGAAAAGTAAGATAGTAGGAAAATAACATTTGTGGAAAGTAAGAATCCATAAGAATATAGTCCCAATTTTCCTATGTTTGATTTACATCTCACAAAGAGTGATGACTTTAACCTTTTTATGTTTGGTTGAGGTATTTTGAGAATTTCTTTAAACATTGGGCACAATGACTAAAATGTAACTTTTAAAACTTTAGGGAGGATATTTGTAAATTTTAAAATTTTTATGGACTAAATATGTAATTTTTGGGGACTATTTTATAAATTATCCAAAAGTTTAGGGACAAAAATATGTAATTTTTGGAACTATTTTGTAAAATTTTTAAAGTTTAGGCATCAAAATATAAATATTCAAAAAATGACCTAGAAAGGGAGAGTGAAATATAATGTGAACCGAACGAGCGGACTGAAAAATTACTATTAGATTTTAGGACGGAGTGGAAATATGTCAGGCAACCAATTGGCCAACAAGATGGCAAGGATGAGAGGATGAGTGGTTTGGTTTATAAGGTTTTGAATACCTTATTTTTCTAGATCAATGCGTCTTGGGTTGAATTTTGTTAAGACCCGAAAAGAACAAGATCCAGAACTGAGAAACCTAATGGTCTTGGTTCTAGTTTTGTTTGTTTGTGAGTGCTCGGGTTGAGTTAGATTTTTTTGAAATCATGACTATTTCATGTTTGTTCAGTTTCACTAGAAAGTCCGATCAAATCCAGCCCATGTTCATCTCCACCTTGGGTACCTTCAATAAAAAGGGTATAAGTTCACTAGCAATGATAGGCAAATCCAAGTATCTAAAGGTGCTCTGGGTGCTAAAAATAAACCTTTAGCATGGAATATATCAATTGCTGGGAAAGTCGGTGACGAGTGCTGCAACTGTAGCACGCATATCCTTCAAAGCAAAATAATGATTGTATAGAATTATAACACCAAAGGCTAGGACATATGAGTCGAATAAGACTTGAAATCTTGAGCAAAAAATGGATTGTTGAATGAAGTAGAAATTTTGAAAATTAGAGTTCTGTCAAACACATGTTATGGGCAAATAACACATAATAAAGTTTGGCTATGGGAAGCACATATACAAGAGAGTTTTTAATTAGATTCACTTAGATTTGTGGGGCCTCAGGTGCATATATTTGTTAGGGATAATTACAATTTGCTCTATGAGGTTTAGGTGAAATTACACTTTATTTTCTCTTGTTTCAGAAATCTATATTTTGCCCGCTACCTTTTTAATATAATCTGACAGCAACTTCTCAAATCTTAATTTAGACATTACAGTATTCATCTTCCATAATTTCAATTTGTATGATTTTTTTTTAACAATTAATAGACATTTTAAATTATCAGTTTTTTCTTTTTGTATTTCTTTGAGTTTTTAAAATAATATTTTTTAAATTTCAATTAATTGCAAAAAAAAAAAATACTATACAGATTAAAATTACTTGAAGATAATAACCGTATAGTTTAAATTAAAATTTCAGAAGTTGATATTGGATTGTATTAAAAATGCAACGGTAAAGTGTATATTTTTAAAACAGATGGGGCAAAGTGTAATTTTACCTAAACATCAAAGAGGAAATTGTAATGAACCCTATTTTTTTATGCCAGGAAACATATATTTTGAGTGTATTTCCTAAAATCTAAAGGTGAAGTGTTTAGACAGTTTAAATAATGGAAAGCAATGGTGCAAAATCGTAAGGATCAATGAACCATAGTATAGTGATATATCACACAACAAATTGGAATTGCGGAATGGATGAATCAAGCACTTCTACAATGTGCTTAATGTATATACGATTAAACGTTGGGCTTTTGAAGGTTTGTTAAGCTGAAAAAATTAATACTACATGTTATCTGGTAAATTAGTCTTCGTCATCAACTGCAATGGATCATAAGATCCCTCTGATTATTCTAGCTTGAGATATTCTATTGTCCTACGTATATATGTTCGCTCAAATGATGGTAAGCTTGAACGAAGGGTAATGAAATGCATATTTCTAGGATCATATTTCTCCTAGATGCTTGATAAAGGTAAATATTATAAAGGCATATGATTCTCTAGGTACCTGAGAACTTCTGAGTAGTTATTGATTAAATTTGAGCTTCCAACTCATTTCTTAAAGATGATTATGGAGTGCCTCTCCCCCAACATCATAATCCTGGTCATTAAAGGTAAGGCTCACTGCTTCTTTAATGGGGGATGTGATCTTAGTCGAGGCGACCCAATATCACTGTAACTTTTTGTTTTATACAGAATGCTCAAGAAGCTTGTGGTGCCTGGAGAATGATCATTCTTTTCAATTTCATCATAAATGTAAAAGATATGATATTGTTGACCTCAATTTCACTGGTGTCTTCTCACCATTTATCTATAGATCCAACATTTGCTCAATCTAAGAGTTGAAGGAGGCCTTCAAGTGTTGAGTGAGGTCTCTGGCCTTTCCCCTAGTGACAAGAATCTGAATTCTTTTCTTGGTGGGACTCCAAAAGTCCTAAAGCAAGGCGTATATATTGGCGGTTTCAAGGTTCAAGTAAGGGAGGCTCCCAATGAAGTATCTTGGAAGGACTATTCCCTCTGCTATGATACAAGGAAAAGACTTTGAGCCCCTCACAAGAGAGTGAACAGATGGGTTGAAAAGAATACCTATATTATACAGGCAAATTTCAATTGATTCGGTCAGTGCTTTGTGCCACCTAAATCTATTGCAGCTCTATCTTCCTCCTAAAGAAGGTAATTGACTTGACTAATAGCATTTGTCAAATCTTTCATGTGGTATAGGTGTATCTCAAAGAGTAAGAAGGCTCCAATTGCTTATTAGGGCAAAGTTACATGGCCAAAACAAGAAGGCACCCTTGACCCAAGGGACATTAGGACCCAACAGTTTCTGCTCATAATCAAGCCAACTAAAAGATTGACTTATTGCAACATAAAGAAGAGGTTTCTTTAAATCGAAAAATCTTTTAAGAACTTGAACCTAATTAGTTCCAATTACAACCCCCTCACCCATCAAACGATACAAATGGTACTCGCACATATCCTTCTATCTGAACTACAGTCTAAAACTACAAATAAATGAAATTAAAGGAAAAAACTAATACAAATGATTTATTTTTCCTTCTCTCCTCCACTCTTTAATCTGGAGCAAAAATATATGTATTTAGACACTTTATCAGCAAAAATCTGGCAGTCCTTTGCTGGCCGTTGGATCACCTATCGAATTAGCTGGTGTATTTACGAAAGGATGAGCAAGAAGCTCCTCCACGGTGGCTCTCTTCCGCCAGTCCCTCTCCATACACCGCCCTACAAAGCTCCTTAACGCCGGTGACGCCTCCTCAGGAAGCTCCACCCCTTCCCCGAAGCAAATCGCCCACATCAGCGCCGCCCAGTCAGGCGTCTCCCCGAGCCTGATCAAGGGGTAATGCCCGACGAAACACTCCAAAACCACCACTCCCACCGCCCACACGTCCCCCGGAAACCCCTTCGCCTCCTCCCCTCCCCAAGTGTCCGGGTCCACCCCCTCCGGGCTCATGTACGCGCACGTCCCCATGCAGGCATTCTCGGCCGTCTTCGTCTCCACCACCACCTTGCTCACCCCGAAATCCGCTATCTTGACGTGGCCGTTTCCGTCAATGAGAAGGTTGGAGGGTTTGATGTCGCCGTGGACGATGTTCATCCCGTGGAGATAGTGCAAGCCTCTGAGCACCCTCCAGGCGACCACTGAGACGGCCCCTTCATTTAGGAGCCGTCGCTGGGAGAGAGCGTCGTGGAGAGAGCCTCTGGTCATGTGTTCCATGACAAAGCAGAGCCCGTTGATGTCACTGTCGAAGACGGCATGGCACTTGACGATAAACTGCGAGTCCAGAAGCTTGAGGATCTCGGCCTCACAGAGGGCCTGGCGGTGCAGGAAGGCACCGTTGTAGTGGAGGCGGAGGACTTTGAGGGCGTAGAGGGAGCCGCTCTTGCGGTGTTGTACTTTGTAGACGATGCCACCGCTGCCTTGGCCAAGGACTGAGAGCTTCTGGAGGTCGGCGAGGGTCTCAATATCGGGGGAGGTAGGGCCAATGGAGGGCGAGGAAGGCGACCACCAGGGCTGTTTCGGTGAGGGAATGGGTGGCGGAAGGGAGAGGCGGAGGGCTTTCTGGTGTCTCCGCTCTCTCACAAGTGTCATAGCCAATCACAAAATGGTGGACCAGTTGGTGTGGGCGTGGATGTGTCCGTACAAGTACGTCTACTAGCACACGTGTTTTGGAAGATAAACGTGCCGGAGATCAATCCAAGGGCTGGGATTGGACGGGGATGAGATTTAAGGAACGCGGGGAAAAATGGGGGATGTGACACGTGGGGAAAATAATCAGGCTTGATTTGAATGGCGCGTTTGTTGTTTCAGGTGAGATTTGAATGCGCTTATCATCATATTGTTTGGATCTGGCAACCGAAGAGCAAGGCAAGCCACCATACCCAACACCAACAGTTCGCTTTTTCTATTTTTGGTCTTGTCTCTTCCATGTCCTGCCCAACGAACAATAATCCGTACTTGTCATACCAAGAGAGAGAGAAATCTAATATGGAACTTTTCATACCGACCATCCATGAGCCTCGGAGAAAATTTCCCAAGAAACTGTCATTTTCCTGGAGCAAGAAATTGAACTGAAAGGAAAAGGACAAAACTTTGAACGTTCAACCATTCTGAAATCCAACTGAAAGAAACTGGTGAAGTCGGTTTTGTCCTTCAATTCTTCTATATTACATTATACAAGCATTCTCTAGTGTCTTCAGTCAAATTAGATGCTCCAAGTTCAGCTATTACACACACACACACAAAACAAAACCAGAAAAGAACAAAAAAATGTAAAAGAAACTCTTTTAGCCATAGGAAATCTTAACACAATTTAATCAAGCTGAAGCTGTCATTGATTGAAAATACAGCTACAATATTGTACAGGTCTAGTCTACACCAGAGTACAAGAGTAGGAACAATAATCTGAGGCATCCATCGAGTACCTTGTCAAAAAATTTTTGAAACAGTGTCTCTCTTGGAGGAAGCATTGAAACATTGTACAGAGTGGGCAAAATTTTCATGCTCCAGATTTCGAAGCTACCAGAAATCTCGATCAGCAGAAAGAACAGAAGGGTGTGTGAGTGACAGTTAAGTAATGAACTATGTTCTGTGCAAGAGCCCCCGGGAGAAACTGTTTCTTTTTTTCTTACTCAAAGTTTGAGGTCATGTGATCATGGTGGTATCAGATTGGCGTTTTTGCATAGATGATGCTGGATTCCCTGGTGACAGACTAAACAGTTTTACTATTTGATGAAAGAAGGCCCATCCGCTCTGTAAGGTTATCCATATGCTGACCTCCATCCCATCCATCACCAGCTGGCTGCTTATCATTATTCCCGTTTTTGCCATCCGCGGGGGATATTTCAATGTCCTCAGGTACAGGACTTTGAGCAAGAAATTCATCTAAAAAGTTTGAAGTATCTAGCAAGGCATCTATGTCCAAGTCAGAAGGCATATCCTCTATTCCTAAGAGGTCCGAATCATTCAATGCCAATGATGAGGGATCAATGAACCCGTTTCCTGTTTCAGGTGCAACATAATTTTGTTGCTCAATATCAATAAGAGTTTCTGGGACCATCTCCGAAATTTGAGAGAAGTCAGGCATGACCACATCTTTCTGAGAAATAGGCAGGGGTGGATCTTGGGTTCCAGAGCCCACTTGTGTAAACTGAGGATCCTTCATCTGTTCTGTATCTCTTGAATGTGAAAAGGACTGTGTCTCTCGTATGGGAGCTGAAGGGCCTGGGCGTGAGACCCCTGAAGCTCGTGGCATGTAAGTAGACTGTGTTGATGCTGGTAGGACTTCCTGGAGAGTCACTCCTGATGCATGGCTCGAGCTCCCACCCTCTCTTCCACCTGAGGTTGAAGTAGCATCTCCAATAAAGAAATTTTTCTGACTGTTACTAAGAGATCCCAGCCGAGATGCATCGCCTTTCATTATCTGGTGGAAAATTGCCTTGGCCTCATTCATCAAAGGCTGATATTTAACAATCTGCCCCTCAGAAGGAGCAGAAAGGTCATTCTCAATAATACCCTCCTGCTTCAGCCTCCTTTTCTTACTTCCTTCACCTACGCGCCTATTGCTTTCATTTTGCTGCTGTACAAACTGAGCCAGAAAGCCAGGGCTCTGTACAGCCTTTGCCAGGAAGGACATCATTTGCTGCTGTCTCTGTTCCATCCCCTGAAGACGCTGCACCATGGTCTGAAGCTGGTTATCTGTAGATTGTTGCTGCTGCCTTAACCTAACAAGTTCCTGCATAAGCACATTCCTGTCTCTCTTCAGCCTTTCAACCTCTTCCTCAAGCCCAAATTTCCCAACCTCAACACAGGCCCCCACAGATGAACTTTGTCCATGAGACTGATGTAACTGTTGATTGCTCTGCCCATGGGCTGGCTTCCGCCTGGTTATGCTCTTAAGCAGGTGTTTCTGACCCCTCAAGAAACCTTCATTGGCAAACTCCCAACGGTCTGGATCAACCTTCCTGAAACCCTGTTCATCAAAAGGGAACCCGTAAGAAAAAAGAATAAAAAAATGATATGGTGATATGAATAGGAAGCATACAAGAAATGATGCAGAAAACTCCTGTTCTAAAAGACATGAGATCATAATACCAAAAATAACAACAAATTACTAGAATATCTTTTGAAAAAACCAATCCCCTCAACTAAGTACCATCAAACTCTATAGACTACATCTCCTATCCAACAAAGATATCATCGTACCATGTGATTGACCATACTAATCTTGTGCACATAATAATCAACGTAATGCACTAAATCATACCCTTTGGGAGTCCCAAAAATTTGCTGCAGACTATAGAAGACATTTAGGATGAGTTTTTTAAGGTATAAATTTGAAAAAAAAAAAATTATCACTACACAACAAGAGGCAGCAACCCTAGCACTAAATAAGTATAGGATCACAGCTAGCCCAGAGCAGTCGTCTTTTTCTTTTTGTTTTTTTTGTTTTTAAATATAAGATCATTTAGCTTTTCTCACAGAAAACAGACCTAACAGTGCTCCAACACTGAAAATTTTTATTTGCTTTAACTTCAGAGCCTCTTTTACATACAATGAGAACTCAGTGAAGGGATGGGACCATGACAAGAAGGGAAAGAGTATTCAGCCAGTTATTTCGTACCCTGGCTAAAGATTTATATACCATCAAACTTCCCTCTCATCACACTCAACCAAGCAACTGAAACAATAGAGAGGAATCAAGCGAAAAAAATTTCCTCTTCACTTTATCCAAACTAACCAGGTCCAAACTTTAATCTCCAATACTTCCTGCAATAACCAAACTACTAAAGAACCTCCCACAACAGCAAGAAGGTGTCTTCCAGCAATATTGACTACAGATTTTGGAATAGCCACTACAATTAGTCCCAAAAATCTCTCACAATCTCACTAATCACTTGCTACAATCACTTACCATATAAAAATGACATTATAGTTTGCACAAAAAGCCTCCCAAGGAAATAATAAAGACAGTAACTGAATTTCACAAATGATGTGCAAGAACTAACTATATCCCAATTTTCTCTTCTACAGGATCGCATTAAAATTCTAACTTACCAACAAGCAAAATTAACATTATATGATCAAGGAAAAAAAAACGTCTGGATGAAAATGTTGAGAAAAAGAAAATCTAGAGTTCCAGCCATCTTCTAGTCCACCAACTTGCAGTGCATGCATGTGTACACTCAAATAAACATATGCCAATAATATGTCGATGTTCTGCTCAATTTGCCATTAACCAACTGCCCTGTCCCATCCAAAGAGAAGGAACCTAGTCACTCACTCACCATAAGAGATTCAGCTCCAAGTCATACAGGCTAGTATTCCACAAGTTAATTTCTGTTTTTCTTTGTTCACATGATACTATTAAAATCAGTGTTTTACTAATAAGTTTTAGCGAATACCAAAGGGAAAACCAGAAGAAACAAGACAGCAGGTGAATGAAACTTGACTGGTGTGCAGTAGTTTATATAGACCATGGTTGCAAACTAGTCTCTAGTTGAAAATGACATTCTCAAATCACAACTAGTTTGACCTCGTGAAAATGGCCTAAGTAGATGGTAAAAAGAGAAGAAAATGACTACATTAATGATCAACGGAAACTGTTAGCCTCTCCTACAGGGCCTGCTAACAATGAAACAATTTTATAGCGCAATCAAATAAATTAAAAATAAAAAACTTAAAATCATTTAGCCACCATTGACAACACGTTCCAAGGGCTAGAGCAAGAAGACAATATGGTTTATCTAAAGTAAAAAGAATAGGGGAAGCAGAGGAAAAGTTTGAAAGGAAAAACAATAGCATGCGCTATTAGATCCTCATGACTCTAGAAGGGAAAAAACTGATGTCTTTCTCACAAAACCACCTTAGGGTAGGTCAATTTTAAACAGAAACGACAATACACAACATAAAAATGCCATATATTACAACCTTTCATCAGGTAACCAACACTTTGAGACTTGCTTTTCCAATTTTCCCCTTTCTGCTCCGTTTGATTGCCAAGAAAATTTACGAGGGAAAACAATTAAAACTCAAACCACAGAGTTCTATGACTCTGACACCATCATTCAGAACAACCCCACAGCACAAAATCACCATAGAAAATGAAATCCTATATTTCAAATTCAAATGTCTTGAACAATTAGAACTGCATCGATTTTTCATTGTTTTCAAACCCCTAAGAATTTTCACACAACAAAGAAATCAGTTCAAGTATATTCATTCTAACGAACTGCAACTCATTCCTAGCTACAACCATTATTCAAAGTAATCCACTGTCACACCAAAAAGTCAGATTTCAATATTTAATATGCACTTCGTTAGTCTCCTGGATTTACTCGGCGACCCAAAAGTTGGCTACTCCACCCGGGCAGAGCCTCCTCCGACACTACCCCATGATCACTAACACTTAGTCGCTCCAGAAGTCAATCCCTTGCCAAGATTTTGATGGACAATCACAAATCCAAACAGAGCCAAGAAGAAGAGGAAGAAGAAGCAAATCATACGTAGGTGTTAAGCTGCCTGACGAAGCTGGAGAAATTGTTGTGCTTGAAGTATTTGGGGAGAAGGTCCCGCGCGAACTCAGGAGGGTTCCAAACGATGAAGCTGTTATTGGTAGGGCTCCAGGAGACAATCGCATCCGTGGCCGGGTCGTCCACCATATCGTACGTCTTGCTGAGGAACGGAGGCGGCGCGTTCGCACCCTGCACTGACACCGGCTGAGGCTGAGGCGGTGCCTGCCCTCCTCCTCCGCCGCCGCCGCCGCTCGTCGACACATCGCTGATATTGCTGCTCTTACTGCTACTACTAACCCCATCCATTCCAGTGAAAACCTAAGCACTTCTGCTTCTGAAAAAGAAGAAGCGAAACCAATGCAGATTAAAGTCTTATAGGGTTCTGATGGGATTTCGTTTCTTGTGAGGGGGGGATTTTTAGGGATTTTGGAAGAGGGAGAGATGAGCAGATGGTAAATGACAGGTGGCGGTCGGGAGACCGTAGAGCGGCAGAGGAAAGGAGGGAGTCAGGGAGGGACGACAGAGTAAACCGGCAAGAGCCGGTTTTGGGTTTTGGAGACCCCGAAGTGGAAAGGCGAGGGGGCGAGCGGTCAGAGGCTAGTGGACATTCACGTCAGTCAATCCTTTTCTGACTAATTTCTTCCCCTTTGGAGCTTACTCGTCGTATTTTTTCGGCCTCTCGACCCTACATTTTATAGGCCCATGGTATTCATAGGCCCGGTGTCTATGTGTTAATTGCCGGTTAAAATTATGATTGAGTTCAGAAGTGTTCAGTGAGCTGGTCCAATCGGTCTAGGTTAGGATTGGTTATGTCTGGGCACATCTCACCTAAAAGTTGGTTAAATTTGGATCGGGTTGGTGTGGGCCTAGGCCCTTTTTTTAAAAAAAAAATAAAATTTATTTAATTAGTTTTACATTGCTATTTTCATTTAGGAGGAAAACACAACTATTGGACTAGATTTTATTAATTGAAAAATCAAATGACATTTACAAAAATTGAAACCTGTAATACATGAGAAAATGATGAAATGTTCTAACAATTACCGAATAAGAATACTAGTAATCCTCGTCAGATGAGGTCTCATTGTTAGAACTATGAGCAGCATTAAGCCAATCATGGTTGCACAAACATACCTCTTCAGATGGTACTCACATCTGTTTGTCCGATTTTTCTATTTTCTCAAAACTAAAACCTATTTTGTCACAGCGGTTAATTATATGTGCACAGACGCTATCATTTTCCCGCAAAAGCTTGCACATTTTGGGCTTTGCATCATTCTCAAAGTGAAATGTGAGTTTTGGTCATGCCCAAGGTAGTCTTCCCCTAAATTTTACAACTTTGATGTGGATATCTTTATTGGCCGGACAATCTTTTTTACTGAAAAAAGACTCATTTTCTAATGGTATGGGATAAGAGATCCACCACAACCTTACCTTTTTTCTTTTTCTCTTGATGTTATTAGTGAGTGAGTAATGGTAAAGATGAAAAAGAAATTTGGAAGAGAGATTGTAAACCTTAGTGTGAGGAAGTGTAGGAAATCTCTATTTATATGAGATGCCATTTTTTTTTTTTTGACAAAAAAAGCCTTCAAAAACTAGTTGTTACTAGTTGTTGGAATGGGGGTAAAACAGTAATTTGAGGTCAAAAAGTAAAGCTGAGCTGAGTTAGGCTCACACAAGACCCCCTTCTCCCATAAAGGCTCATAAACGCCCCACCTCCTCCTGTACCAGTACTTCTACCCAAGCTGGGCCAAGCTGGGTCTTGACTAAGCTGGGCCGGGTTTGACCCCTAGCCAGGCCCAAGTTGGGCCAGGTCAACCCAACCCACTAAACACCTTTAATTGAGTTGAGTGAAATTCGATCATAAGATTCAAATTGAAAAATACAAATTAAATGCAAGGCATAATTCTAGCAACTATGACAATGCATCCTACTTCATGCATGGATAAAATTATTCTTTTACCTTCATTAGAATTATTTAATTTCCAGTGTGTCATTCTTTTTTCTATCAAATTGGTTATTGTTTCTCTATCATTGTCTCTTGATCTCTCAGCTTTTTGCTCATTATTTCCCAGAATGGTTCTTGAACTATCTCAATCTCTCAGCTCTTTGCTCATCATTTCCCAAAATAGTCCTTACATTCTACTTACATTGACGGCGCCATTAGCCATTGTCACCAACTATTGCTCCACCAGGCATCGGTCTTGTCTCCAACCATAACCATCGTTCTTTTTTGTTGACCCAAAGTTTCAAGGTTAGAGAAAAGAAAAACAAAGAAGATGTTGGCTTAACCATAGAAGCCAATCTGTTTGACAACTGAGCAAATATATCGTTGTCTTCTTATTTTTTATTTTTCCCTTATTTTTAAGGCTGGAGAAGAGAAGCAGTATTCCTTCTATTTGCTAGACCAAATCAGTTTATCTTCTAATTTTATCTTTTACTTTTTTTTTATTTTGGGAATTTGGAAATAAAATTCTAGTTGTCTTCCTTCCATCCAATTTATTTTGATGTATAATGGGTTTGAAGGAAAATTAGTTGAAACGCCAGTAACAATTTTGTGATCTCACGTGTACATATATCTCAAGTAATTTGTATGTATCTATCACATTTTTTGTATAACTAGTTTATACATATCTGTTATCGAGTTTATACAGATGTTGGAAAGATAAATTATTCTAATTATTTTTATTTGTGTCAAAAAAATGTGTGTAATTAATGTCAATTAAGGTTTCAAGGTCAAAACCTTTGTTATGTCCTTCATTTTTTCACTTCTTTTCTAAATTAATCCTTTAAGTTTTAGGTACGCATTTATATACATGTGAAAAATGATGTGGCCAAAGATATAAAATTATATTCATAAAAAATAATATAGAATCACTTTTCATATCCAAATACAACTGTATAAATATATAAATACTATTTTATGCACATATAATCAAACACACACACATATAAGAATAAACTCATTCATATAAATAATGTCCATGTAAATACAAGCTTTTATATATGTTTCTACATATGTGCAAATATATTTATTCATGTCTATATATATTTAGAAACTGGTATTTTGGCCTAATAGATTTGTAAATATGTCTCAAACGATTTGTACATATGCCTTAATTTCTTTATACATTAGATTTATGAATATTTGTCATTCAACATGTATAGATCTCTGCTTATGCAAATAATGCATTTTCACTACATTAACATCTTTTTTAAAAAAAAATTCTTGTCCAAAAAGATGAATAGCAATTTAAGAATTTCTCTATAGACTCTACAAATATATATAACATGATTTATGAAATATATTCATCACCTTATTTAGGCATTAAATTGATAAATATTATCGTTTGATTTTTAAATATTTTTTATTTTGTCATGAAGCACGATTTAACATATTCACAACTATTTTCATGATGAAGAGCTGAACTTGCACATACAACTGAATATATCAGTAACAAAAATGTGATCTCGTTTGTATATATATATATTATATTATTTGTACATATTTATCACTTTCTTTGTGCATCTAATTTATATATATCTATAATCTAATTTGTACATATATATAATTTTAATGAAAAGTAGGATTTGATACATTCAAATCTATTTTATTTTATGAATAAGAGTATTAGAATTATATATATAAGGAATATGACATATATTAGACTTACATGATTCTAGGGATTAAAACTTCATCTATGAAAATTAGGAAATTGTTATTACAAACTTTCTACCAAGCTTTTTCCCCTATTTAATTCTACAATTCACATCCAATATGATGATTGTACACATCCAAGTCACTCTCATTTTTCTCTTTATACATGTTTGTATTTCTTTGTACATATTTGTACACGGTGATTTTAATGTGTAAAAGCCATCCGATATCAATGTACATGAATGCTCAGATTTGTAGTATATAACTTTACACACATAAAAATTAAAATGTACAATTTTTTTAGAGAAAAATAATATGAGTAACTTTGAGACAATTGTAGTACAAGTTATTAATACAAAGCATTGTTTTGCAGGTGTGTACGTATCATTATAAATAAGAAACATTAAGAATCTCAATTAAGAATAAAAAATTATGAACAAAAATATCTCAAAATGGCTAATTAGTCCTTGCCTATTTGTTTTATGATCTTGCTCACAAAATTGTAGAATTTTATTATTCAAAGCTTGCACGATGAGACCATCAATTGTGGTCAAATTGCACAACCCACTACTCTATAATTTTAGATGACTAATATTCAATCTATTGACTCTTATTGGTGTTTTAAGCTCAAATTCTAATGAGTTATGCGGCATAATAAAGAAAGAAGAGACATTACAAAAAAGAAATTTATGACAAAAATGACCTTGTGATAATTCATACTACCATATTAATTCAAATAAGATAATACTAATTATGCATATTAAAGAGGTAAAATATTCTTAAATTTTCTGTGTTCTTCGGGATTACGCCATTCTACTAACTCAAACTATTAAAGATAACCAAAAATTTGGACAAATGTATATAAGAATTAGACATACAATCAAGATGAAAAATGTATCTCAAATTTTGATAAGATAATCTTAATACTATACAAATGCATCTCGGAACTAAATAAATAAATATCAGAAATAGATATATAATCAAAGTGAAGCAAATATATATAAACTATAATAAAATGGTCTCAATCATAGATAAATGCTTGTTAGAACTAGACAAACACATCTCAAAACTAGATATATAAATAGGAAAATTACAATTTGTACGCTAACATTTGGTCAAAATTATGCATTACCCCTCATATTTGAAAAATCTACAATTTAGCCCCTTATTCTTTACTTCTGTCCATATAGTTATTAGCATCATGGGCCGCACATGTCAAAAGACCAAAGTAAACTTTAGTGTACCCCACTTCATTGCCGTCTAAAAAGAAAAAACTTAAAAAATAGAATTAAGAGCAGGATCACCGTATCCATCCATCAAAAAAGAAAAAAATTAGCATTTTTTTCTTTCCTTTAATTTAAAATAAATGAAAATTTTTATTTCCATGTCTCATAGGATTTTTATATTTTGGCCAAAAGAGAAATTTATTGCCATTAAGGCAATTCAACACCAATGTCCTAGTACAAGCATTTCTTCAACTGAGGTAAGTAACTAGCCATCCAATTGGATGCTCTTAACCTCGTACAAGACCATTTAGCTATATATCTAGCACTAGCATTTGCTAATCTAGAAATAAATAGAAGTGAACAAGAGTGACAATAGATCCTAATCCTTTTAATGTTTTCAACAATGGGAGAAATATTTTTAACATATGAGCTTTTGAATGTCTCAACATTGACGTGATTAGCTCCCAAATTGACAACTTTGTTTAATCCAGCGCTTCCAATTTGGCTACAAGATTATCTTTAGCTGGCACATAGATGTTCCTAGCATGCTTTAGCTCATCATAAGCTTCATAAATAATTGTGCCTAGACCTGCACAAAATCAAGATGCATTTTCTAACAACTAAATGGCAGTAATGAGATCAATAACAATGCACACCCGAAAGTCCCCATTTTCAACAACCTTACTGATAAATGTTAATTTTGTGGTCAAACATGTTGACTTTTTGTCAACTTTAACCACAATTTTCTACCTTACCACTCAATATTTTTGGTCGATTCTTGCTTTAATCCTTCATTTTTTAGGTTGGAGAAGCGGATCATAGCATTGGAATGGCACCGGGACGAGCGAAATGAAAAACGGGAACGCAAAAGTCAACAAAAATTATAACTGTAAGGCCTAGGCCCCATGAGCGAGGCCTAGGCGCCACAGTACAAAAGTTCATTACCTAAAAAACGCACCCTAGAGGCCTAGGCACCACCTGAGGTCAAGGTGCCCAAGCACCCCCTCCTGGGGCCTAAGCGCTAGAACACCTGCGAGCCTGGAGGCCTAGGCACCCAAGCATCCCCTCCTGGGGCCTAAGCGCCAGAGCACCCTCGAGCCTGGAAGCTTAGGCGCCCAGGCACTCCCTCCTGAGGCTTAGGCGCCAGTCACCCGAGAAAGTGGTCCCCTACCTCAAATTTGAACTCAAGCTTGCTATTGGCCAAGGATTTCTATCCAATTGGTTTAGTGAAAGAAAGGGACACCTCCAAAAAGTAGAAGGATCTGGAACTAAGCAAAAGAAGAGAGCTTCATCTTCATCTTCTCTTCTTGGAACTAGTTCTTCCATATCCACCATAGTTAGTATTTTTAGCTTTTCTTAGTTTTTCTTGGTCACCATTGGAGTTAGCTTGGAGATTGCTTGGAGTGCTCAAGGAGACTAGCTTAGAGACTTTGGATTCAAGATCTTCTAGCCATCTTGGGTTTATTCTTTCATCTTCCTTATAGTTCCTCATGGATGTTATTATGTTTTACTTTCATGATTATGTTTTATTTAGTTATGGAGTAGTCTTCTTTTTCACTTTCTATGGATGTAGCTACTTGGATTGATTATGTTGGATGAATTCATGGTTATGTGATGTTAGTTTTCTACTAAATGGATGTTTATTCTTCTCTTGAGCTTAATGTTGTGTTAGCTAGTTGATGGCCACAATTGGTTGCACTATAAATTGCCTCTAAACTCTTGGAAAAGATTAGAAGCTATTGGACCTAGGAGAAGAATTTAATGGTTATGGACTTGTTGGAAAATTAGTCTAAGTCATTAGGTAAAGGTAAATTGAGCTCTAATGCTTATTTCTAAGCTTGTAATCGGATGAAAATCCTTATTAGGTTTAGATTAGAGAGATTAATTCTTTTACTTGAAAAAGTAAGAATTTAGTTGAATAACTTTATCAACATACATTGGAAATTAACCCACTCACCTAAGTTCACCAACAAATCAAGACAAGTAGTGAACCCATAGGAAGTGTTCTTTCATGATTTGATAAAAACTATAATTTTTACATTGCACTTGCATTCTAGGTTAATAGTAGTCCATTTAGCTAAGTTTAGTCGTTTATTTAAGTTGCCTACATTTCCATCAAACTTTGATTGTTTAGCTAAAGTTTACTTTGAGTAGTGGTAGTTGGCAATCAATTTAATCAATCCTTGTGGGAACGATACTCACTCACCCCATCTACACGTCCACCGTGCACTTGCGGAATAGTGGTTTCAAAATTTCACTACAAGTTTTTGGTGCCGTTGCCGGGGATTGATTGTATTGATTTGTTTAATATCATTGCTAGGAGATTGACTCTAGACTAGACCTTTATTTATTTATTTTTGCTTATTTATTGCCTTTGTGCTTGGATATTTCTTTGATAGGTACCATTGGTGTATGACCCGTTCCCAACACTTTACTTTGTTGCCATTCATTCCGGAGGATTGATTTTTGTAATGAAATTTTGAAACCACTATTCCGCAAGTGCACGATGGACGTGTAGATGGGGTAAGTGAGTATCGTTCCCACGAGGATTGATTAAATTGATTGCTAAGTACCACTACTCAAAGTAAACTTTAGCTAAACAATCAAAGTTGGATGGAAATGTAGGCAACTTAAACAAACGACTGAACTTAGCTAAATGGACTACTATTAACCTAGAATGCAAGTATGCAATGTAAAAATTGTAGTTTTTATCAAATCATGAAAGAACACTTCCTATAGGTTCACTACTTGTCTTGATTTGTTGGTGAACTTAGGTGAGTGGGTTAATTTCCAATGTATGTTGATAAACTTATTCAACTAAATTCTTACTTTTCCAAGTGAAAGAATTAATCTCTCTAATCTAAACTTAATAAAGATTTTCATCCGATTACAAGCTTAGAAAGAGGCATTAGAGCTCAATTTACCTTTACCTAATGACTTAGACTAATTTTCCAACAAGTCTATAACCATTAAATTCTTCTCATAGGTCCAATAGCTTCTAATCTTTTCCAAGAGTTTAGAGTCAATTTATAGTGCAACCAATTGTGGCCATCAACTAGCTAACACAACATTAAGCTCAAGAGAAAAATAAACATCCATTTAGTAGAAAACTAACATCACATACATCACATAACCATGAATTCATCCAACATAATCAATCCAAGTAGCTACATCCATAGAAAGTGTAAAAGAAGACTACTCCATAACTAAATAAAACATAATCATGTAAGTAAACATAATAACATCCATGAGGAACTACAAGGAAGATGAAAGAATAAACCCAAGATGGCTAGAAGATCTTAAATCCAAAGTCTCTAAGCTAGTCTCTTTGAGCACTCCAAGCTAACTCCAATGGTGACCAAGAAAAACTAAGAAAAGCTAAAAATACTAACTATGGTGGATATGGAAGAACTAGTTCCAAGAAGAGAAGATAAAGATGAAGCTCTCTTCTTTTGCTTAGTTCCAGATCCTTCTACCTTTTGGAGGTGTCTCTTTCACTCACCAAACCAATTGGATAGAAATCCTTGGCCAATAGCAAGCTTGAGTTCAAATTTGAGGTAAAGGACCACTTTCCCGAGTGACTGGCACCTAGGCCTCAGAAGAGGGTGCCTGGGCGCCTAAGCTTCCAGGCTCGAAGGTGCTTTAGCGCCTAGGCCTCCAGGCTTGCAGGAGTTCTGGCGCCTAGGCCTCCAGGCTTACAGGTGTTCTGGCGCCTAGGCCCCAGGAGGGGGTGCCTAGGCGCCTAGGCCTCCAGGCTCGGCAGGTGCCTGGGGCCTAGGCCTCAGGTGGCACCTAGGCCTCTAGGGTGCATTTTTTAGGTAGTGAACTTTTGTACTGTGGCGCCTAGGCCTCGCTCCTGGGGCCTAGGCCTCACAGTTATAATTTCCGTTGACTTTTGTGTTCCTGTTTTTCGTTCCGCTCGTCCCGGTGCCATTCCAATGCTATGGTCCGCTTCTCCAACCTGCAAAATGAAGGATCAAAGCAAGAATCGGCCAAAAGCATTGAGTGGTAAGATAGAAAATTGTGGTCAAAGTTGACAAAAAGTCAACTTGCTTGACTACAAAATTAACATTTATCAAACTCCCCCAAACTTAGAAAAATGCTAGTCCCTAGCATTTATTAACCTAAAAACATAAAGCAATCAAAACATAGAAGCTAACAACATATACTCAATACCATATCATAAAGTCATTCAAAGTACAAGTTCAACTCAAGAGAAATTAAGGTAAGTAATAAAAGAAGAACTTTGTCATTTACGGTAGGTAATTGCTCGCTAAATGTTTCACTTCCTAATCTATGGTTGCCTAGTGTATCTAAGGCTTATAATGCCACTTCATCCACAAATTTGTAAAATAACCTAAACTACCCATGAATTGTCCATAAGGAGTATGCATGCAAATTTAAGTCCAATGACATATATATAAGGTTGTACCGTGGCCGGGTTTGGTCTGGACGGGAATCGGATGAAGGCCTTTTAAGGTGGGGCTAAAGAAGTAAGTTAAGCATAAACACCATGGGCAATCCTAATAATCAAATCTAAAGTCCCACCCAAGGTATTTTGATTTAAAAATGCGTTTCTTGACTTTCAAGCAACAATTCAAGTAACCCCCATATGCACAATATTGACAAAACACATGAGTGAACTCCTTTCAAATTAATGAAGTACTTCAACCTTTCCCCTTCTTTATTTATTTATTTTTTTTAACGAGGGCTTTTTCATGTGGACTTGTTTTGCGTTTTTATTAAAGGAAAGATAGTTTTTTTTAGCAACTAGAAATTCACCCAATCTTTAAAGTTCAAACAAATGTGCATGATTTATCCAAAGTATACTCAAACCATAGCTACATAAACTCAACAATAAGTTCATAACCCAACAAACTCCCCCAAACTTGTTTATTGCTCACTCACATAACTCACAAATTTTTACCCTTCCCAAGCCCATGTATGCAATGCTCAACTCACTTTAAGGACAAGAGAAGATAAATAACAATGGATATGGCTCAATTATGTGGGTTAAACAACAAACATGGCTTAAAGGCTCAAAGGGGGTTAACTAAGGATTATAATGAAGGGTTAGCCATTTAGGTATATAGTTAGCCCTAAGTTGTCATTTTCATCCTTTATTTGCATGCATCAATTCGGATATGAAGGGGTCCAAAAGCAAATCAAGGAATCCATAAGCAAAACAAGCACCACTCCAATGAATGAAATAATTTATAATGCAAGTGTGCCACACAAGGTCCAAAGACTCACCGAGTATGGTTTCTACCATTAATGACAAGCGAAAATCTTTCTTTACTTAACAAAATTTACAATCAAGTTGAACTTGTAAATGAATTCCTCTAATCATAATAAAGAGCATGCATTGGGTCCCTAAATGCACACAACCTAAATGCAACTACATGTTTTTACGTTTATCCACTATATGTCATAATAAAGAAAAGAAATATGATATGCATGTAATGTCATAAGAAAAGAAAAAAAAATCACCAAAAACTAGTCTAAAAGAAAGAACAACAATTAGATGTCAAGTCTTAGGAAAACTCTCAAACAAGTATCATCCGCAAACACTTACTCCAATATGTATTAAAGGCTAGTGCTACTTGTGTTAAACACATGCTTAAGGTATAAAAAGTATAATTAACCCATGGCATCAGCATATAAATTAAACAAAATGCCATAGAATACAAAAACAATTCAAAGAAGGAATAATTCCCAACATAAGCCCCATTAATGATACTGGTGAAGCGCAAGCTGTTGATAAGCCAAGAATGAGAACAAGGCAGAAAACAATATATATTCAGAATCCCAAGTCAACTTTGCCCAAACAAAAGACATTCTCAATATGTTGCAAGAATATTGCTAATTTAATAATGAATTTAGAAGAAAATATATTGGGCCAGATCAGATCATGCTCACCCATTTTTATACAACTTCTTCTAATTTTCTGCATAACAAATAATCCAACTTTGAAAATCGACTTCCCCTCTTCAATTTGCCCATACTCCAGTGTTGAACCATAGAACTATAAAATCCTAGTGGATTACTCTCTAACTTGCATAATAGTTGTCTGAATCAACTGAACCAAACATAACGCTCTATTTTTGCAAAAGAGCTCAACTATAAGATGTAAGGAAATCACCAAAAGGATGAGCAAACTTAGAGCAAAGGCAACAATGAAGGACGATCAAGTGGTATAGGATTCATTGGTGAAGCTAATCATCCCACAACAAACATAAGTAATTCATCATAATAGTAGAAGACAAGGTCCAACTATAATTGTAGAAACAGTCAATGAGCTAATCCCAAAATAAAAAAACCCTGATCTTGTAGATCCAATTTGATGATCAAACCCTAACCTCCATAACTTTTTATAACAATTCGAATTAGAAATTACATACTTGCCTAAACTTCCCTAGTGATTCATTGGTGAAAAATCGACCTTATTCATGAAAAAATCCATGATGGGAATTTGTTCATGATTCGCGTTTCCTATGGGCCGCCACCACCATCTTCCTCTCTACAACCTAAGAGAAGAGAAACAATGTTCACTTTTGAGTTTCACCACTAATAACAAACATTCTAGAGGCAAATCTGGGTTTACATTCCTAAAATTTGAAGGGGGGGCAATCCTAAGAAGTGTGGGGGCAGACCGCAGACGTGACTAATGAAGGAGTAAACTGTAGAATATTCAAACAAAATGGGCAAAGTGTAATTTTGACCAAATGTCAAAGGCAACTTGTAATTCGCCCAATATAAATCTTAGAAATAGATATATACTCAAGTGAAACAAATATATCTCAAATCTAAACAAATGCTCATAAGAACTAGACAAATGCATATTAAAAGTTAGACTAGATAAATTAATCTCAAACATGGTATACAATTAAAGAGTATAATTGTATCTTGAACCTAGATAAGATATTAAAACTAGATAAATGAATCTTAGAAATAGATATATAATCAAGCAAAAAACAAATGTATTTCAAATCTAAAGAAATGCTTGTCAAAATTAAGCAAATGCATATTAGAACTACACAGATGAATCTCAAACAAGGTGTACAATTAAAGCGAAACAATTATGTCTCAAAACCTGGCCAAGATAATCTCAGTTCTAGATAAAATGCATTTTAGAAATAAAACATGCAGTTAAAATGAAATAAATATATCTTAAATCTAGATAAGATGATCTTCATTCTAGATAAATGCATACTAGAACTAGACAAATACATATTAAAACTAGACAAATATACATCAAAACTAGACAAATATATCTCAAAATTAGATGAGTTATTGTAAATGGGTGTTAAGTTAAGAAAACATACACCATGGATAATAAACAACTCCAATATCCCTTTGCCAACTTTAAAAATTCCATTGACCTCATTAATTTCCTTTTTTTTTTTACGTTCATTGGTTTTAAATTATTTGTTTCTTTTATGTCCATTCATTTATTGTTGTCATATGTTAAACTTCTACCTTCCTAAGATTGCAGCATTATCATGGTTATGAAGATGGTTTTGAGATGTAAGAAATTAGCCTATATGCCCTTACACTCCCTCATTCAAATTTACCTGTACGCTCAAAACTATAAGGAAGGTACAAATTTAAATAGTTATACCTAACCCTAGAATAAAGTCATATATATATATAAGTTTTATCCAAAAATAAATTCATAATTTAAGATAATTACTGCACATGTTTATTTAAAAACAAACATAAAACATATTAAAAATAAAGCTAGTGCGTGTGTCAAATGGGTTGCCTATATGCAGGGCAAGTAGCACTTGATAACTTGTGTACATATGGGGAGAGTATGAGTTTAGCTAAAATTACCCCTAAATCATCTCAATTTGAGATCTTTAAGGTTGCATTTACTGGGGATTATCGATAATTGATTGTTTGTGATTATTTGCTCATTGCATACATTAATTGAAACTCTAACTTTAAGAAACACAAGACCACTTTTAAAATATTTTTGTAAAAAGTAAGTATTTTTTATTGATTTTTATTTTTTAAGCTAAATATTGAAATGCTCATAGAAATTAATTTGTTGAAAAAAATATGATTCAAATAACCATTTGATAAATAAAACATTAAATTGTAAAGAACATTTATTTTAGATTAGACAAATTAAAAGACAACAATAATAACCACTTATCTAATAATGTCTTGCAATGATAGTCTTAAGATTTGTTACTTTCCAATTTAAAGCTAATTGAAAAAATTATTATTTTTAATTTCATTGATTCTTTATGTAGAATCACATTTAAAGTGAATACTCTATCTACATAATAATCACTTCAATAAAGTTCTTTAGAAAATAATTATTTTTTGTGAATTTTTTCATATCCAAATTAAAAAAATTTAATAAAGTACTTAATTTTTACAAAAATTTTTTATAAATATTTTTTAATTTATTATATTTGGAGTTTCAAGTTAAGTAAAAAAATTAAAAATAATTTATTAAATAATTAGTCATTTAATTTCTCCAAAACACAAATTTAAAAGTGGACACTGTCCCGCCAGTCGAGGCATAATATGTACTGACTCACCCATTCTTTGGATTGGTTATGAGCCTAACAATGAAGGTCTATTGTTAGAGCTAGGCCCAAGTGCCCACCACCTTTGGGGAAAAAAACAATTGTTTCAATTAAAAAAAAACTAGAACCTTAATCATATGGAATAGTTACCCTTTAGCTTTAGATACACCTAGTCTATCTATGAAATCATATGTTTCAAGTGTATTTCTAATTCTACATATGTTTGATTCATTTAAAAGAAAATTTATGTGGTGATCATTCTTTCTTATGATAATAGTGCCATTGTTCATGGATGGAACAATGTGATTTTAAGCGCTTTAATTTGATAGATAATTATCATACTATTGTCAATTTGAAAGTAATCGTACATCAAAAGCAAAACATTTAATGAGAAACATATTTATAAATAGATGTTAACTTTAGTTGGATCAATTTTTTCTTCCCAGATCATAGAAGATATAATCAAACTTAAGGAATTTACTTGTATTAAAAAGGCGCCTTTACCTTTGTTCCCCTGGGCATTGGTACCTAATCAAATATTTATCGAGCATTTTGAACTTAAGCTTGATTTAGAAGTTAAAGAACCAAGCTCATCGAGCATTGAACTCAAGCTCAAGCCGGTTTTGAGATTCAAATCTATTACCAAACAGTTTGTATTCCCTCCGCGTCTAAAAAAAGATCAAATGTTTCTTTTTGGGCTATCTTAAAAAGACTAAAACATTTTCTTTTTAAGAAAGTATTTGACAACTAATTTAACATACTACCCCTTTTAAACTCTTACTATACAAAACCCAATAAGAAATCTTTTCTGTTTTCAATCTTCATTTAATCTTTTCTTTTTTAATCTTTATTTAAACTATCATTACACACACAAAAAAAAGATTTTTTTCCAATCATCATTTAAATTTTCACTACATAAAATTCAAAAAGTTTTTTTAAAATTTTAATTTAGGGGAAAAATTGGAAAAAAACTCATAAACATATACCTTAATTTCCGTACCTAGAGAAACATTTCATTCTTTGTGAGGTGGAAGGAGTATAATTCTTAGAATGAGATGGAACGTTAGTATGCCTAATTGAATTCGGACCAAGCTCCACAGATCGAGCATTTTAACTGAGTATCGAGTTTATCGAATCATTGAACCGAGCCCAAACATCCATCAATCTTAGCTCAAACCTACCTTTCTACATATTGAGCTGAGCTTAAGCCAGGGGTGTACAAGCTCGACTTGGCTTGTTATTACCCCTAGTTCCTTTTACCAAATCTCCTCCATCTATTATTTTACTATTTTCCTTATGATACACTAAAAGAAAAGAAAGAAACTAGTAACCTAAGACATATAATACCTAAGTGTGCGAGTAGCCAACACATGACTGCAGTCAACGGCCTGTCGCTTTACCACTAGAATTGTGACATGTCAAAATGCGCCTATAAGCATTTGCATGTGCATGTGCCGTATTATCGCCTCCAACTAGAGCAATAAAGGGAAAACCCAGCAAATTGTGCTAAGCCTTAAGAATAATCAATCATGTCAATAATGCAATAAAAATTCTGTAAGCTCACAAAAAAGATCACATCCAATATCGGCTTCACTTTTATAAATAAGGAAGAAGGATAAGCCTTTAAGAACTAATTTGAAGGAGGTAGAGATGATAGAGACCCAATAATGACATTTTTTTAGTACCCAAACAGCTGCCCCAAGCTTTAACTCTAGATTCAAGGAACCATACACACAGAAGATGACCGACAAATAGTTTGTCATGATGCTTCCCCACCCAACAAGGCTTGGATAAGGTTTTGGTTTAGCTAGTTTAAGGTCTACGATATATTTTTCCTTGTTAACCAAATTTTCTGCTTGATCTCTTCAACCCTATAAATAACATGATCGACATCTTTTTGAATTCCTCAGAATGTTGCTTCATTGTAGGTCAACTAGATGCACCATAAAAGAATGATTAAACAATCAATAAATCTTGACTTCCATTATGATTCGATTCACATCACACAACAAATCAACTCAGGAAAAGTCTCTTGAGGATCCAACAATAAAGCAACATTGGTCATAGTCTAAATTCCATACAAATTCTGGTAATATAGGAGTTGATCCCAATCCTCGTTAGCCATTTACACTGGGGACATATAAGAGCATTAACAACATTTCACTTCATCATCTCTATCTTTGTAGGGAAAACATCATAGACGCCTTTCTAGAAATGGGTCTTAAATTTAGTATGAGTGCTCACATCCACAAGTCTCCTGAAGAAACTATAAAGAACTAGAGTGTTTGTATGATTGTCAGCTGAAGGTGTCTGGTTTAAGGTTAACCATGAAGATCCATCATAATATTGCCTTCTCATTGTTGAATGATAACTTAGATTTAATAATCATTTTATATATCTACCAAATTGCCTTCACTTGTAGACCAACATAAGTTTGGCTTGAGGAGTTGATGACCAAATATCAAGATCTTCAAGGTCATTATGAGATTCAACCCTTTTTTGCTTTTCCAAGGTTGTGAATTTTTTATATTTTACCTGAAAGATATGCAAGACAAGAGAGTGTGGATTTTTATGTATCAACCTCCAAAAGGTTTTCACAAGAAGAGCCTACGATCTCAAATCCTTAAGCTTCTTTGCCTTTTAGGGAAAGAAAGCATAAATCTATTCAAAAAGTAATTTCCTTGATCTTGATCTGCACCCCTTCACCAAAATCTTACAAGTGATGTAGTCAAGTTGTCACTGGTTGTAATTGAAATGTAGAACAATGACATTATGTTAATCGGGAAAGAGGACAAAAATGGATGAATTAAGGTCAACCTTCTTGTTGAATTCAGAAGTGTCCATTTCCAAGAATACTAGCTTTGATTCAATTTTGGAACTCAAGATGTCATAAGAAGCATTTTTTGAATAATTGCAATCAAATGGAATTCCCAAATATTTTGTAGTGGCCTTAATAACAATAAAATGTAACACTTCTTTTAATAACTAAATATGTGTGCCTTGAATGTTCTTATTAAAGATCCACTTTAATTTTTGGAAGTTAACTTCCTAACTTGCAACCTTATGATATGTCAAGAACGCTTCTTTAAGATGTTAAGCTGTCTCAAGATCCGTGCAGAAGAAAATGAAGTAATCATTTCTAAAGAGCAGGTGATTAATAATTTGATTCAAGATTCTAGCCTTAATACCCAATATACAACCAATCAGCTGTCGGTGATGCAATTAACTTGAGAATACTTCATTACATAAAATGAATAGATACGGGAATAGAGGATCTCCCTGTCTCAGACCTTGCTTAGGAGAAAACCATCAGTAAAATGCAAATTAACAAGATTGAGTGTGAGACCATAGTCACATGCTGCATGATCATATTGCTTTACTATTTGTATAATTTCACATGCCAAGTATGTTTGTTTAATTTTTTTATTAGCTAAATGTCTTTCTATTTTTTATAAAAAACATTTGACTTAACACTCTAATCGAACCCAACATGAGACCACATAAGGCACATGCCTCTAGTACATTTCTTAACAATAAAGTTTATTGTGTGTGTGTTTTTTTTTTTAGACAAAAGATAAGAAAATTCTTTCTAGTATTGGAAGATGAGAGAATATCTATTTTTTCAAGACTTAGAAAGCACTTGAACCAATATTTAGTTACATACTAAGGTAGTAGTAGAGGATGCAGTTAAACTTCATGTTTCTATCTAGTGTTCCACAGCCACTGTGCCAAATGGTGGGGACTAATGCCACTGTTTACCTATAGTTTTTGCCATTTGCACAAAATTTACAAACGTTTGAAGAGTATTATAACTCAGCAACTCGATTGAAAAAATCAAAAAACAAAAGGACATATTTATGTGTACCGTACAGCATCCAAGAACCATCACTATTTAATTGCTACAAGCCTGATCTTGCGTTTCACACTTTCTTGAAATTCGACCGTTGCAATAATCATTAAAAAACATTGCTCGAAAAAGCGAAGCAAATTCCAAAAACTGCCAATGGCCCTCCAACTTTTGCTTCTTCCACTGCCCTTTTCGAAACCAAACTTTTCTCTTCATGTTATGCGGCGAGCAAAACTTGGAGTTTTAATAGCAATTTTCGGACTTCACTTCAAAAATTGACCTTTAATGCACCGGATGCCATCCATCGGATTCACAAACCAACGGATCAGATTCCACGAAATCAATTCTCAATCTCAACTCGATCTCCGTTTTCCCTCTCTTTCCAATTTCTTGCAGTACTGGCTTGCTTGCCCTGCATAACTCTGGCAGTAGAAGCTCAAACCTAGCTTTTTTTCATTTTCTATTTTTCCAGTGTTTTCTGGGAAAATCCTGTAAATTCTCCAAGAAAGCTCGCAACTTTCTTCGATTCGAGCCGTTTCTTCTTTTTGGCAATTGGGAGTGGCATCTAGGCGTGTATGTGTAGGAAGGAAATAAAATAAAATGCCTGTGTCAACTCGGTCCCAGATTGCAGAGTGCGAGTCGAGTCGGGTGGAGGGTTCAAGAACCAGAGCAAGATCAGATCAAGAAGAGACCCATCTGAACGCTCATCTGAGAAACCCTCATCATGGATTGAAGGAAAAGATGAAGGCTTTAACTCTCTTGTACGAGCAGCAAAAGAAAGCGTCGGCAGCTCTACGGAATCTGTCTCCAAAACCAGAGGAGAAGCGGTTCACGACGCACCCAAGTGTCGAGCTTCTGGGCTCCCGCAAAAAAGAAGAGAAATTTGAGACAGACGTGGAAAACGATTCAAACTTTAACAATGTGAGAAGAGAGAATTTGACCAAAAAAATTCCTAGTTCATCAGCTTTTGTGCTTCCTAGAGCAGCTAAAGAAGAATCCAAGGAGAATTATGTTGCCGGTTCGGATCCACATCTGGGGTTCTCCTCTTGCGCGAGAAAGGAAACTTCAACCAAAAAGGTGGCGAGGAAGCTCTCCATGGGAGTTCCACAGCAGGGAATGGTGGAAAGGGGAACAGATTTTGGGGAAGTGCAGGAAATGGACAAGTTGGGGTCTGTTTCAACGAAAAGTGGTAGCAGAATTCTTGTGTTTGTGAGGCTGAGGCCCATGGCAAAGAAGGAGAAGGAAGCTGGTTCCAGGTGTTGTGTTAAGATTGTGAACGGGAGGGATGTTTACTTGTCGGAGTTTGCTAGTGAGAATGATTATCTGAGGCTGAAGAGGCTTCGTGGGCGCCATTTCACCTTTGATGCTGCCTTTCCTGATTTCACTACTCAACAACAAGTTTATAGCACTTCGTAAGTGTGAGAGGTTTAGGAAATTTGCTGAGGATGATTCTAGTTTCTTCAATTTAATGGTTTTGCCAAGGAAGTTGCCTACTTTCTCCTTCTAATGGTAGAATTAGTTGCTACACAACCGCTTGGGGCAAGACTTGGAAACTGAAACTCTATTTGTGAATCTGAATTTCATCAAAAGAGCTTACTCTTGACTAGCCATTGCTTTCTAGAAAAGTTTTCTTTTGTCTTCTTGAAGTGTTACTGCTGCTTACCATGCCCATGAAAGGTAGGCGCCTGGTAAGTAGACTTAGCTTTAGGTACACTGTGTTGCACTGGCAAGAGGACAACTAATTTTGTTGGTTTTCTGGGGTGAAATTTAGAATCCCATATAAGTCGGTGTGCCGTTTGTGAGGTTTGAGTGAATTTGGTTGATGTAGTTCAAATCATGTTCATTATTATGATATTTTAAGTATTTATTGTGGTATAGCATTCACACAAGCTAAGAAGTTTCCTATAGTTAAAGGGCATCATAAATGTTGGGTTCCATAGATTGCTTCTCCTTTAAGTCTAATGGTAATTCGCAACTCTCAGAACCGCAGAGCTTGTGGAGTCAGTTCTACAGGGAAAGAATGGCTCAGTCTTCTGCTATGGTGCCACAGGAGCTGGAAAAACTTATACAATGCTGGGGACTATGGAGAATCCAGGAGTTATGGTTTTGGCAATCAAGGATCTCTTTGCTAAGATTAGGCAGCGGAGTTGTGATGGAAACCATGTGGTTCATCTCTCCTATCTTGAGGTCTATAATGAAACCATCAGAGATTTGCTCTCTCCTGGAAGACCACTTGTTTTAAGAGAAGACAAACAGGTACTATACTTCTTTAAATTTCACCAGACACCAATTCTTAATGTGATTCTAGCAAACACTATTAAGTCATCTATTTCCTGAATGCAACGTTTTTGTGGTCAACTTCAAACTAGCCCAATGTAACATTACATTGTATCGGATGGCTTGAATCTTATCTGATAGAAGTTGCCATGCAAATGTGACACAGGGTATCGTGGTAGCAGGTCTTACACATTACAGGGCTTACTCAACAGATGAAGTAAGTTTCCTAGACACCCTTAAAATAGCTATACTCAGTTAACAGCATTGAGGTAATCAGTTAATGGGTCGTGCAGGTAATGACATTGCTTCAACAAGGAAACCAAAACCGAACCACTGAACCAACTCATGCCAATGAAACATCCTCTCGTTCGCATGCCATTCTGCAGGTTTGTACTGTATTCTATGAACTCCTATATATTTCAAGTTTACTGTATCCTTATCCCAGTTGTTTATTATATGCTATTTTCATGTCAAGGTTGTGATTGAATATAGAGTCAAAGATGCTTCAATGAATGTGATCAATAGGGTGGGAAAGCTCTCACTCATAGATCTTGCTGGCTCTGAAAGAGCTCAGGCTACTGATCAGAGAACACTTAGATCACTTGAAGGAGCAAACATAAATCGGTCACTCCTAGCGCTGAGCAGTTGCATCAATGCCCTTGTTGAGGGCAAGAAACATATACCTTACCGGAATTCAAAACTCACGCAACTCCTCAAAGACTCTCTAAGTGGAGCTTGTAACACTGTAATGATTGCGAATATTAGTCCCAGCAATCTCTCATTTGATGAAACTCAAAACACCCTACATTGGGCAGACAGAGCCAAGGAAATAAGGACCAAGGTTTGCAATCATCTTCGCTGTAGTTGCCCTTTTCTCTATGTGTTGGTTGACATCTTCTTTAATAGCAGGAATGTGATGCAAATGAGGATATAATAAAAGCACCTGAATCTGCAGCAGATCAGGCCGAGCTTTTACTCGAACTTCAGAAGGAAAACCGTGAACTACGAGTCCAACTAGCACGACAGCAGCAGAAGCTCCTAACTGTTCAAGCCAAATCCATAACTGCAAATGCTTCTCCAACTCCATCTTCAGTTACATCTCTCATGACTCCTCCCTCTACTGCCAAACCTGACAATAAACGGAGAACCAGATCCACTTTCTTGGCAGGAACTTGCTTCTCACCAGAATACAAAAAAAGGGTAATAGAGGATGAAGTTCAAAAGCTTAAGCTCACTATTAAATCATTAGAGGCAGAGATTGGACGGATTAAGAAGGAGCATGCTTCACAGCTAAAGCAGAAAGATGATCTGATCCACGAGCTTTTAAAGAAGAATGAGAAGGCACCAGGTGGTGCAAAGAAGATGGCAACAAGGAGTGTCTTGCGACCTAAGGAGGCAAATACAGGTGAGCTGAAGAGCCCAAGTCATCGTTTTCGTTCACCAGTTGCAACAACTAAAAAACGCAGCATATGGGACATTACAACTGCCAACAGCCCATCAATCACTACTCTAAATGGAAGAAAAACGCGAAGCCATGTCATTCCAGAACCTGCACCAGCTCCCTCCCAGCTTCTTCAGGTATATGTGAGCATGCATGCGCGCATATGTGTGATATCATTTCTAGCCTTCCTCTCCTCTTGTTCTTCAGATTAATTTCAATTTGATTTGTTCTTCTAATGTTTTGGCACTCACATTGCCAATTAAATCATTCAGCCAGGTTTTGCTCGGCAAAGACCCCATGCTTTGAAGTAGTGATTATAGCTAAGCAGGACAGGCCAAGTACATGACTGTGTTGAGGCATTATATGTGATTCAACTGCTGGTTCATTGAAGAACAGAAAAAGTTCATCCTTCTCTAGGTTTAGTTCTAGTTCTTTGTTTTTTTGGTATTTTTAGATGGGTTTATGATAATTAACAACCAGGCTATAACAGACGTTTGTATTCTTTTGTTTCAGGTTACATCATGATACCTTACCAGTGATGTAACCTGCTTTCTGTAACCAGTTAACCTTGGCATCATTGTTTTCTATCACACTTGAGGCCACTTAATCCCTGCATATAATTTATACACGAAATATTTACACTTTTTAAGGCTCAGTTCAATAATAGTGTCAGCAATCGGCGTGTTAGATGTTTATCTCGAACTCTAATTCTAACACAAAAGCTTTTCAGAAACAAGCCCAAGTCTTCTGATTTGTAGGCGACATCAAGAAGCAATAAAAAATAAAAATGTATCAGTTTTGCTTGGATGGCAGGGAAGTCCAAGGTGGGCTGATTGAATTCAGGCAGAAAATCAAAAAGCAAAAAGCAGTCAACAAAAAAACGGAAAAAGCAAATAGGGAAGGGCATATTTTCCCTATTCTGAGCTGCACTTTTCCTTTTCCTGGGATTCAGTTCTCATGCTGCAACAGCATTTCAAGAAAAAAGATGCAACTTGTTCGGAACATAAGGGTTAAAAAATAAAGGCAAAAATATCAAATTTACACTAATGTTTCGAGTAAGGAGCGAATATGCCACTATGGTTTTTTTTGTCCCAATCTCCCACTAATGTTTTAAAATGGGCCGAATATGCTACTACCGGTTAGAAAATAACAAAAAAAATGTAAAAATAGCAGGTTTTGAAATCTTGGGGTTATTATATATCTTTAAAAAAATATTAGGACATTTGAGATTTTTACTAAAAGAGGATCTGATTTCTGCCATTAGTGCTTCAACCCTGTCACTGTCTTTGCCACCAACGCCCTAGCCCCATCGCCTCCCTCCCCTTGTCTCTTCTGTCTAATCTCCTCGCCGGTATACGAGAGAGAGATATAGTCTAATTACAAAAAGTCTTTAAAGTTTGTTAAAACTTGCATTACCACCATAAAATTTTAAAACTTATTATTTTTAACGTTTTCCGTTAGATATTTAAAGGCCAGTGGCATATCCGCTCTTAATTTGAAACTTCAGTAGCATATTCAGCCCATTTTAAAACATTAGTAAGAGATTGGGTAAAAAAAAAATTATAGTGGCACATTTGCTCCCAACCCAAAATATTAGTGGTAAATTTGAAATTTTTACCAAAAATAAAAAAGGGGATCTTTGGGTTCTTTATTAGGATCATGATTTTCCCATTATGAAGAAAAAAAAAGAAAAAAGGGAAGAGGGCCAGAAACTAATCATGAAGAGCATTTACGTAATGGCCAAAATCGCTTTTGGTCCTTCTAACTATATATACTCATTTAAAAGAGTCTGTAGTTTGGTGCGGTCAGACCCCGTCCCCAACTATGAACCAAGGAGCACTTTTGTCTGTTTGACCAGCTGTCCGTTACTTGACTAACCTATAAAAAAGGAGAAAATTACACGTTTAGTTATTCAACTTCTCAATCTCTCTTTTGTAGCCGATACTTTACCATCTAACACTCCAAGCTTTGTCCTCAATTGTGACCTCACCATAGCCACTCCCAAATCACCCACCTCCTCACTGACGCTAAATCCCTGCTACCTCAAGTCCATTGTTGCCGAGAATGCCACCAACAAACGCTGCATCAAGTGCGCTAGAGGCTTTGTGTTCCTCTCTTGAACTTGGGCTTCGTCCACCAAGAATCCTCTCTGGCATTTCGATTCGAGGAGATGGGTCAGGAATCTAAAGTAGAGCATCAATGTTGATGGGCTCGGAGAGGTGGAGATTGATGAGATTGAGGCCGATAAGGGAGCAGGAGGTTTCAGTGAAACAACAAAAGTGGTCAAAAAGGGTTGGATGGTTAGGTTGTCTGGGGAGGGAAGAGCTTGTCTTGTCAATTGGAGAGGAAGCACAACGGTGGAGTGGAAGCACAACAATGGGTGGAGAATGAAGGGCAGGCTAAGATCAAGTGAAAGTGGAAGATGATGGAGGTGGCGGTGACCGGGTGAAAGAAGGTAGATGATGCAACCGATAGTGGAGTGAGAAATCATCGACGGAGGAGGGGGAGATTTGGAAAGTAGAGGTGGGGATGGGTTGGAGATGGTGATGGGGAAGCATGCAGTGGAGGTGGCGGTAAATAGATGTAGGTTTAGGTTAAGGTTCAATTATTATTAAGTGTTTCAAGTTACATATTTGTGATTTAGTGGCTAAGATTTTAAATGTTTCAATCAGGTTACTAAACTCATAAAAATCTAACAGTCTTAAATGTCAATTTGACCGAGTTACTCAGTCAAAAAGTCAAAGTGCTCCACGGTTCATAATTGGGGGACCGAGTATGACCATGCCAAACTGCAAGGACTCTTTTGAACGAGTCAATATAGTTCAACGGACAAAAAGTGATTTTGGGCTTACCTAATTAACAAAAGTTAAGATTAAAAAAAAAAAGAAAAAGTAAATTGGTCCTCAAAAACAAAAGTTCCTCTGCCGTTATCTTTTAGGCCATCCCCTCTTTATTTTCTGGATCTCGATATAGTGACGACTCATCACGTTTCTGTTGCCCTTATTGGATCCCCAATCCTCAAGTAATAATCACTTCATTATCCCACCTAAAATCCCTAAAACTAGAGCACAATTGTCCACCTGGGCACTAACAATCAAATTATTGAACCAATCACACTTTTTACTTGATACTTATGCTTATAGAATAAACAAGATAAAAACTATATGAAATGTACATATACATATCTAGGAGAAGAGGGAAAAGAGTTCCATTTCCGTGAACCTCTCTAGTATAATTCTCAGGTAGTGAAAACTAAAAACAGAGGAACTCCATTACAATGGAAACTGGAAGCTTTTTAGAGTCTAAGCAAGTAGACACTTAGCTCAGGAGCTCCATTACAATCGGGGTTCATCATATAGAAAGCTTCAGAGTCTCTAGACCCAACAACCCTCTCAAACTTGGCCCTCATGTAGATAACTTCACCCTCCACTCCATTCCCAGCAGGCAAAACTCCGGCCCCCATCGAAATAGGCTCCACTGCTTTAAGCACCTTCCATTCCTTCCCACCACATTCCCTTCTAGTGGCGAACCCGCATTTCTTGCCATTGCAATATGTCCTCCATAGAGGCTCCTCAAGTAGCCTCACTGTTGCCTTCTTCTCTTCCTCCTTGCCCTTGTCACATTCCAATGCTATCCGAACCAACCCGGATGCCATTTCTCTAACCAAACCACTGATGGAAGTAGCTAGCTCAACAAGGAACGCTGGAGGGGAGTTGGGATCCTTCTGGAATGCGAAATGGACATGACCATTCCGGTAGCCGAAAAGTGTACCTGTCACTCTTGAACCAAGGCTGGTGGAGCTTGGTCTGTGCCTGCTGAGGGTTGAAAGGACGGACCTCAGCCTGGCTACTGCAACAGCAGGCAGCTTCTTTCTTGGTGTTGTGATGGAAGAACCATGGCTCTTCACTTCCTGCTGCTTCCTTGGTTCCTCCTTCTTACTGGAAGAGTACTTGAAGGTTGAAGAAGCATGATCATCTTCCTCACTTCCCACCTTGGTTGTCCAGTGGAAGTGCCTCCTCGAGGACTCCTGCGAGTTTCTTGCCATGGAAGGAATCAAACAAAGAGCAAATTTCTCAAAGGGGGGCAGCTCTTAAAACTTAGAATAAGAGTAAAGAGATGATGGACAAGAGAGATCTGGCTTCTTCTTTTCTACTGGTTTGTGGGGCTCAGTTTATTTCTTTGTTTCTAGTGAAAAAGAAACATAGGCTGCTGAAGTACCAATTGATGACGAAGAAGACAGAGTGATTTACACATAAAAGAGAATCTAAAGGGGACAAGGTGTCTGTTACTTCACTTTCTTGTGGGGGCACAGCAGAAAAAGGATTTGCTTAGACTGACCCTTTTTGACCAGAAATCCAAAAAGGATCAATGGGTGGCAAGTGAGTTAGTGACAAGTTAATCAAAGATGGGGACCAAAATGTAACCCAAAAACCATCTGCATTGTTCACCAAACTGTGGGGAGAAAAATGGATGAGAAAACAAGCATCAGATGATGTTGCAGCAAATGTTCTATGTCTCCTACTCCTGCCAATAAATCAACAGCCTTCAGTTGGTTTCAGATTATTTCCTCGGCTTCCCGTCAGCCAATGCCAGTCTCCATCTCATCAAATATTGACACGTCACCATCTGAGTGGACCCCACAATACTCTTTACGGAGAAATGCTAAATGTATGTAGGGACAGTTACAATTACCCTTAGGTTTATCCAAATCTATAATTTTTTTCCTTTATTTTGAAAACCAACACTTTGCTCCTAGTTATTTTATATTGTCTGATAACTTCTTAAACTGTAATTTAAATTATACAATAGTCATTTTTCAGTAATGTTGGTCTCTCCAATATTTTTTTATAGTTAATAGACATTTTAACTTATCAGTTTTTCCCTTCTGTAAATGCAATTTTCTTCTTATAAATACATATCAGCATTTTTTAAAGGTTGGTTAGCTATGAAAAAAATATCAAAAATCTTGAAATTACTAGAATATGGGTATCAGATGGTTTAATTTATAATTTCAGAAGTTGTTGTCGGACAATATAAAGAAAATAAGGGGTAAAGTGTAAGTTTTTGAAAATAAAGATGGCAAAGTGTAGGTTAGATCAAACCACAAAAAGCTTTTGTAATTTACCCTATGTATATAACCTGCGTCCCACCAATATTACTTCATTTTGTCTACTACAGAGATTAAGAAAATGAAAAAAAAAAACTATGCGTTATTTTCGTTTTTACCTTTAACTTTTTACACGTGAATAAAAAAAGTTGAAAAAAGTATGATAAAGTAAGTTAATAAATATGAGAATGTTTCAAAGATTTAAAATTGTTCAAATTAAAGTAAAATATATTGTAATATTTTGGGATAAATGAAGTATTTTTTTAGAGTAATCCTACATGTTACTAAAACTTGACACAAAAACTTCACAAAATCTTGTGTGCCACATCTCATTAGCTTCTGAAAAGGAAAGTGGTATCATTTGAATTTTATGCATCTAGTCGTGTATTGCCACATATAATTTAGTACGCCTTAGCACACATCTTTTAGTGCATTTAGCATTTTTCTAATGTTTATAGTAGATGGACTCTTGGGAGATAAGATTAACCCACTATGCATAAGATCAAGAACTTAGAAGTTTCCATCATTTGAAGGGAAGAAGAGCTTAAAGTACTCTAGGATTGGCCAATCAAAGACTCTTTTTAGATGAGCAAGTGACATGAACATAGGAGAAGAGATGTAGTTTATGCCATATGAAATATTACTAAACAATTGTTAAAACTTAAAAAGCCAAAGCTCTCACTTTCCTTTGTTGCTCACACTACTATTAATGCCCAATTGGTATAGTCTAATACCATTTGTCACGGCACATGTTCATAACCCTCTAAGCATCCCACCCATCAAGGTGATTTTCAAAGGGAAGTATAAGTATGAGATGTTTTCTATACTTCTGAAACAGCATGGGAAAACAACTCATGTCAGCCCATCAAGACAAATTGGCTTACAATGTCCCATCTCCAACCAGTGTCTTAGACGTGTCAATCATTCATAGAATAAGCAACAGACTATTCACCAATCAAAATTTAAACTATAGACTTTATAAGCACATCTGAAATTGCGAGTATTTTATGTATGAGATTTGAGGTGCTTCACACCCATCAACTCTGCTTCTACATGGTTGTTACTTGTTAGTGGTAGGCCACCAACGTCTATTTACTGTATGATTCTTAATTCTTTGTTGGTTCCATTGGAAAAAGAAAAAAAAAAGTGATAATGCTAACCTTCATACAGTGTAAAAGAATGCTAACTTTAAAAAAGCAGCTCTCAAAATGGGACAAAAACAAAATACTTAGGATTTGATAAAGGCGTCATCTCTTATACTCTATCTCAGCCCTTAAACTTCCCAATTTCATTAAATTAAGGCCTTCATGTTGGTCTTTTGGTTCATCTAAGTCCTAATACATATGGTTTTAATATTTAAATCAATTTTACACTTTTGACCTAAATTTTACAAGTTTGTGATCTTACCCTGGAGAATTACCACATTGTCCTTAGGTCCTCATCATTGCACAGCAAAGGAAGTCGCGTAGACCAAAAGGTCAGTGTTCTTTCTTTGGTAGAAATTCTTAAAAAAAAAAAAGTATTTTACTGTTAAATATTCTCTTTCATCCCACAAAAGTTGCTCCCCTTTTCTTTTTAGTGATCCTAAATTATTTGCATCATTTCGTTATTGGCATAAATCCATAATTCACCCTCAAATTTTGCTAACTCAGACACTTAATCCCTTCAACTATGAATTGGGGCAAATCAGCCCCCAAACTTTGTAAACTAGGACATGTAACTCCTTTTAACTGGTGAAAATGTTTTTTTGTTTGTTTTTTAAAGGCTTAAATGGCAATAGCATTAAACAAGAAGGCTAAACTTGATATTTTAGTATATTGCTGTTTGACAAGTAGTTTTCCTCCACAGCTTCAATTGACATGTTGAGGATGTTCCCAATTTTCGAAAAAACTCTACGACCTTCTACATGCGATATTGTAGAGGAAGACAACCTCTAAAATAGTAATATGCTAAAATGTCAAGATTGGTCTCCTTGTTTAATGTTATTGTCATTTAGCTCCCTTGAAAACTAAAAAGAATATTTTCATAAGATAGAAGAGGTTACGTGTCCCAATTTACAAAGTTTGGGGGCTGAGTTGTCCCAAGTCATAATTGAAGGGGTTATGAGTCCTAGTCAGCAAAGTTCAGGGGTGAATTATGGATTTAGACCTTTCCTTATTTGGTAAGTTTTAGCAAACTAAATGACAATTATGCCCTTGCCCTACCCTCTTATTCCTCAATGCGATTTTACCAACCCAAGTGAGGAGCGTTGGTGTTCTAGACCATGGGCATCAGGAGGATGGAGCCGGCGGCGACATGGAGGCACGGAAGGAGGAAGCCGATGGGGGTGATGAATCAAGGCAGTAATTGATTAAGAAAGCTGATAAGGTGACGGGTCGAGGTGGGGATGGAGGCCGGAGGCAACGAATCGAGGCAATGACAGTGGCGACGAGTTAAGGCAGTGACGAAGGCGATAAAGGATGGAGGCAATGAAACGAGGTGGTGATGGAAGTCGGAGGCGACGAATCCAGGCAGGGACTTAGGCCGGAGGTGACGAATTGAGACAAGGACGAAGGCGACAAAGGCTGGAGCCTGGAGGTGACGAATTGAGGCAGTGATGGAGGTGACAAATCGAGGCCGGAGGCCGGAGGCAATGAATCGAGGTGGGCATGGAGGTGGCGGCTATTGTTCGACGTGCGGCAGATGGGGGAGAGAGAAACGGTAGACATGGGAAGAAACAAGGGTTCATAGGGTAAAAGTGAAAAAATATACATAATTTTATCATTCATTAATCCGACAACCACAAATGGAGCAATCGTCATGGGACTTCGTGGGACAGGGGAGTAGACAATAAAGGCGATGCTCATGCTCAAGATTTCCTAAAGCAGTCATGCCCTTTAATTTAAAATGGTTTATTTCTGTTTTACATCTTTTTTTGTTGGAGTTAATTTTATTTAAAAGTTAATATTATATAGATATAATAATCTATTTAAAAATAAATTTTTTATGGTGTTATTAAATCTTTATGACTTCTTCTTCTTATGCATTAAAAAGGAAAATTCTTAAAAATTTAATAATATTATAAAAATTATATTTTTAAGGGAAAGTTACAAAAATCTCCCTGTGGTTTGGTTAAACCTACAGTTTGCCCCCTTTATTTTGAGAAACCTACACTTTGCCCCCACATTTTTTATACTGTCTGATAACAACTTCTGAAACTGTATTTAAACTCTACGATAATCATCTTCCAGTAATTTCAATCTGTCCAGTATTTTTTTTTATAGTTGATAGATATTTTAAACGATTAGTTTTTCCTTTCTGTAAATATACTTTCCCACCTGTAATTATATATCAGTATTTTTTAAAAGTCAGTTTGCTGTGAAAAAATATCAAAAATCTTGAAATTACTAGAGCATTATTACTATACAGTTTAAATACCGTTTCAAAAGTTGTTATCGGGCAGCATAAAAAATATAGGGGGCAAAGTGTAGGTTTCTCAAAATAGAGGGGCAAACTGTAGATTTGACCAAACTACATGGGGTTTTTTTGTAACTTTCCCTATTTTTAATGAATTATTATATCTTCATAATATTGATTTTGAATGAAATTAGTATCAAATAAAAAAAATATAAAAATAAAAATAAGTTACTTTGAATTAAATTGACTTAGATTAAAAAAATTTGGGCAAGAAAGGTACTTGTGGTGGGCAAGAAAGGGAGACAGACCGAGGCCAATGCTATCTAAAATGGTAATCTTTGCATGGTTTATTGTTCATACATGATTTTACCGTTACGAAAAAGAGGAAAGCCACAGTAAACCATAATCATTCATCTAACCTGAAAATCCCTGTTTTTGTACTTCCTAGTTCAGAAAAAGCCCAGAAAACGAAATCATGTATGCACAAAAGTCGGAGCAATTCTGGGCAGAAACAGCCCCCACCAAGTCCTAAACCTTTTTCTTTTTGGGGTGTTCGAGGAGTGCAATAACACTTCAGAACAACCATGTTGAAGGAACTGGAGGCTTCATGCTCAAAGTCTAAGCAAGTAGACACAGAGCTCAGGAGCTCCATTAGAATCAGGATCCATCATGTAGAAAGCTTCCGAATCTGTAGATCCAACAACCCTTTCAAACTTAGCCCTCATGTACATCACTTGACCATTTGCACCAGGGCAAACCCCAGCACCCATCGAGATTGGCTCCACAGCTTTGAGCACCTTCCACTCCTCTGTGCCACATTCTTTTCTCCTTGCAAAACCGCACTTCTTGCCGTTGCAGTAAGCCCTCCACAGCAGCTCCTCTACCAGGGGCCGCCTCTCCTTCCCTTTCTTGCACTCCAAGGCTATCCTCACCAGCCCAGATGCCATCTCTCTAGCCAGTATACTTACTGGCGTAGCAAGCTCCACCAGAAAGGCTGGTAGCGACTTGGGGTCCTTCTGAAGTGCAAAGAGAACATAGCCATGCCGGTACCCAAAGAGGGTGCCAATGACACAGTGGCCGAGGCTGAAACGGGTAAGTCGTGGCCTGTTTTTCCCTAGTGAGTAGAGGACAGACCGAAGCCTTGCCACTGCAACTGCTGGCAGCTTCTTATTTCTTGGCGTTGAAATGGCAGGCTGTCTCTTCTTTATAGCCTCCCGCTTCAGTTCTGAAGTAGCCTTGAACGTTACAACTTCTTCATCCTCAGCACTTCTACTGCTTTTTGTCCGGTTTGAATGCCTGCTGGACAAGTCTCTTCCAATGAAATGATTCATCTGGAAAGCAGAGTTCCTGGACAGCTCTCACAATAGTGTGAGCAGCAGTTGGCCAACAAAAATGATCACCAAGGATGGAGAGTAATTTGAACAGAAAATAAAGGACAATTTTACTGTGGGGCTCAGGAAAAGAGGAATTTTACAGTTACTATAATCCCAACGGAGCAAAAACAACCCTGCAGACAAAATTACACTGCAAATGTCCTGTCCCCTAGCAGCAACCTTCAGATTGGTGACGCTGATGCTGTCTGTCTTCACACGACTGCCTGGCTTTCTCATCAACTCATGCAAGAGCTTGGAGGAACCACTCACCAATAACTAGCCTAAAAAAGGTTCAAACCTTCCATTTTGGCATCACCATCAGGGTGGGGTAATGGGTATAACATAGAATCAACAGTAATTGATTGAAATCAATACCAGAGAATTTTAATTCTACAACTTATATGTCAGGTGGTGCCACATAAATTTGAAGGTTCGATATCGTAAAATTCTTGGTACTTTTTCATTGTGCTTTGATTAAACCACTCCAGGAACAAGCATCGAGTTGGGCACTGAGATTGTGCTTTAACTAAGAAACTTTCACTAGCTACATTCAGCTTATAGACATCATCCCTGGATTAAGTACAAGCATCCACAAGGGGGCATGTGTGGTACTAATGGCTTTTTGTACATAAATATAAGAGATTAGAAGCACAAACAATAGAGCAAGGATGCCTGCCTATGATCGAAGGAACTAAAAATCCTAAAGGTTAGTTCTCTACACCGGGTTAGCATCTTCATGCTTGGGAGGAGCAGCAGCAGTGCCATTCATCCTCGCACGTGCCTCTGCAAACATCCTCTGCTGCTCCGCTGCAGCTTCTTCTTCTGTCATCTCTGCTCCATTGCTCCATTTCCCACCTTTCAATGAGTCCTGCTGAAAGTGTTACGTAAAGATTGTCAGCGGAAAACAATTCAAAAGACAAACAAATAATTTTTGGAAAATTTTAAAAAACTGATGTTAATGTATGAATGGTGAGCACCAACATAAAGATTACCACAGTCTCAAGCTTGTGCTGCTCGTATGCAGCATACACTTCCTCAATGTACTCCCCAAAACCAAGGACCTGCAAGATCAAACAAATGCACTTAATAAACAAACTGTAATGTGAAGCAGACCAACGGAGTGTTAACATGGGACTCTGTCAAAACGTGTGAATTGTTCAAAAGTTCTGCGAACTGATCAGACATAAGTAGCTGGAATAATTGCTGGAACGCCTTTGAAGTTCAAAATCTTGCAGGATTCCTTGGATTATGCACTGCTAAGGCACTAACCTACAAATCTATGTAAATGAATATATGCACAGCACAAAACTTCAAATTATGACCAATATCAGAGCAATAATGTACCTCTAGAGCCTTCAATACATGCTCAGGTGCTATGGTTCGTTTATCCTCTCTACTACAAACTTCATTTGATTCCGAGGAGACAAGATTTATGAACTCTGCCACAATGAATAAAGAGTTTCTATCAGCTTCAGAAAAAGGCACAGACAATCACGTTCACATTAGAGAGAGATAATATTACACCACATCAGATCTACAAGATTTAAACTCATGAAGTTTACAAGGGAAAGGACCAACAGACGAGTGCAGCAGCAATGATCATGTAGAAGTCTTAGCTTGCTTTAGTATTTCTTATTTGTCTATCTTCAGTAACCAAGAAACAGTTGTGTTGGATTCACATATTATTAGTCAAGTTCCTATTAGCTGTACCAGTCTTAATAAGGTTAGTTAAAATGTTAGAACAGTCAATGAAGAACAATTGAATGGAGGTTTTTGCCAGTTTCCACCAAACAATTGCCAACAGAGTTCTATGGGTTTTGTCTCCAAATAAGCACCATATCTTCATAACCAAATCAAGTAGAAAGGGAAGAAAGTCCAAGAAACATGATCCTCTTCTTTACAAACGAGACTTCAGTTACATGCCCCAAAACTAAATCCATGAGCAAAGACCACAAGAGAAAAACAATAGATGAATATGTTAAAACATAAGTTAATGAACAATAGGAAAATGAAAAGGAGCAGAAGCGTAAAAAAGATAGGTACTTGATTCAAGTGACTTGATGAACAAAAGGATCTTAGATTTCATCAAAAGAATAAACATTATTGTAATCATAAAAGATACACAGCATCATCCGCACCTACACAACACTCGATCAAAAGATCTTGAGCATCCCTTGCAACACGAACATCAGGCGGAAGCATTTCTTTAATTATCTTCGTCATGGTTGCTGGAAGGAAAAGAAGAAAGAATCATAATTTGCTACATCAAACAATAGAACTCATGCAAAGTGCAAAGACAACAGATGTTTCATGAAAAAGAATAGTGTAATTAGGCATGCAAAGGCAATAGTCCTTGTCTATGTCACGCTCAACCCAAGAAAAAAGAGCAAGTAAAATTTTATCATTGTAAATTTAGCGTAAGTTTCTGCAGGGATACTTAGCAAATCTGGAATAAAATTTAAAACATTAATCTTAATCATTCCAAAAAATTTCACCTTTGTCATATCCAATCAATAACCAACATATCACAATAATATTAAGGACGTGATAAAAATAGCACTGATGTGAAGGCCGTCATGGATGATTTGTATATGTTCAATGTTTGTAAGATGCATTGGTGTGTAAAAGAAATACTCCCACAATAGTTATAGCAGGTGAGACAACCAACATAGGTGGACCTGAAAATGGTCAGGTTGAAACAATGAAAAGACATCCTGCTCTTTTATGCTCAGTTTGAGGGGAGGGGAGGGATAATTTACGTGACCACATTTTTTCCCCTTTTTTTTATAGAAGGAGATAGAGGGGGAGGGATAGTCATTAATCCCCACTCCCCCCTTTATCCGTGTTTTTTATCGCCTCAAATTGGGAGAAACAACTCATCTCCCACTTTCTCTTTCCTCCCCACCCTCCATGCCTTATTAATTAAATCCAAACAATGCCTTAGTGCTTAAAAAGGAAAACTTGCTTCCATCCAAGTGGAATGAAGACACAAAATTCATGCACACAACCCCAACAAAATGAGTTCAAGGTTTGACTGAATGATTAATGATTGATTGGTTGAAAACATGTGGAAAAAGACTTGGGCCCTTCACCACCAAGGAGAGCTTATTAAGGAAAAGAGAGAGCTTCCTCAAGTGAAGCAAAAAGTTCATACAAAAACCAATGCCAGATAGAGAAAGGAGCCAAGCCAAATGTCACTCTCATTTTTTTCTTTTAATCAGAAACGAAAATTTCTTCTACTATAGAGAAAAAAGGCCGCTTGAGCAGCTTAGGGAGTTAGACAAATTGAAGTGAAAATTTGTCGTAGCTCCAAAGATTATAAGTGACACAAACACGGCATTATCCCAAATGTTACCTCCTATCATCAAGCACGCAGACACACTATACTCAGAAACCTTAAATTATATGATACAATTTTCTGTATTCTAATGTTTTACATCCTTCAAATCAAGTTTCTAACTCTAAACTTCCACCAATTTTTTCAGCTTCTGCAGTGCAGGGGTAGGCAACGCATGTTTGGCGATAATTAAAATTTGAAACTGCCCAAAAACCTTCAAAATACACAAATTCCATTGACCTGTTTAATTTCGTTTTGATGAAGACATGAAAACAATAAACTTGAGCAACAATTAGCTTGAACAAAATAAAATTCGAACAACATAGGAAGGAAAACCCGAAGGCAGAGATCCAAATTTCCCCAATTAGCCCCCAATCGAACCGCGGGACGCAATTTCCTCCAGAATTCCAGAAAAATTAAACGAGCGAAAATTACCTTTCGGAAGCGAAGCATCTTCCTTCGACTTCCCGACGATATCCATCGGTTCCATCCTGAATCTTCAATAGAAAATAAACCTAATAAAAGAAAAGAAGAAAAACACAATTCCCCAATCATTCCTCAATCGAAACCGAACAACAATCTAAGACCAAGAGTACGAAATCCGTGGCGAGAGGGGGCACTCACCGAGTCGATGAGTCTACAACGAAGGCTGCGACCTCGGCGAGCGAACGCGATTTGAGAAACGAGGCAAGCGAGTCAAACGAGCCAGGATCGGAATCGCGGGGAGGGATGGATCGGAAAGAGGTCGAACATGGTGATGATTTATGGAGGTGATGAGCTCTTGGCGATGAGAGGAGCTATCAACCGCATTCGATTAGGGCACCAGAACGTACAGGGATTTCCAGATGATGAATCTCCACCCTATACTTTGGCGCGTGAACTTGTTTTCCCAATAGTCAAGATATCTTTATCAGCTCATTGGCGCATGTTGCAAGTTCAAGTGTGTGGCGCGTGAGATTTGCTGCTGAGGATGTTTTTTCTCGCCTTGTGTTTATTTTATTTTTATTTTTTGCTTTTGGCAATTTTGATGCCTTGTTTCGAAAGTAGCAGCACTCATTTCCTTTCTCTCGTTTTCTAATCCACTTTAATATTCCTGTTGCATGACGTGGTGTTAAATTTACCCTGTTGAAGGTCATTGGATTAGGATAATCTTTTTTTTTTTCCCTCTTATTTTTCTTAATGGAAGATTGGAATGAAATGCTATTAATAATCAGCAACTTTTAGTTTTCCCAATTAAAAAAGAGAAATTATTACATTTTTCAGACACTTATTAGTTATTTCTCCTGCTTTCATTTGGCTCATATGTTCTGCCCAAGAAAAGAATTTCCAACAGGTTAAGTAAAATATACCCTTTAGTTGCTTATATCTATATATATTTATATTTCAATACTACTCTTTGTAACATAAAACAAATATGAATACATCAAATCTCATATTCCTAAAATTAGAGCTATGTACAAATTAAATGCTAGATGTGTATAAACTTAATATACAAAGAAATTGAAAATCTGTATATGTAATGTATGATGTATATATAAATGAGATAAAAAATATATTACTAACATGTTCAATAGTATGTATAACTTTAACCTTCACAAAGTAAGTGTGAATGCGTCAAATTTACTTCTTACCAAAATTTGATATATGTACAAATCGGATGATAGATATGTATGAAATTTCATGTATAAAATAAGTGATAAATATATATAAAACATATGATACTTATGTAAGAACTTAAAAATATATATAAATCAGATATCAAATATATACAAATTTGATAAACAAAAACTGTAAGGAATATGTAAAAATAATTGTGACATATGTAAAAATGAGAATAATATTTCATCAATAAAAAAAATTAATCAGGTATGAATTTAGTTAAGATAATAATTATCTTATATACTCATCAGTGATGTGTTTCATACATAAATATATTAGGATAAGACCGTTGACATAAGTGGATAATTGCCAGTTCTCCCGTGAGTGCGATGCGACGTCTTCGGCGCCCTGGACTTCATCTTTTGCAGCACCGTTGCCACCCTTGAAAGGTGCAACATCTATGTCCGCCGCCCCATGGTCGGCCAGTGGACTACCGTCACTACCCAAGGGCCAAGGCTGATCCGACCCCAACGAGTACAAGAGGTGGCCAATGCGTCGGGTTGGCCTACTACGGGACGACCCAAGTAAAACTCAGCTTAGCTTGGTCAAATCCAGGCTCAGACCAGTACGGAGGAAACCTGAAAGGAAGTGGGCTGAACATAAGCCTGGAGGGGGAGGCCCAAAATGGACTGGCTAGGCTCGCATTAGAAGGGCCCGAGCCTGGCTGAGTTGGCTGATGCAGCATCTGATTGTTGCGTTCAAAAAACAAATATTTTTTTAAAAAAGGCAAAATTAATCCCTAAGCCCCCAAACACTAAATTTAGTCATTTTATTTTTTTACGCACTCCAACTCCGGCTACTTTTTAAAGTTTTTTAAAATTATGACTTCCTGTTAATGGAGTCTCATTTCCACTTTTCCTCACATCAATTTCTCTTCTCCATCTACAACATTTTTTTTTTCTCACTACTACCTCTCATTTATTTTTTTTAATCTTTCGTTAATATTTTCTTAATTTTTTTAATGGAGTCTCATTTCCACTTTTATTCACATCAATCTCTCTTCTCCATCTACAACATTTTTTTTTCTCACTACTACCTCTCATTTATTTTTCTTAATCTTCCGCTAATATTTTCTTAATTTTTTTAATCTCATCCTAATCTCCCCTTAATCTCCAATTATTTTCTCTCACAAAGTCAGATGGTACATATGTATGAAACTTAGTGTATAAACAAGTGTTAAATATGTACAAACCATGTAACACATATACATAAATGAGATCGGAGATATATTACATATATGTAAGTTAATAAAATCTTACACATGAATAATAATGTATTTGACATTATTTGTAAAAATGAGTTCTTTCTTTTTCAGATAAATAATTATGTGTTAGTGCGATTATGTTTATTTATTTATCTATATTATAACACGATATTAGAATTATTTCCTATATTATTGTGTATTTGCATATAAATACATAATATTGCTTGTATCATTTTGTTCACATGTACTCATGTCTGGAAAAATGTAAGAGATCAATTTGAAAAAAAAAAGTAAGGAGCAAAAAATAATTGTTCCTCAAATCCTAACTCTAATCAACCATACATCTTAATCCTTCCTAGCCACACCACAAACAACCTCATAGCCTCCTCCACTACTTGCCTCCCAATCTTTCCCTCCCCACTTGTCGCCCAGATCCTTCAACTACATCTTTGCCTCTTATGTTTCACTGACATCTCATCTCCTTATTTTTTGAACTTGGCTTTTAGGGGCTGCCACCTGCAGCATCGTCATTGTCCTCTCCACTTCTAAGGACTATGCCGATGTTTGTCCAGGGATCACTGGCACTCGTTGGGTATCACCAATGCCTTTCGATTGAGACTTAGCCTACTACCATTTCCGTCGGGCATTACTATCGTGAATAGTGGAGGCTAGAAAGAATGAGGTTCTTGGATGAACGCTCATGTAGGGGAAAGACATGGTTAAGATTTTTTAATTTTAATAAGGATAAAAAAAATAATTATACGGTAGGGCATAGATAAGGTAGAAAGTATATAACACTTTTCCCTTAAAAGGGCAACTGTATATTTATTAAACTCTTAAGGCTTTTTAATAGGTTTCTGAAAGAATAAGGGGTAAGTTTAATTTTTTACTAAACCTTAGGAGACATTTTGTAATTCATCTTTTTTAACTTATATTTAAAAAATATACACTTCTTTGTGCTTTTTGTTTTTTTTACATTGTACGGTAGTAAATTCTAAAATATTAATTTAAACTATACGATAGCTATCTTCTAGTAATTTATATTTGCAAGATTTTCTTTTTATAGTTAATTGAAATTTAAACAATACAATTTTACATTTACAAAAAGAATAAATAGATCAATTAAAATATCTATTAACTATAAAAAATTATTAAATATATAAAAGTTATTGAAAGATGACTATCACATAGTTTAAATTGCAAGTTTAGATTGCAAATTTAGAAGTTACTATTAAACAGTCTAAAAAGGGGGACAAAGTATATATTTCTGAAATAAGACAGAAAAATATAATTTCACCTAAAATTTAGGGGGCAAACTGTAATTTCCCAATAAACATAATTAAAAAGTAAAATTAGGGCTCAAGATTATGAAAACTAATCAAGTTTTGCATTTTAAGTTATTTCTGATCAATAATCACTTGCAACCATAAATTAAATATCTAATATGTTTTTATTATTTAAAATAAATATATAGTATGTGATACAAATTGATATACATAACATCAATTGCATTAAAAATATATACAAACACAATGTTATCAATAGTAAGTAGTAGGTGTTTGACCTAATAATTTAACTTCATTACTTCTATGATCTATCTATACTACAATAATTAATTATTAAATAAGTTTCTTGAAAATAATTAAATAAGTTTAATTAAACTTAAAATTTTATTTTTTTTCAAAATCTTAAAGTCATAAAAAATTCTTAAAGTTTTAGGAATAGAAATCGAGATTTTATAAGATTTTACCAAAAATAAGATTATATTTTAAATCAAATTATTTTGTTGTTACAAATCTCAAAATTATAATATTTTAAAATTTGAATTGAAATCTTGACAATTTTGAAACATAAAATGGTTACTCATATGTTCTTATGTTGTGCTTTCTTGTATCAAATCTAGCATTACCTTCTGTGGTGGGTACGAATTTATAGGAGATCACTTCGGTGGAAAGGTTAGATAAAATGGTTTGAAAGGAATGCAGGATGCTTTCAGTGGATTGATATCAAATTTAATGTTTGTGTGAAATTAATTAGGCTTACTAAGTTAGTGTCATTGGTAAGCATTCTTTGGACAAAAAATGAAAATTAGGAAGAAAAAAAAAAGGCCTAAAGCCCCGTTTACACCTTGGACTTTGATGACTTGTACCTTTAACCCCTCAAGCTTGAACTCGGCTAGAGTCATGCCTTAAACTTTACAAATTAGTACCTTTTACCCCCACAATCCATTTTAATAAAGCATATGCAATCATGTGACTTACTTCTGTTATAGAAATACCAATTTTAAATCTTAGGTGACTTAAACAGAAAAGAAAAATAACATAAAAGGCCTAATGTGGGTTTCTGCCAAATAATGTGTAAATACTTTTTGTTTATAACGAGAGCGAGGAGACTGAAACAGAGGAGATGTTTTCTTCAAACCCTAGCCGTCATATGTTCAGTTTAATGCGATGAGCAGCAATTTTGTATCTTCTTCAATGCCCACTGTGAGGATAAGCTATGATGATGATGATGCTCCAATTTGTATGTGTAATTTGAAAGCTGTAAGTTAGACAACTAAGAAAGTACAAAACATTGGGAGACGGTTTTTTTTTTTGTGCCTAAACTATGCTGATGAGGTGAGTTTCTGCTATTGCATTGTTTTTGTTATTATTTTATATTGTCAGATTTAAGTAATTTCTATTACATTTGATGAGATGATTTTTCTGGTGTTTTGATTTTTTTTTTAGTTCGGCAACTCCTATTGAGTCTGCTTGCCGTGGCCTTCGAGCAAGATTAATTAAAGCTTTTAGTTATTTCTTTCACTAATATCTCTTTGTTATTTGTGGTTGCTGATTTGTTCGGCTAGTTATATTACTGTAGGTGTATATTTTACTTAGCTGTGATTGAATAAGAATGCTCAATCAGTTATTGCTTGGTCAGACCAATATGTGGTATTAAAATGGTAAACTTGAGTTTGGTTATGTTATTGCTGGAGCATATTGGTTTATTATGTTGTTGTTGTTGCTTATTTGGTTTGGTTTTTCTTGCATATATACTACAGGCTTTATGCATTGTCAAAAAGAAGTTGTACTACATATATCTTATTATTGTTTGTCATGTTTTGACTAGCACTTTCACATGATGGATTTGGGGTTTTATAAGATAAAAAGAGCATATCACTGTGATAATAGATATCTTGTTCTTGTTGTATGAAAGAAAGGTCTGATTTGTGTAGCTTCATTTTTTATTTGCAAAGAAAGAGATGTAAGTTTTGGGATTAGATTGATGACCCTTTTCTATCTCAAGCAAAAGGCCACAATTTTAGAACAATGCATAAGGGTGCAAGAAATGGAACATAAAGCAACAATGTTGGAACTATAGTTGAAAGATAAATTGGCTATAATAGGGAGAAGTAAAAAGAACGATAAAGAATTACCTCAAATTGATGCTAATTTTTCATCACAACAAAGTAATTTGAATGAAATTAGGGGTTATGTTAGAAGTGCTTAAGTTGTTGTTTGGGTCATATGTGTTGGCTTGAGTTTATCATTTTTATGGAACAATAATTATAATTAGCAAGAATACTGCATTTGTGATGTAATTATAGGTTGAAACTTGTAAGTTATGAATTATGTAATGTATTATGTTTAAGTTGATGGAATTCAGACTTTTTGCATATTATTTCTGGTTTTTTTGCTAGTTTTGTGCAACTTGTTTCTTTTTGGTTCATGTGGAATATCCAAATGTGACCCTGATTATTTTGATCTTGAGTTGAGCAATAAGAACTTAAGACAAATACACTTATTGTCATTTTAACTGCAGATAAAGCATATAAACCTCATAGTTAGAAAGACAATATTGGACCATCCCTAATCGTTTTATATTGAAATCTGTAAATGAACCTGGAATATAACTTTTATACATAGATCATTTGGATATGAACCTAGACACAAGGCATGTTAGAATGGCAACAAGTTGATAAGCTGATTGATTTTCATGTTAATTTTTTCTACAAAATAATGACAACTAGATTAAAAAAAAAGGCAAATTCATAAAAATCACAACCTGGCTATATATGTCTTAACCCAAAATAAAGCCACCAAGCACCATATGTTAGCATATATATATTAAGTAGGTATTTAAAATTTGAACTATAGAACTAAGGTTAAAGATTCAAACACGTTTGAACCATTAAGATTGATTTGCATACAAAGTTGCATCAAAGTAATTGTTCTTATAGTTTAGAACATAACCAGTATAAAAAAGCTACTCAAAATGAAAATTTTGCATTCTTGCTAAATTTTCCAGCCAATCACACATCTTCCTTCGACTAGATAAAGAACAACAACAACATTAAAAAATTTTGACTCCTACTGTGCAACTTGTTCACAAGCAAATAGAAAGTGTTAGAAATATAGATCCATAACTGAACTACATAGTAACAAAGGTACATACGTGGATGATAAATCCTTTGACATTCATCATAGGCAACTCAGGCATTTAAATGCAACTGCTGCCTTGTTTTAAAGGTGTCTACAATAAGTTAAGGCAAGTGATTAAGTAGATAAAAACTGTGAAGCAAATCTCTCCAGCAAAAGAAAAAAAAATTGTCAAGTGCAGTAATTGGTTGCATACATACTTATAAAGTTTTTTGGCTGCTTGTTTAAGGAACATCACATTCTGTCTGACAAGATCTTATGTTATAGCCTACTTGATTACAGTTTTTGCAGTGCATCTCTCGACCATGTTGTGATAGCTTTGACTAGCCTTTCATCAATTCATTTTCAGATTTTATTCTCTATTTATGAGGCCTCCCAAGCATTGGCTTTGGTAATAGAGGTAGAATGATGCCCTGTCCACTTTCTTTCAAAAAAATCTTCATCAGGAATTAGTTTAAGATAGTACTGATAAGCTTTTAAAAAATTCTCTTTCTTATAGCAATCCCTTATATACTTTATAGGATCCTCTCCTTTGGATCAAATTGCAATAATAGCATTTACATATGGTATACCACTAATATCCCAAGCTTTACAGTTGCAAGTTTTCAAATGTAAGTTCATAGCATATTAAGATCTTCCAATGTTAACTTGATATCCATCATCACCGTTACTCATCACTTTTCAAGAGTAACTTTGCTTAATATTTTCATTTACTTCCTTAATGATCAAGTGACCATACTCTTCCTTCCACTTGCCTACAGCCATTTTTCTTTTTATGTTTCTCTTAAATACAAACTCTCTTATCTCTTTTAACATAGAAATAATAGGTTTGCTCCATGTAGAGATTAAAATGAAATTAAAGGCCTCACAAGTGTTATTATCAACACTATCACATTGTGTTGCAACCGAAAAATATGCCCTACACCACAACTTTGGATCCATATATAGTATGGCATCTTTGTCACCAACCTTTATTCATTCTATTTTATCTAGCATATTTCTTAAAGCTAACTCATTTGAAGCCTTTACAATAACATAGAAAGCAAGTTTAAGACCTACACCTAAAAAATTTGGATAAGAAGTCCCTATAATAACAACATACATTAATATTATTATCAATTAACAAATTGGACGGGTGTATTAATAACAAATTTAAGAATAAAAAATCAAGTAAAATTTAGAAATTAAGACACGGGAAAATAAGCAAAGAAATGTTAGAAAATTAAGAAAAATCAATCTAAAATTTTGTTGGTTAGACATAAAAGTCCAATTGCATTTATATATGGTTTGGATATCTACCATTAACCATTGTAAAAACCAAGTCCACGATGAAGCATTCTTTATCTTAACAACCGCCCATGCCAACAGATACATTTGATTGTTAGCATCTTTCGCAATGGCAGTTAAAAGTTGGTCATTCACTACTCCTTTTAGAAAATATCTGTCAAGCCCTATAATTTTTTTACAACCTTGTAAGAAGTCTTTCTTTAATGCTGTAAAGCATATATAGAATTTATTGAAATATGGTGGAATTTTGGAACCCCCGTACTCAGCTTCAATGTCAACATTATTTTTTAGATTGAAGCTACGAATGCTTTTGCATAATCATGCAATTTTGCATATTCATGCCCAACATCCTTTTCTAACTTATTTCTAACCTTTACTTTTGTTTCCTTGCATATGCTTCTAGAAAACTCTAATCCCTAACACCTCCCAAATGGTTTCTTGGAGGAAACTTTGCTTCATTTCAAGATATTTTGCAACAAATATTTCAAAATTTTGGGCAATCCATGTTACTTTGACTTGAGAAATCTTAAACACCTTGTTACAGTTATGCTTCTTCCTGTACCTCTTCATTATGAAATAAATTTTTCCTTGGAATTTTTCTATTGATGCAAACAGTAGCGACTGACAACCTTTTGACTTACATTTCATTTTAATCTGAGAAGGTTCGTTCTTCACATAAACATAGTCTATTTTATCAGTCACACAATACTTCAATAATGCCTCCTTAAATTCATTATGATTAGTAAAAGCTAAGCCAAGTGAAAAATTAATAGTGGCTAACTTTGGATCACACCTTTCAAAATAATTCCTTCTCCTTGACACAACCTTTTCACCACCATCATCATTTCTCAAGCTAAAGCTTCCAAGATAAGAATTGTCTAATTAATTTTAATCTTTGGTGGCTGTGTCACTATCATTATTGTCCCCATCTCCAACTACAACTATTGCCTTTAGGTGATTGAAACAAAAATTTGGAAATAATCCTGTAACACTAGGATCATTCACCACAACACCATTATAGTGCTATTTCACATTAGATATTCAATATAAAACTTCTTCATCAGACACTTGTGCTATTGTTTGATCAAAGTGGCCAAGTTCTGTCTCTAATGCCAAAATTTGATCCTCCCCCTTATCATCACTAGCACTATCATTGATATCTTCACTTTGTCCCTCACTTGAATAACTTTGTTGCCCAACTTCTTCTTCATTAAACCCCATACCTATCTCTTCATGAAACTTATATTTTCATCCTCAGGTGTAAAGGCATCATTGCCCCTTGGTTTTTTAAGTGATTTTTTGTCTTTTTTTGTCCTATGCTTAGAGTGCTCCACATGCACTTCAACTCCCCCATTATTAATTGCACAACCTACCATATCCATTGTACTATCATCATTATCATTTAACACCCTTAGGCCTTCATTAAGACACATGTTTGGTTCCTAATAGTAAATGATCTTGGCATTTTTCCTTTCAACTCCAATTTTTTTTAGCATATCCATAATGCAACAAGTCATATGCTCACTATAAAATTCTTTTGCACATTTCAAATAGTTTACATATCTCACACTTGGATTCTTCAATAATACTCCCGCATAGTATAAGTCAACTTTAAATTTCACCATCTACAATAAAATATGTAACATTGTACAAGGTTATGTTAATCATCACATATAGACCAAATATAATGTTTTTAATCACATACTAATTTGTCCAAAAAATAGCCTTGTTTTAGTACAAACAGAGAAAGGTAACACCACAACAAAACCAACAATTAATTGAAATCAGCACTTGTTTACCACATCTATCCAAAATTTGGTTTTAACTAAGGTAGTTTTTCCCTGCAATTTAACTAGTTCATGAAAAATAAGTGAATAACTACTGTTTATGCACTATTAAAATCACAAAAGCAAAAAAAAAGTACAAACTATAAATCAATAAAAGCAATGTTAACTTAATCGTTCTTTTACCCATATACCCGATACATTTTAAAACCCTTTATGATGCAGGAATCAAATTATTTAACAAGACCTATGTACAAATGTTGTGGGTATGAGATGATAGGAATCAGAATCATCACTTTACAATGGAATTGATGCAATTGTCTCCCACAAAAGCTTCATTGTCAACTTTGGATGGTCCCCAATTGTATAAATTTTTACTCTGGTAGTGTGTACGGTGGAACTCGTCTCTTTCCATTGTGTAAGAAGAAACTTGAATTTGGTAGCAAGGGCTAAAAGTTTGGCGCCTTTTGTCTTACGTACAATGCATTTTATTAGTAATATATAGTATTCTCCTTCAGTTTATTATACATTTTGGTCCTCTTACAATCAAAAGTAACTTTTTTGTAACGGTCATCATGTAAGCTACTGTACAAGTCAATTTTATGTCAATCAAATGGGCAAAAGGTACCACTTTTCAAATCTTAAAGGGTGAGTAAATTCAACTTAAAGTTAAAGGAGTAAAGTGTTTGAGTCAATAAAGTCCAAGGGACAAAGAGGGCTTTTGGGAAAAAAATGATTATATTTGGATAAAATGATTTGGTTACTTTTGAATTTTGTTAGTTTGGATCAAAATCGAATTTTCATATTTGGTTATCAAATCAATTATTGGTTTATATTTGAAATTAAATAAACCAATTAAACTGGATAATGTTAAATATTTTACCATTATCTATGTTGATTATACATATATAAAAGCTTTTTCCTTATAATTTTGGACTATATATTGTTTATTCATCTTTAATTTTAGTTATGTGGTGTAAAATCCAAAATATTTATAGTATTTTTTTCATGTACAATATGCTTGTGTTTTGTAAAGAGAAATTGATAAATCAAATCAAATAAATCCAAATATAATTCAGACGTTTCGAATTGATTTTGACATATAATTCAGACAGATGTATATATTCTATAAAAACTAAAATTTGATCAAATCATTATATTTAAACCAAGTCAACTGAACGTTTTCCCATGTTTTTTCTTCCTTTGGGATGCTAAGTTTTGTTCTATTTTATTCTTTTAAGTGATGAATATTTTTCTTGAAAAAAATATAATTATAAATAGGAAATTTAAATTTAAATTCTATAATTGGATGTCAGACAATTGTTTGGGGTTCAATATACAATTTTAGAACTTGACAGATGGAATTTTGCGCTTGATTAAATTTTCATTTAATTTTGTTTCCATTTCTTTTGATTGTATTATTTGACCAGTGGAACCTTTTATGAATCTCAATTGAGTCCTTTTCAATATGATGAAAACTAGAAAATCTATGGTAGACCAACATCCAAAGTTGTTCAGATATTTTATGCTGAAAATACCATCATTTCACATGATATAAGTAAAACATTTTTACATCCAAGCTATAAGGCTTCATCTGCCAGTGTGTTCATTGCTGAAAAGTCAAATTAGTAGGAAAAATTCCAATCATCCACCATTCTAGCGCAACTCTTCACTGAAACTACATCCATCATTATCCTTGATTTTTTATTTCACTAGTATGATTTGGATCATTGAAGATTGCCAAGAGCTTGTAAGTTATTATTGGAGACAAAAATCTTATCAAATCATCAATTTTTTGCTGAAGGATACTTAACGACTTTTGTCGTATTCGAATGATAAAATTGGCGATTCCGAATGAAAGATTGACCTATGACATGGGGAAGTTTATGTAGAAAGAGATTTTTAGAAGCAAACATTGGAGTAGGAAACCTTGTGTGTTTGTCTCTACAACCATTCGAGCTAGTGAAGAAGAAATTCATTTGACTTTGGGAATGAAGAGCATTGTGTTTTTGTTTTTCAGGAAAATTTCAAATGCAGTCCTTTTTCTCTTTCTCATTGTTTACATATGAGTCTAGTGTATTTGATATTTCTTATCAATCGCTCTAATAATTTTTCTTAATGTTTACATATAAATTGAATTCATGAAAAAAGGAAACCGAACACCTTGATGCTATGAAATATTCACTAACATTTAGCAAAATTCATATTAACATATCTCGTAATTTTTATAATAGACACATATAAACTGAATGAGAACTAAATACAACATTATACAATTTTCTTTAATATTTAATAATTTTTCTATTGACATATCTTAAATGTCTTATAACGTAGACATATAAACTGAATAACATAAATAAAAGAAATAAAAACACCATGAAGTTATACAATTTTTATTAGCAATTAGTAAATTTACTAATAATATGTCTTAACGTTTTCAAATTGTTGACATGTAAACTAGATAATATGAAAAAAAAGAACCAAATAGTAACACCACGAGGATATACAATTTTCATTAATATTTACTAAATTTTCAATTGACACATTTTATACTTTTCAGAAGTGTTCACATATAAAAAAAATAGTCTGAATACGAAAGTTAAACACCATGATTTTATACAGTTTTCATTAATTAGCAATAATCAGATTAATGTGAAAATTGTTATATGCATTAAGGAAAAATTTATAATATATCAATGAAAATAACAGTTAGATGAAACTTAATAACTTATTCTATCATTTAGAGCTAGTTACTATATATATATATATATATATATATATATATATATATATATATATATATATATATATATATATGTATATATATATATGAAAGTTGTGAGATGTGTCAAATAAAATTTAAAATGTCAATATGTCAATGAAAATAATAAGTACATAAAACTTAATAACCTATTTTATCATTCAAAGCTATTTATTTGAGTAACGAGAAATGTGTAAGATATATCAATGTAAAATTCACAATTTGTTAGTGAAAAAAGTAATTGTGAGCAGGCAAGACAAATAAAAAATTGTAGACGAAGATGAACGATGGAGTGGTAAAAATGACGTCTAATTTGTTTTAAGATAATAATGCATGTTTGGTGTAAAGTTGGGCTGAAGCTCATGAGGGTATCTTTGGAATCAAAATATTAGGTCTTTTACAAATGACTCCTCCATACCCGTTTGAAACTCGAGATTGTATCATGTGGTTATGTAACGCATCTGGTTCGTTTAAAGTGAAACAAAGATACAATCTGGAATTATGCAAGAAATTGACTATGTTATTAAATACAACAAGAAACTCTATAGGAATATTGCCACATTCGGAATTCACTTATATCCTAAAGGCTATATGGGCTTATCTGATTCCTCATAAATTCAATTTTTTTTTTATGGAAATGTTTGTCGCAAGGTTTGCCAACCAACTCTAATCTTGTAATACATAGTGGTTTTGTGAGCTCTATATGCCTGCATTGCCGCTTAGCTCAAAAAATGATGTTTCATATATTTTGGGAATGTTCGAGATCACATGAGTTATGGGGTAATTTCTGTTCTCATTCTTCTTTTACCAGCTATAGCTTTTTGAATAGTGGTTGGCTTCCATTCTCTTCCATCAATAGCATTGGCTTTAAGTGTGATTTCGATTTTTCGTAACAACACTATGGATTATCTAGATTAGTTTAAATGAGTGCACATTTAAGAATCTATCCTTTCATACTCCCCATTTGATCATAAGACGGGATGATCTATTTTTACAGTTATTGATGGCCAATGATTTTCAGCGGCATCACACCTTTTTCCTTCATGATCTATTGGCTACTTTATATCAATCTTAAGGCCAACATCAGGAACGGCTTGGTCATTGGCATATAGAAATTTTTGTCACTAATGGTGCCTTGTATCGCTCATCTAGGAAGAGTGCAACTGCTTGGGTGTTGTTAGGAATCAACATCCCTCCAAGACAACAATAGGGCATTATGATTCTCCAGTGCAATTCTACATTGGAAGTTGAACTCTCTTCCATTATTAGAGTGATTTCTTTTACACTCGATTGGGATTTGAGGGTGGTAACTATTCTTACTGATTGTTTGTAGGTTCTATAGGCAATATGAGGCACATACATTGATTAACATGAGGATTCATCATCTTTTTTAGATAGAAAGTCTTCCTTGCCCACAACCTGCTTACTACTCTTTCTTATTGATATTCTCTGGAGAGAAACCATTCGCCGATCAAGTCATTTTCTAGTGAGTGAAAAGATAATAGAATGCGTAGTGGAAATCTTGTACCATGGGATTGGTGAAATAAAACAGGTTTATATAGCTGGGGGAAGGTCCGAAAGGATCACTTTCAGATAGAACCCTCTTAATCAATCCCGTAATTCTAGGATTCCCTTTTTCTTCTGTTAGTGTTATGCCTAAAAACTAAACATGAGATGATTGTACCTTACACATTGAGTTATGATATTTTATTGAGGCATTATTCCAATAATTATGTTTGTTGTTTATTTTTGCATAACATAATCAAACATAATTATAACCATAAAATAATAGTAATTTGAAACATCCCTAGTCTAGTATTATTGTGGAGTAGGTTGCATTATGGAGACTAACATGAAATATGTAGTCTACATATGGGTACAAGTTAGAGAACTTGTGTATTAGATCGACCCACGATGAGAATGCTACATGGATCGTTATATGAGTGTCATAAATGATTCTCATAGTGATCATGGTATATGTAGTCATTTAACCTGAGGTCATCAAGGTTCCCTACATGTAAGTCACATACTTTGATACTTTCCCTTGTTGCTCGTAGCTGAGTGAACATGAAGGTGGTTATTGGATATATCACATATCATGTGAAGGGATTTGTATAATCAAAATGAGATTTGTCTCTCCTATGTAATGAAAGTGATATCTTTGGGCCCTTTGATTAAGTAAAATTGAGGAAATGCATGGTTATGCTCAGATGAGTTGATATACGATATCAGTATCATCAGTTTAAGTCGGTTTACTTAGGAATCAAGAAACCATTGATTGAGTTATACGAGAGTGATACATTCCATGTCTCGTACTCAGTCTTGATATCCTTGAGCAAAAGGATGATGACATATATGAATAATGATTACAGAGGCTTAGTCAAATCACCTACTATTTTGTCATTTATATAGCAATGATTTGTTCCTAAACACCACTCATTGTTTATGATCATAAATGTGATTTATGATCATTACCAATGTGATAGGAGCCTACAGGGTCGCACACTTAGAGCTAATTGGATTATTTTGAATGCATGGGCTAAATTATTGGTTTTGGTTTCATGATAATTTTGGATTAATTATTGGCCCAAAAGTTGAGCCATTATGGAGCCCAAAATTAGGCCTAATTGGATTAGGGTTATGAAATCTATTAGGCTTGGGGTTTTTGTATCACTATATATATATGCTATATAGCATTATTTTTTATTTTGACCTAGGCTCTTTTGGACGAAATTTAGAAAAGTTCTAAAAGCTCCAGCCACACTTTCCTCTTAGCATTCATTGGGGGACACAAACTAATACTGTGAGCACAAGAATAGTGCACTTGTTGGGACATGGTGGAAGCATGATGATCCGAGTGGTTCATATGGATACCGTAGAGAGCTTGAATACGTCAACTGTTCAAGTTTTTGTGATTCAACTTAATAGTTGGGTAAAAGATCTCAACCCTTTAGGTGTAAAAATTTTTAACACCCAATTTACCTACTTCATTTGGATCATAAACAGCTTCGATTTTTGCTGCATTCTATGGCTCCTGAAACCCTGCACCTTCTTAGGTGGGTTACTTTTTTAGTATGCTGGGCCTTTTGACTTCGATTCATCTGGTATCAACTTGTTCGTTATAGGCCTACACCCTTCTAATAACTCCCATTTTTAAGAAAATATTGTTGGGGTCCTGCATTTTCTAAGTTAAGTCAAAATGCTGTCATATTCCCCAATGTGTTTTTCCTTTATTAATCCTTCTTAAGATAGGGTACGACCCCTTTTTTCCTTTTGTATTGCTTCCGTGTCTTATACAGTGTTGTTCTTAAACAAAAGTAGGAAAAACAAGAAGTGTTGGGCAATCACATACAATGCCATTCCATTAGTTCAGGACTTATAGTGTACAATGTGACAAGAATGTGATAATGATTACACAATAATGATAAATACAAAATATAATGACAAATACACTTTATGATAGCTACATGCGAGGATAATGTTAATTATCCTTAATACGCCCCTGCAAGATGGTGGTTCCATCTGTGACGCCGATCTTAGAACAAAGTGGCTAGAAGTGTTGTTTGGACAGTGGTTTGGTAAGGAGGTCAACTAGTTGACTTTCTGTTGGAACATAATGAACTGAGAAAGCTCTAGAGGTAATGTGCTCATGTATGAAGTGAAAAGTTGATTTCCAAGTGTTTCATTCGAGAGTGGAGCACAGGGTTCATGTAAACGTAGGTTGCACCCACATTGTCACACATAAGGGATGGAGAAGTAGCTAAGCAAACACCGAGTTCATGAAGAAGAGAGTTGAGCCAATCTACTTCACATGTAGCCAAGGTAATAGAACAATACTCTACTTCAGTGGATGATTATGCCACGGTTTGCTGGCGCTTGGACTTCCAAGAGATGGGAGTGTCTCCAAAGAAGATGATGTAGGTTGAAGTGAAGAGACGAGTGTCAGTATTGCCTGCCTAATCAGAGTCTGAGTAAGCTGTGAGATGAAGAGAGGCTGAGTTGCGAATTGATATGCCATGGAATGAAGTGGTTTTCAGATATCGAAGAAGACTTTTGAGAGCAGTCCATTGGAGAGTAGTTGGCCGGTGCATGAACTGAGATAACTTGTTGATGGTGAATGCCACATCTGGGCGAGTAAATGAGAGATACTAAAGAGCTCTAACTAGCTGGCAGAAGGCAGAAGCATGAATGGGATCATTGTGGCTGTTAAGGTAAAGTGAGAGAGATGGGGATTGTGGTGTTGAAGTAGCCTTGGCACTGGTCATTTTTGAACTGTCTAACGAGTCAGCAACATATTTATGTTATGAAAGAAACACGTCATCTTGTGTGATGGCAACTTCAATTCCCAAGCAGTAATTAAGAGAGCCCAAATCTTTAATAAAAAACATTAATGAAAGGGAGGTAATAAAATCATAAACAAACCGATGGTCGTTGCCAGTGATAAGTATATCATCTACATAAACAAGCACATATGTTGATTTTTTACCATGGAAATGCACAAATAGAGAGGCATCAGCTTGAGATTTAGAGAAGCCACCAAAGGAAAGAAACCTGGTCAGAGAGGTGTACCAAGCCTGTAGAGACTGCTTGAGGCCGTAGATAGGTTTCTTGAGCCTGAAAATAAGGTGTGGGAACTATTTGTTTACAAAACCAAGTGGTTGTTGCATGAACACCTCGTTGTTGGGCTCGCCTTGGAGGAACACATTATTTACGTCCAACTGATTGATATTCTAGCCATGAAAGATAGTAGTGGTGAGAAGTAATCAGACTATGGCTGGTTTAACAACTAGACTGAAGGCATCGCTATAGCCGATGCCCGATCATTGGTGAAATCCCTTCGCTACTAGTCGTGCCTTGTAGTACTGGATGCTTCCGTCGAGATTACGTTTGATGTGAAACACATACTTACAGCGAACAATGTTGTGAGTTAAGGTTGGTGTGACGAGTTCCCAAGTTTGATTATGAAGAATAGCGTTATACTTGTCGGCCATGGCACGACGGCACTATGGATCTTGCTGAGCTTGAGTGATACAGGTTGGTTCAAGAGTGTTAGGAAAGGGATGAGCAGTAGCTTGGTACAGGCATTTTGGTTTGAAAATGTTGTTTAGGGATCTCGTGGTCATGGGATGGGTTCAGGTTTGGTGTGAAGATGATGAGGGTAAAGGTTCATTGAAGGTGGAGCTATTAGCTGTAAATGTAAGAAGAGTGGGTGGAGAAGGGATGGATTGGGTAGGGTTGGTGGTAGAACCAGTAGGGGAATGGGATAGAGTAGAGGTGGTGGGAGTGTTGGTTGGTTAGGAGCAGGGGAGAGTAGGAGACGAGGCACGTTGGGAGTTAGATTTTGGTGGAGTAGAGAGGTAACTTGTAGGTGGACCAACAGTAGAGATGGCTTGACTAGGACTCTCACAGTTGCTAGGGTGTTAAGAATAGGATTGGAATAGAAAAGTATTTTCATAAAAGGTAACATGGCTAGAGATGAAGATTTTATTCATAGAAGGATCAAAACACAATTAGGCACTTTGATTTAATGAATAACCTTGAAACACACAAGGACGGGAGCAAGGTTGAAGTTTGTGTTGGTTGTGAGGATGAATCCATGGGTAACAGAGACATCCGAAGACTTAAAGCTTGAGGTAATTAGCTGTAGTATGAAACAAAGTGTGGTGGAGGGGATTGGTTTTGAAGGATAGGGGTGGGCATGTGGTTTATTAGGTAGGTAGCAGTAAGAAAAGCATAAGTCTAGTAGGTAAAGGGTATGGATTCTTGGTGAAGAAGAGTGAATCTTGTTTTTATGATGTGATGATGGCGTCATTCAGCTGTGGCGTTGTGTTGGGGAGTGTAAGGAGGAGAAACAAGATGAGTGATGCCGTGTGTTTGCAAAAGGGTTTTAAGGGCAATAAATTCACCACCGTCATTCGTATAAAGCATATTAATAGAAACTTGAAAGAAATTTTAAACAAGTGCCTTCAATTTTTTAAAAACTGTAAGGACTTCAGACTTGAGTTTTACTAGATATAACCATATATATCTGGTGAAATGCTCAACAAATGAAACATAATATCTAAATCCATCAATAGAGGTGACTGTAGCAGGACCCCAAACATCTGTATAAATAATTTCTAAAGAATGATGACTTTGAATAGATGAAACACTAAATGGAAGTCGATGACTTTTATTACATTGACATGAATTGCAGGAAGATTCTAAATGACTGAAATAAGTTAGCTTAAACTGACGAGAGACAATACTTTGAATAGAACTTAAAGGGTGGCCAAGATGACAATGCCATGTTTTAGATGAAGCTTTGACACTTGAGAAAACAATGGGTGATAGAGAAGTGATAGCAGCAGGAAGAGTATACATGCTATCTTTACTCGGTCCACTTGCGAGTACCTTATTTGTGTGAAGATCCTTGACATGAAAATGGGAAGCAAAGAGTTCAATGGACACATTATTGGAAGTACAAAATTTTGAGGCTGAAATTAGATTTTGTTTTAATTTAAGAACACAGAGGGTGTCATGTGATAGGAAGTTTGTGTGAGTGGGAGTGGTTAAGTGTGTGGTACCAGAATGAGAAATTTCCAAACCTTGTCCATCCCTAATAACAGGTTTATCTATGACATTATAATTATTGGTGATGCTCAAATTAGCAGGATCTGGAGTGGCATGGTGGCTGGCCCTAAAGTCAATCACCTAGCTTCGAGTAGGTTTTTAAGCAACATTGTGAGCCCATGGTAGTGGTGGAGGATTTTGAGCGTTCGGTTGGATATGCTAGTAGATGTTTGCTGTGTGACCAAGTTTGTTGTAGTATTGGCATATTAGGATTTCATCAATTATGGGACTTGGTGGGAAGGTGCGTGTTCTTGGTCAAATATTGTGATTCCCACGACTATTGTTGTTGTAGTTGATCTTGAACGAGTGAAGATTGCCCTAAGGTCGACGTAACAACCATCCTTCTTCTATCCCTGTCTTTGAGCAACATTAGTAGTGACAATAGAGACATCGTCAGTTGTTTCTAGATTCTTAAGAAAAATCTCACGATCAAGCAACTTTTCATGTAGTTCAGCAAAAGAAATGAAAGTGTCCCGAGCTCATATAGTGGCAAAGATTTCCTTGTATTCACTTCTAAGACCATCAAGCACATAGAGCACCAAGTCATCATCACCAAGTGGCTCGTGAACCATGACAAGTTCATCAGTAGTGGTTTTGATAAGATGAAGGTAATTAGAGATTGACTTTCCACCCTTGGGCGTCTGAAGTTTTTCTTTCAGAGACATAATACATGATCTGGACTTGTTGGCAAATAGTGTTTGAATCTGCACCCATGCTGATCGTGAGGTAGTGGTCGTTGCAATAAGAGCTAACACCAATTTGGAGGTGGACGAAAAGATAGCATTAATAAGGAGTTAATCTTGGTGCTTCCATAATTGGTATCCTAGATTTGGAATTTCTGTTTCACCATTTTTTATTGTTGGAGAGGGTGCAGTCATGGTGCTGTCGATATAACCAGTAAGATCGAAGCCTTCGAGGAATGGATAAACTAAGCTTTCTAGGAAGGGAAGTTGTTGTGTGTTAATTTGGTAGGTACTTGGGTGGAAGCATTGATTGAGACAAGTTTCTTTTCCACAGGGTCAAAGCCAGGCATTGAAGAAGAAGAGGATGCTGAAGATACGACAAATTTAAAAGTGGAAGAGAAAGTGTTTTCATTAGCCATGTTGAGAAACGCTCGGGTAAGCTCTTGGCTTTGATACCATGTTAAAATGTGCAAACTAAACCAATTGGCAATAAGTGAAGAGGCCTCATCATTATATAAAGCATTGACTTAATCTTTTTTTTTTCTTTGCCATGTGGGATTTTCCCACTTAACACGCCCTATCACATGTAGGTCGTTTCGACTCAATCGCGTTGGTTATTTTCAACAATGGTTGGGGCAGTTTCGAACGTGCTCTGATACTATAAATAGAAGCAAGAGAAGTAAGAAGTGTTAGGGAATCGTACACAATGCCATTCTATTTGTTCACTACTTATAGTGTACAATGTGATAAGAATGTGATAATGATTACACAACAATGATAAATATAAAACAGAATGATAAATACTCTTGATGATAACTACATGCGAGGATAATGTTAATTATCCTTAATAGTTCCCAAATAGGGGTATGATGCTGCTGTCAGTAACTTCCAGGAGAAGGCATTCAAGCATTGTTGTTTCTAGTGTAATGCCCACTACTTCGTTATCTTTGTTGCACATGGTGAGTTTAATGGTCTGGTGAAGAGATTAAGCGAGGCTTATTAAATGCACTTTCTAGATAAGTTACTCTGCATGGCTTTTCGGTGGTTACTTTCTACCACATGTCCTTCTCTTAATGGCCTAAAGATCCACCTTTATGATGATGGCAGTTTTCAAGGTGGTTACCTAAGAGTCGTGTCTTTTATATATATTGTGTTGGTTTTTTTACCCTTATTTTTCATTGTTTAACTACTTTTTATTGCTTGCTTTTTTTCTTTTATTCTTGCTTCCTCTCTATGTTAGAGCTTACATCTGTCTGAGGTTTTCCTTCACCGTCATTAGGCTTTCTTTCCTCTGTTCACTTTTTTGTCTTCATACAAGTGCCTATAATCAGGTAATGAACTCTGGTCCTTTTTTACTTGTTTTTGTGATCATTTTAGTTGAAATTTTAGTATTTTTGGTTTGGGTTTTGCCTGTTAGTGTTTTTGCTCTTTCGTCGTCCCTCATATGTTGGCCGTAGCCCTTACCTATTCTCTATTGGTTTTTCCAGATGGTGTCTTCAAGATCATCTTCAAGGGTTACCATCAGTGAGGTCCCTTTATCTCTTAGCAATGCTGAAACTTTAAAGGGGTTATTTGCCCCCAACCTATTCGTACTAAAAAGAACAAAGACACAGTTTACTGTAGAGACTCTCTCGACCAATCTCAGGAGGTATTTTTGGCCAAATGGGGTCATGGCCACTCTTAGTAAAAGTCAGGCACTAGAGGGTTGAGGTCTTATTGGGGGTGACAAAAGGGTTGACGTCTTCACGATTTTCATTGATCAATTATAAATGGGGCTTTGGTTCCCCTTTTATTTATTAGTGAAGCAGATCTGTGATAATTATCAAGTGCCGTCATCGTAGTTAACCTTGAACTCCTTCATGTAAATAAATGTTTTCTTCCTCTGCTGCAAGATGGTAATGGCAGTTCCCCTATTGGAGTTTTTCCTCCAATTCTACATGTTGGACCTGAAGAAAAAAAAAGCAAAAAAGACCATAACCTCTGATACGATGAACAGAAGAAAACCATATTAAAGTCTTAATTGTACGACTTTTGGTATGATGTCCTTCCAAGGTGGATTCATGTAGAACATTGCGCCACCATATGAATATGGTATATAGGAGAAAGATGAGGCACAAACTAAGAAGTGTTGCACCCCCTTGAAATGAGTGCATGTACATCATACCTCCTACGGTGGTTGCGAAAGCTTCGAGTGAACCCAAAATAGGCCATGGACTTGGATCTACCAAATGATAAGAATGCCTTTGAGATTCAATCATAAACCACTTTTCCTCGGTTGTGTGTAAACCCTCCTTCATCCCCATCTCCTAAAGTAGTAAAAAAGGGCTCTTTGGGGTCTAATTTTCTTTCTATCTGACAAGACAAACAAATAGGAAGGGATGGTTCTTTCATTCAATTGATAGAAGTCTAACTAGAAAAAAGGGACTTTCTCTGACTTTAAGAAGAAAAGAATCATTGGTTTTTCCGATGGGAAAATTGACCTTCTTTATTTATATTTTAGAAAGAATTTTTTAAATTAACAATTCCATTCAGTTCATCACTGTTCTTCTACATTGTCCCCGTCAATTGAGGGGAAACAAATCCTTTTCCTTTGCCACCTACAAGGATTTATGAGCAAAGTGGAAGAAATGTTTCTTTTACACATTGAGGGCACCATCGTAGGGCTTCCCTTGTAAATTTGCCAAAGTCCCCTAGCAAGCCCTAATTGGGAGGTCGTCATTGTATGAAGACTCCAATGGTCATCGAGCGTACATGGAGCTCCTTGCCTGCTTGGAGTCAATGGTGGACAAAATCAACTTCATGAACCTGTTACTTATTCGCTACACAAAGATTAGGGAGATGTCACTCAAGTTGGTAGAGATTATGATGGATACACTTCGAATATGATTAATTTCTCTAATTTGAGTAGTTATTCCACTGGGTTAGTATTTATCCCTATTTACAAAATACGTTAAATAACTATTTTTTTATAGGTGGATAAAATCATGATATCTAACAATTCTTGGACCAATGATCAAGGCCTTAAACGTCTACAATTTTTAGTTCGTGGTTTAGCTTATTTGAGAGATAGAGGAGGCCAAATTTGGATCGTAAACAGAATTAGCTCTAGCATTTGTGCACTTGGTGATCATTCACAAGAAAAATCATATCTGGAGCTATGGATGTTGGAATTAATTGATTCCAAATTCATCCGAAATTCAACACATATATTGTCAACTTTACTTCACATGCTAAAAGCAAGTTTGATCATTTTCATTGCCAAAATTTAGTTATAAATGAGACTATCTATTCTACCGCGCACTGAAGATCAATTTTAGTAGAAAAAGCATAACTTGGGATACAAACATCAGTTTTGAATGATCAAGCTATTGTTTTGAAGGTAAAAAAAAAATCTACAAATCTTGTGTTTTGAGGAAGAGCTAAATCAATGTGTATGGTGGTCAAAAAATTAAAAGAAGTTTGGGCCACCCTTGTTAACTTGTAGTCACCTACCTTTATTATTCTTACCTACCATTTACTATTTTGCCTAACCCAAAGCTCTATAAATAGGCAGCTTGGCGGGGATGAAATTAAGTTGTTTCTAGGCAACTTTAATGTTTTTTTTATTAAACCTACCTTTTCTTTTTGATTTTATTCTTAGTTTTCAATTCCAAAGCTTTGTTCAAGGTATTTTCTTCTTATTCTTACTTTGATATTTCAATTTATATTTATTTCATTTTTATACATGTTGTTTACTTTTACCATGACTAACTAATCTTTCTCTTATTAAGGTGAAAAGGTGAAGTTTTTGGTATAAAAGTTATGGTTGATTTGAATGGATCCTAACGTTATTGGTATTAACTTTCTTAATCAATTTAGCTACCCTCATTATTAAGTGTGAGTCTTGGTTCATCATAGTCAATTATTAGCACAAAAGCTACTTGATTCCTTCTATAAAGCATTGCTTTATCAGCCACATTGGAATCTTGAGTTTTTGTGGACAAGGTTGGCATAATGGATACTTGAACCTATTTGCAAGTGTTGGCGTTATAAGATTAATGAAGACTAATTCTAACTCATGCTTAATGTTTCTAGAATTTGATTATTAAATTTCCCAATTGTGACCTTCTTTATGTTTAAATCCCAATTAAGTGGTAAGATGAGCTAAAATTAACCATAACTGATATACTAAAAATGGATTCCCTAATCTTATCTATTTATTTGAATTTGTGTTTTAAACAACTTGTTCATACCTTGCATAAATAATTTCCTTGCTAAAAATCTTTAATTTGTATTTCTTAATTCATTTTTCTGTCGTTCAACACTCGGACTTTCGAGATTTTATTACTTGCAACAACCTACACTTGCGTTACAACCGCTAAAGTGCAGTATATTGGTAGGGTCTACCTGACTTATTCGAATGTGCTGAACCCTACTAACTAAGCCCTAGAACATAAGGGGCAATTGGTGGACTTTATTGAGGTGGCCTTTCCAGCCTCACGAAGGCCACCAGACCCCAAAATTCGTACCCTGCATAAGCTCATTTATCTTGCTTTTGTCTATTAGGGTGGTTTTGACTCTGTGCTCCCCTTTTTGTAGAAATAGGTAGCCGGGCTAAGGAGTTTTTAAAGTTGTAGATGAGCATCACCGACAGGCTAGCCAATGCCTGTAAGCTTTCGATCTTTTTGGCCGGAGCAGCCCACAATACTAGGACTGGGGAAAAGTCCTAGGCCTCCAAGCTTGTGCCCTAGGTGGTGTAGTTGGACGAGTCTCTTCTAGAAGCTCAATTAGTCTAGAAGAAGTCCTACTTTTCAGCTCCTAAGGGAGCCGAATCCTTTGAAAGAGAAAGCGACGTAAGACTCACTTTGATGGTTTTTTCTTCCATGACATTGGTTCTATCAATTTGACATTATTCTGTGCTAATGATGGGTCTTTTCATCTAGCCACTCATGCGAAATGATCTAAGGGGAGTAGGCCCTTTTTTACTGAGGACCCAAGGGCACCAGTGGTCTCCCCAAATTAAAAGGTACTTGGGGAGGTGTCGTAGAAGCCCGTATTTAAATACTTACAAAGAGTTGGGTCTTCAACTCCTGTTACTCTAGTGTCTTGGTTCATTGTTAACTAGGAGTTGCTATATATTTATAGGCGTCGTATCCCCACCTGGCTAGCTAGGGGTGTAAATTTCAGGTTAGGGTCGGAACCCGAAATTTTCAAGCAATTTATCCATCCAAAATGTATAAACTGACCTGACCTAATTTATTGACTCAAATCAAATAAACCATAACCCGAAAATATAGGGTTAGGGTAGAGTTTACTCATCATAAGCCCGGTACCTTGCTGGTGAAGCCGTCGCCAATGACCTCATATGAATTAACAACAGATGAATGACAATCCATAGGCTAATGAGTGACAAGAAAACCAATGGTGGATGAATGACGATCTACCAGTGAATGAATAAGAGGCTAATGAGGAGGTCAACAACAGAGCTACGGGCAATGGAGAGTGTGACAGAAGGAGGGGGCAAAGCTGCTACAACCGAGCAAGAGGATAAAGGGGCACAGCTGTTCGACGGAGGGAAAAAGTAGAGTAGATAGATAGCGGCAGTGCAAAAGCACAAAGAGATGGGTGAAGGCCAATGGGCAAGAGTAGTAGCAGTCGCCAGCTAGCAGGTGGCGAAGGGCTGGGGGGGCTAGGGGGTTTAGTTTAGGCTTTAGGATTGGGCTTAGGGAATGTTTAGGGTTAGGCTTAGGGAATAGGCTCAAGCAAATTAGGGAATGGATTGGGCTGGGCTGGGTATAGGTATTAGGGAATTTTAAGATAGGCATAACATTTCGGGTCAATCAGGTTGGTTTCGGGTTTAACCTGAACCAATTCAACTTTTGTGTCTTGTAATAGGGTTGGGTTCGGGTTGGCCCAAATACATGTTTTCCTTTTCATTGACCTAACCCTATATGTCAGGTTTCGGGTTAGGGTTGAAATCTTTCACCCCTATGGCTAGCCATCTATAGCCCTACGAGGAATGCCTCATATTTTGTGACGTTGTTTATGACCGAGAACCAAAATTTTTTTTTTTTAGCGTGGAATCTACCGAGAGGTCCATATAGTACGATGCTTACACCTTGGTAATTGGGTCTAGACATCGCGTCAATGTACATTTCCTAAGTCTGGACTTCCTTTAGACAGTTTTCTTCAGTCTCTTCTATTAGTGCCATTTCAACTAAGAAATCAGCTAGGCATGTGCCTTGATTGCTCTTCGGTGCTCGTAGTGGATATCGAATTCTCCTAATTTTAAAGAATATATCAAAGCGGTAATTCTGGGTGGACAATAATCTAGTGCATTTAAAAGTATGACCTTTGTTTTTGAGATGCCACAATGAGGGCAAGGATAGCCTTTTAGAGAATGGGATATCAAGACTCTGCTCCTTAGAGTATTTAGCTAATGTAATAAATAGGCCATTGTGCTCAGATCCTTCCTCCCCGTATGAGCATGTTGCTAAATGAGCCTTTTATTACGGCCAAAATATAAGACAATAAATTTATCAGGCTTTGGCTGTTTTAACATTTGAGAGGTTTCGTAGGTACTCTTTAATTTGTTTGAAAGCCTAGCGACATTCCTTGATCCACTTGAGTACTGTTTTTTTCTTGCATTTTCAGGAGTTTAATCTCATATTGAACTGTCTCATTCTTTGGAAGGTCTCACATAAATCATCAAATTGATTATCTATCGACCAGCTCTTAATGATCATATTATCTACATAGACCTTCATGTTTCGTCTAAGCTGTTTCACGAAGATCCTGTTCATGAGCCTCTAGTAAGTAGCCCCAGCATTCTTTAGACCAAAGGACATCATTTGATAGCAGTATATGACCTCTCCAGTGGTGAAGGTAATTTTTTCTTCATCTTCGGGATTTATTCATATCAGCTGGTACCCATTGAAAGCATCTATGAAGGATAAGATTTTGAATTTTGAAGTAGTGTCGGCCAATTGGTCTATGGATGGTAGTGGGTAGGGATCTTTGGGATAGACATCATTCAGGTTTGTGTAATCGACACACATGTGCCACTCTCCATTTTTCATTTTCACCAGGACCACACTGGTGAACTATTCGGGGTGTCGCAAATCCTAGATGGCACCCATTTTCAATAGCCTTACAACCTTCTCCCTAGTGAAATCTCTTCTTTCAAGTGTTATATTTCACTTCTTCTGTTGGATTAGTCAAGTGGATAGGTTAGCTTACAATTTGTGGGTGATAATTTTTAGATCTATCCCCTGCATGTCACTAGAGGACCATATGAAAGCATCCATATTAGCTTATAAAAATTTTATAAATGATTGTTATACCTCTAAAGGAAAATCTTTGCCAATCTTCACGGTCTTTCTAGGAGCAATCTTTACCACTTTGATGTCTTTAGAAAAAGATATATCAAGTTCATCCCTGGGGGTAGCTCATTTCTTTTTTTTTTTTTAGCTCCATCAAAATTGGCTTGTCACCCCTTGGTCCCCTTAAGTTGGCCATGTAATTCCGCCATACTAAGGCTTGGTCTATATAAACAATGGCATCTTCAATAGAAGTCGTAAAAACCATTATTAGCCACTTAACATTTGATTTAATGTAAAATTATACCTAGGCCAGCCTTCTAAGTATGGCAGTGTATGATGATGACACGTTTAGAACAAAAAATTATGTGGTTTGAGAGTCACAAATAATCTTCCCCCATTTGTCCATACCCATCAGCATGAGGGGCAATTTGATCATCCCAAGTGTCAGAACCTCATCTTTACTAACTCTAAACGTGGGCATCGGAATGAGAGCCAATGATGTTCTATTGACTCTTTTTTTTTTAGTAAACCAATGAAGAGGACGCTTCAGTGTCTAGGTCCTCTCAACATTGAAGTTATTGATTCCAGCGGTAATAACAATTGGATCTATGTGAGATACCAGGGCATGAAAAGCTATCAAGCCTTATTAGGATGCTACTAGGTCAACCACTTCTAGTTGGGTGATCTCACGCTTTTGCCTTTTTGAATTGTAGAGGATTTCCTTTTAGTAATCATGTATATGACCCTTTCAGGTGGCCCTAGGTTCTTATGATCCCTTAGGGGGGATCGTTGCCTGTCGTGTCACCGCCATTAGTTACGATCCTCTTCATTGTGCTTATTCAGGGCCTGTTATCTTTTTTTCTGCAAGGGCATTGTGGCTTAACCAAGTACTCCCTTAGCTTTCCCACATAGATCACCTCTTCCAAGAGTTTTTTAAGCTGCCAGCAGTCTTTAGTGTCATGGCCTTTATCATTGTGATGCTGACAGTACTTATTTAAATCCTTTTTGTTTAAGGGACCCATTAGCACGGGCCACATAAGGACTTGGTTTCTTATTTCCAAGGCATATAATATATTTGACCTTATTTCCTTTATAGGAGGCAGGATGGGATTCGGCCGCGATGGCTCTGTGCCCCTATCCTTCTTCCTAAGGGCAGCCTCACCCTCTTTAGCTTTTGGTTGCTTCTTCTGTCTCACAGGTTTGTTGAGCTCTTTTACATGCATATATCATGTAGCTCAATCAATAAACTCTTCATATCTTGAATAGGGTTCTCGTGCAAATCCTAAGCCAATCTAAAGTCTCTTGACAATCTTTGAGTGATGGCCACCAAATGTAGTTTTAGGGACAAGCCCTATACTTGCACCACTTTAGCATTAAATCCCTCTATGAAATCCATCAGGGACTCTTCTCAGCATTGTCATATCTTTAATAAATAGGCCACTTTCTTGAGGGTTAGTTTACTCCCTAAGAAGTAGTGGAGGAATGTCTAGAGAGGTCCTTAAATGAGTGAAAATGATGCCCTTTGTTAGTCCGAAACTAGGAGGCTATTGCTTATGTTAATGTCGAACTGAATGCTCTGCACATTATCGCATTTGAGGCCTTTTCTAACCTCATGGAGGTGACATATATATTTGCAAATGGTTGATAGGGTCTACAAGGCCATCGTACAGGTCGATCTTAGGCATACAAAATCCATTAGAAGTCAAGTTATTGATAATCTCATCCGTGAATGGTTGAAACCACAAGTAATTGATATTGATGGCAGAACCAAAGCCCATTATGAGGGGTTTGGGTACCTTCATACGCCATTCCATCTGATCAATTCTTTGTAGAATGACGCTTATGTTTGTGCTAGTGGGGCCATTAGATCACCTTAGAAAATATGGGGGGTCGACGACGTGGACTCTCAGGAATGGAACCTGAAGGGGGACTTGTTAGGGTTTGTTAGGCACTAAGTAGCTCTCCACAGCTTCCTTGGGTACTTTTGGCAGAGCTTTGCGGATCTTTTGCTAAACGGTTGCTCTCAGCTATTCAAAAAGGACGTGCTGGAAAACTTGAAATTGATCATCGTTGAATGGTACAAGACGTTTTCCTTTTTGGGGCTCTCTCTGAGGTGCTAAAAGCTCATCTTCTTTAGCTCTGTGAGTAATCTCCTCTTCTTAGGGTGTTATGAACCTTGTGGGATGGTTAGTCTGGTCCTTGCGTTGGTTTTCATGTTCATTCTCTAGCTGATCTTGGTTATCCATGCGAGATCTTCAGGTGTTTACCATGTTTTTCACAGGCAACACTAAATTGATTGTCAATAGGATTGTTTAGGCTAGGCCAGTAGCTTGATGTGAGGTGAACGAAGATCCTACGCACAAAGATAATGTTAGAGCCCTAGAATATTTTTCTAAGGAAAACCCTTCGACAATCAAGTCAGTTTCTCAAGAGTGAAAAGATAACAAAATGCGTAGTGGAAATCTCATATCTTGGGATTGGTAAATGAAATAGGTTTATATAGCTGAGGGAAGGTCCAAGAAGATCGCTTTCGGATGGAGACCTTTTTAATTAATCCCATAATTCTGAGATTTTTTGTTTCTTCTTAGGTGGGTTACTTCTTCAGCCTACTGGGCCCCTTGACTTCAATCCGCCTGTTATAAACTTGATTGTTGTGGGCCTAGCGTTGGGCCTACACCTTACCACTTAGTTTCTTCTTATATTTCTGATTACAAAAAAAAAAAAAAAGTTGGGTTTATGATGAACATAGGTGCATGATAGATGAACTCTCAACATATCTAAAATCACTAGTACAAACTACAAAGTTACAAAATGTTGCTAAACATTTTAAAAACTTTGTAACATTATATGAATGGGTGAATAAAAACTACTTTTATATAATCTTTTAAGAATCAGTCGAGAAGTTATATATAGGATTTTGTAAAGCTTTTGTAAGAAATTTTTTTAATAAATGTAACTTTACTCGTAAACTATTATGATTCTAATTTTATATATTTAATGAACTATAGAAATTAATAGGCGGATAGAAATTAATCAACCATTCCTAAGCAAGTACATAATTTTTCTTTCGACACTATCAATCAAGTAATTTAATACAAATATTTTCTTCATATAAGAAACATTATTTTCTTAAAAAAATACTAGACCTACATATAATATTTCTAAAATATTTTTCACATAAATCCTAGGTATACCTTAGTATGAACAAGTTAAATGCTACAAAGAAGTAGAATCATTTAGGTTGACTGCAATTAGTTTGGGTCATATTTATTCTGACGCTATCATAATAAGTTGGACACTATGTTCCTTGAAATACATGAGTTTAAAACTAAATTGCCACCCATACTTCAAAGCGTGACGAACAACGAAGATGTGAACTTTTCGCATTTGAAGAGAAAAAATATTAAAAAAATTATGAAGTCAATAATAAGTTATGATAAATTTAAAATTTCTTAAAAAGTTTAAACATATGAAAGATGTTGGTAACAAATTTAGTAAATAGAAAATATACATTATAAGACTAATGCAATGATTTGGGATTTTAATGCAAATCAAGGTTTTAAGGGTCACTCATGAAATTTAGGGTCTACAGCACAAAGACTAAAAGTTTAGGATGAAGTGGTAAAAACTGGCCACTTTCAAAGTTTGACGACCATAAGACATTACTGTACATAAACAGAGGATCAATTGTGTAATTACCATTTCCAATTATGGAGATGATGCACAAAACCTGCTCTGAAAACCACGGTCGATTTTTCTTACTCATCAAGGAAAGTGACCATACTTGAAATAAAAAGCGATTGTCTGTTGGAAAGGTAATGGACTGAGTCCGTGAATACTGGGCCAGGTTAGAGAAAGCACATTTCAGCCCAACAAAATGCGAATATTGTTCTTAATATCACATAAAATCTTAGACATTTAGTTAATATAATAAGTATTCTAAATTTAATTGATTCCCACAATAATAATAAACCAACTAAAGGAGTTACATGCGTCTAATATTGCCGATAATTACACCACGATGTGTCAAAAGAAAGACTTAATTTAAACGTGATTATTATAGAGTTTTTCACATGGTTCCCCGAATGTTGCCGAATTTATAACTTGGGGGGAGGGGGGAACAAAATCCCATCGACTTTCTAGAAAGACTTGGTTGGCACTCGGAGTATTCTATCCTCTGCTTCACCACTTATTTTAAAAAGCTGGGTTACATCCCAACTCTCTAATTTTACAGCTTTGTTAACAAAGGTTTTATCTTTTCTTCTTCTTCTTCTTTTTTATTTTTTATTTTTTTGAAGTTGAGCCCAAGTGCGCCAATAACCCCCCAACTTATATGAAATGGACGAGTTAGTCCCTGAACTTGGACTCAGTGAAGAGAAACTCTCAAACTTGTCAAAATAGGACAACTCAGTCCATTTTGTTCCACATTAGTCATCCTCCATGGGTTGAATTGCACCATTGGCCCTTGTACTCATTTAGTTGCTTAATTTCCTTTATAGATATCTTATACTTATAATTTAGTCACTTAAGTTGATGTTTACTTTATTTCATAGTATAAATTATACATTTTAATATTTTTAATTTTTTTATCGATTTATGTCCATAAAAAGACCGGGTGCTTTGTTTTTCTATATATTTTTAATAAAAAATATATTAGTTTTTTAATTAAAGAATACCACTTTTAGTAAAATAACACCAGTTTATTTGAAATAAAATATAAAAAAGAAGAAACCTAGATATAAAAATACTAGGTATTTTTTCTTTGTATCCAATAACTAGCTATCCATTTATCAAATTATATATTGATACCTTGAATTTAAAAAGACCTTTGTATGCAATTTATGAAAATTTTGGACAAGATTCTTTTTTTTTCTTAATTATTTCGTTTCTTTGCATTTAACCTTCAATAATGAAAAAACAGGCACCTGGCAATCCAACTTATGTGTCCACCATTTGATTCAAACAATTGATCCATATGATTTCATCACCAATAATCATTTTGTACTATTTGCCCATTTAATTAATGACATCCTACATCAGTATATTTTTTAATGCAAAAGATATGCTAGTATTTTTAATATATTTTTTATTACATTAAAAGAAGAAAACTCTAGTATTTTTAAATATATACTAGTATAATTTTGCATTAAAGAATAAACAAATGTTTTACTGAAGGTAGTATTTTTTGTTGTTGTATAAAGTACATGACTTGATGAATTTTTTTATTGTAAAAATATACTAGCTATAAATTGGATAGGTCATGTACTCCATTGAAAGGAAATTTTTGTTTACTAAAATTGGTATTATTTAATTAAAAAATAAATATATTTTTATTAAAAAATACATTAAAAAAAGCACCAAGTATTTTTGTATTGTTTTTGTTAATTTTTTCAATAAAATATTTTGCAAATAAATTGCTTTTGTTAATGTTCTCAATACCTTCTTTTGTTTAGCTTTAGGTATATGTAGTTGATTTGTCATTTAAGATTTAAGTAGGGTACATTTGGATAATTTTTTAGATGATTATTTTCATTTTTAATCTTTTTATGTGAATTTAATATTATTTAAATGTTAATACTTCATCTTTTTCTTATCACTTGAGAATTTTTGTACAAGGAATTCATTTTCTCATAAAATTTTTGCATTCTCTTGATTAAAATGGAGAAAATCATAAAAGAACACATGCTTTTGCATAACAATAATAATAATGATTAGAATGATGATGCTAGGATATGTTGAAGTGTGACATGCCATTTTATTTTATTTTAATTTTAATATATTATTTTGCACTATTCCTATATAAAGTGACTATTGTTCAAATTGTCAATTTATAAAAAGTACATGAAAAACAAAGCACCAAGTATTAAAAAAAATATATATTGTATTAAAAATAAATGAAAAACAAAGCACTAAATTTTTTTATGGATGTAAACTGATAAAAAATTAAAAATATTAGGATGGATATTTTATACTATGAAATAAAGTGAATATCAACTTAAGTGACTAAATTATAAGTATAAGATATCTAGAAAGGAAATTGAACAATTAAATGAGTCTAAGAGCTAATAGTGCAATTTAGCCCATGGACAGATGGCTGATATGGCACAAAATGGACTAAATCGCCCTATTTTCACAGGTTTGAGGGCTTCTCTTCACTGATTCTAAGTTCAGAGACTAACTCGTCCGTTTCATGCAAGTTGGGGGATTGTTGGCGCACTTTGGCCTTTTAGTTAAAAAGGTTTTTAGCTTTACCGTACCATTCTCTCAGATTCAGATAGGGTCGTCGGTCTAGTCTCCAAAATTTGTTTGTGTATTAGTAGTTGGCAAAAAAGGCACGTCTTAGGTTCACTGTGTATAGCGACCAGTCAAACTAACATGACGAATGCCGATCAGCTCCACAAATTCTACCAAAAATAAAGATATTCCAGAAAAGAAGCTATCTTTTTGTTTGATTTTTATAAAGTTGTCTTCTTTTTGTTGGGATGCTTCCTGAATTTATAAGTTGGTTCTTCAAGTTTTATTCTTCCATGACTTCACCCATACTATGAGATGCTTCTTCAGTTCCTTACAGTTTAGAAAGGAATTCATTAGCGGTCAGTTGACTTCTCTAATTCTTTTCATGGGTTTCTCTTTTCCCCTTTTTCCCTCCTCTTAAGAAAGTGTGTTTTTTTTGTTCTTTTTTCTCTTTTCAACTGATTGTTCTTCTCTGGCTTGCTTCCATATATAGGTGCTCTTTGGGGATTTTCCCTGCTGCTAAGTCCAGTCAGAGACTGGAACTAACTCCAGCAAGTGGGTCTATATGTGTTTGAAGTTAAACAGACTGGGATCTGAAAGTTGCAGAGGAAAATGGGACGTGGTGGGAGGAGAAAGAAGCAGCATTTCAGCAGAATTCATGCCTTCTCCTGTGGCAGAGCTTCATTCAGTGGGGAACACTCCCAGATTGGTGGGCCTGGGTTCTCAAGGGTAGTCTACTGCAATGACCCTGACCATTCTGACGCAACTCTACTAAACTATTGTGACAACTATGTCAGAACTTCCAAGTATACTTTGGCCACATTTTTCCCTAAATCTTTGTTTGAGCAGTTCAGGAGGGTTGCCAATATATATTTCCTCATCTGTGCATTGCTTTCATTCACGCCGCTTTCGCCTTACTCAGCTGTCAGCAATGTTCTTCCTCTGGTTGTTGTGATTGGAGCTACCATGGCGAAGGAGGGTCACGAAGATTGGAGGCGAACGAAACAGGTCATCTTCATAAAATGATTGATGCTAACTAATCTGTAATGTTGCATTTCTTTGTCTGATAAGCCTTCACATATTACTTGATATATGAAAATGCCTGTTTCTGTGGGGATTTGAGCATCAAACTCTAAGCATATATTGAAGTTTGAATTTTATAGGCTTGATAAAGTCCAGGGTTTGATTCCATTTTAGGGTAATGTTAGCTGTATTTATCATTTTAATGCACACACCGATGCAGTAATACATAATTAACTATTGCATTGTGGTGAATTCTGTCATTGCCACACCATGTTGTAGTCGACGTTATGTGAATGAGCACATCTAGTTCTTCGTACTGATAACATCCCTTTGTATGCTTTTGGTATGATGTTTTGACCTCTTAAAATCATATGATCAAACTCGTTCATGATGCTTCAGGACATTGAGGTAAATAACAGAAAAGTTAAAGTGCATCAAGGAGGTGGTGTTTTTGTTCCTACTAAGTGGAAGGATCTGAAAGTTGGAGATATTGTGAAGGTGGAAAAGGATGAGTTCTTTCCAGCTGATCTCATTTTACTTTCATCCAGTTACAGTGAAGCAATCTGCTATGTTGAAACCACAAATCTAGATGGCGAAACCAACCTGAAAGTAAAACAAGCGCTGGATGCAACATCAAGCATGAACGAAGATTCCAACTTCCAAAATTTCAAAGCTTTCATTAGATGTGAAGACCCAAATGCAAACTTGTATTCCTTTGTTGGAAGTTTAGAGGTTGGGGAAGAGCACTATGCTCTCTCTCCTCAGCAGCTGCTGCTAAGGGACTCTAAACTGCGAAATACAGATTTTGTTTTTGGGGCAGTTATTTTTACAGGCCATGACACGAAGGTTGTTCAAAACTCAACATCACCTCCTTCCAAAAGAAGCAAGGTTGAGAGAAGGATGGATAAGGTCGTGTATTTCTTGTTCTCCATGTTGGTCTTAATGTCTGTGATAGGGTCAGTCTTTTTTGGGATTGCAACCAGGGAGGACATAAAAGGTGGAAGGATGACTAGATGGTACCTTAGACCTGATGATACTACAATCTTCTATAATCCTAAAGAGGCAGCAATAGCAGCTATTCTTCAGTTTTTGACAGCGCTTATGCTGTACTCGTATTTGATTCCAATTAGCTTATATGTGTCAATTGAAATTGTCAAAGTTCTGCAGAGCCTTTTCATCAACCATGATCAGCACATGTACTATGAAGAAGCCGACAAACCAGCACGTGCCCGCACCTCAAATTTAAATGAGGAACTGGGCCAAGTTGGCACTATTCTTTCTGATAAAACAGGAACTTTGACTTGCAACTCCATGGAATTTATCAAGTGTTCCATAGCTGGGGCTTCTTATGGCCACGGAGTTACTGAAGCTGAGAGGGCCCTGGCTGAGAGAAAGGGTTCACCTTTGTCTCAAGATGTCATAGAAGAAGAAACACATGCAGATGGGACAGAATATAGAAAGAATGGTATAAAAGGATTTAATTTTGTTGATGAAAGAATCACAAATGGCAACTGGATTCATGAACCTCAGGCAGATGCAATCCAGAAATTCCTCCGGTTATTAGCTATTTGTCATACTGCAATACCTGAAGTGGATGAAGAAACTGGAGAGATATCATATGAAGCTGAATCACCTGATGAGGCAGCTTTTGTGATTGGAGCCAGAGAACTTGGATTTGAATTCTATGAACGAACACAAACTAGTATTTCACTGCATGAGTTAGATCCTGTTTCTGGACAGAAAGTTGAAAGGTCTCTCTCCTGCTATTAGATATCTCCTCAAAGACTTACTTTATTCTCAAAGACAGCAGCATATTGCTGTCAGAATTACTTTCTAGATTGTAATTTAATTGACCCTTCAGTTATGAATTTTCAGATCATACAAACTACTGAATATCTTAGAGTTCAGTAGCTCAAGAAAGCGGATGTCTGTTGTGGTGAAAAATGAAGAAGGAAAACTCCTGCTGCTGTGCAAAGGTGCCGACAGGTTTGTGTTCGAAACAGGAATACACATGAGGTTCCTCCTGTTGTTGATTCTTCTAAGCAATGCAATTTACTTTTACATGTCAACCTAAGCCCACCTTATTTTTCTGCGCAATCAGTGTCATGTTTGAAAGACTTTCAAAAAATGGCCAAGAGTTTGCAGAGCAGACCAGTAGGCACATTGATGAATATGCTGATGCTGGTCTAAGGACATTGGTGCTTGCATACCGTGAACTAGATGAGGAAGAATATGCTGAGTTCAACAGACAATTCACAGAGGCCAAAAACTCACTTAGCACAGATCGTGAGCAGTTGATTGAGTATGCAGCAGAAATGATTGAAAGGGACTTGATTCTTCTTGGTGCTACAGCTGTAGAAGACAAACTTCAAAATGGGGTGGGTGTATGGTACATGACTTATAATCCTCCTAACACGAGACAAAACTTTCAACTTCTTTATGTATTTACCAAGCTGTATGGATTTCCTGTGATTGAACAAAAATTTGGAGCATCGAGCTGCTTACCAAGATATCATGCAAGGCTGAAGCTTTGCCTTTTTTTCTAAAGAAAAAACTTTTACTTCTGCTGAACAGGTTCCTGAATGCATTGACAAGCTTGCACAAGCTGGGATCAAAATTTGGGTTTTGACTGGTGATAAGATGGAGACAGCAATAAATATTGGGTGAGATTAATAAGAGCTGCTTGCCATGATTCATATCTAAAAACTGTTTTACTTGAGCTTACTCTTATACTTGTATTTTGCAGGTTTGCCTGTAGTTTGCTTAGGCAAGGAATGAAGCAAATAATAATCAACTCAGAGACACCAGAAATCAAGTCGATGGAGAAACTGGGGGAAAAAGCTACTGCAGCTAGTGTATGCTCTAATTGGACTTCTTTTTCTTAAATGCCTGATCCTCATCGAAACTGTCATGGGCAGCTGGGTGCTTCCAAAAGGGGAAAAATAAAATAAAACAAAACAAGAGAGATAAATATAATAAAACCATTACCAGCACCATGGTGTGATAATTTTACAAACTCTAGTGTCAAAACAATCTCATCTCGGTATCTCTTAATCAGAATATCAATTTGTTTTTACGTTTGAATAAAAAAATGCAATTAAATCCACATGTAAGTTCATTAACAGCAACTGCTGGAAACCAACAGTTAGAATTTTGATGTATTTTCTATGAATATGATTTTTAGAATTTTGATGTATTTTCTATGAATATGATTTATCCTCTATCTTTAGGCCTGACATGAACTACTTTATTCTTTAGGCTTCTAAGGCAAGTGTTGTCCGACAAATATCTGAGGGGAAGGCATTACTTACAGCTTCAGATGAACACCCTGAAGCATTAGCTCTGATAATTGATGGAAAGTCACTCGGTTATGCGCTAGAAGAAGAAGTTAAGGACATGTTTCTGGAACTTGCTCTCGGATGTGCATCTGTTATTTGCTGCCGTTCATCCCCCATACAGAAAGCACTAGTAAGTTGTATCACAGAGTACATTTTCAGAAATAAAATACGAACATCTGAATATTTCTAGCTTGTTGCAATGACAAGAACTTTGCTGAAAACTTTGGTGGAATGCAGGTCACAAGATTGGTTAAAACCAGAACAGGTAATACAACTCTGGCAATTGGTGATGGGGCGAATGATGTTGGTATGCTTCAAGAAGCTGATATTGGTGTCGGCATTAGTGGATTTGAGGGAATGCAGGTACAAAAATCATGTTGCACAAACATGTCTCATTTCATATCTTACATAGATTTTCTTGATTGGCTCTTTACAAATCGAATTCTTAGTCCTTGCTCATACTTTTCACTGAAATTTCAGGCAGTCATGTCCAGTGACATCGCGATTGCCCAGTTCCGATATCTGGAACGATTGCTTCTTGTACATGGACATTGGTGTTATAGGAGAATATCATCAATGGTAAATATTAGCTGTCAAATGATATTCTCGTACTTTCCTTTTTCCTTGTCTCAAGTTATTGGTCAAACGGGTTTAGTAAACTATAGTCCAGCATTGCAATATATCCAGAAGCACTTAAACATTTTTGTTTAAATTTTTGGCAGATATGTTATTTCTTGTACAAGAATATCGCATTCGGTTTCACTCTCTTCTTCTTTGAAGCTTATGCATCATTCTCAGGCCAAGCTGTGTACAATGATTGGTTCCTTTCACTCTACAATGTCTTCTTCACATCACTTCCTGTCATTGCTCTGGGAGTCTTTGACCAGGATGTCTCTGCTCGCTTTTGTCACAGGGTTTGTCTCACACTAGTTGTCCTTTGGTTTGGCATTTGTTTTTATCATCTTGGGACAAATGAAGTAGATGCTATGATAGATGAAAACTGACGTAACAAAAAATCTGGTTTTTGGTTACAGTTTCCACTATTATACCAAGAAGGTATACAGAACAGTTTATTTAGCTGGTCTAGAATCTTGGGATGGATTCTTAATGGCGTGCTGAGTGCTACAATCATCTTCTTCTTCTGCACGGGAGCAATGCAGCACCAAGCGTTTCGCAAAGGTGGGGAAGTTGTTGGCTTGGAAATCCTAGGGGCAACCATGTACACATGCGTTGTGTGGGTAGTGAATTGCCAAATGGCCCTGTCCATCAACTATTTCACATACATGCAGCACCTCCTCATCTGGGGTGGCATCATATTCTGGTACATGTTCCTCCTAGCATACGGTGCCATGGATCCCTACATTTCGACAACTGCCTACATGGTGTTTGCTGAAGCCTGTGCTCCAGCCCCGTGTGTGTGGCTTCTCACTCTCCTAGTTCTCATCTCGTCACTACTCTTGTACTTTGTGTTCTCGGCCATCCAAATGAGGTTCTTCCCATTGTACCATCAGATGATTCAATGGACAAGAGCTGATGGGCGGTCTGATGACCTCGAATACTGTAATCTGGTGCGGCAGAGGTCTCTGAACCACAAAACCGTCGGGTTCACAGCTCGTTTTGAAGCAAAATCTCAACATTCCATGTCGAGCTAGTATCATTGGTCATCATCATCTCCCCTATGGACCCCTTTCTAGAACAGCTAGCTGAAAATTATTATTTGCCCCAGCAGTTTGTTCTCGGTGTACTGTGTACAGGTTTAGTGCAGAGAAGGTTTATCCCCAGCATATAATGCTGGTGAATACAGTAGTGTGGCGCGCTTGTGACCCAGAACATTTAAGGGAATCACAGATCGTAAATTTGCTGTGAATGTGAGCAAGCAGTACATTCCAGGTTTTGGTTAGGAGAATATTGCCATTAGCGCAATCCAATAAATTTGTATTTGTATGAATATCAATTTATTTTCATATAGAAATGGTCAGTTTGAAATAAATAGTTTTATTTCTCTTTTAGTCAAGCCTTATTTCTGGTCACGCGACTACAACAATAATTGCAAACGTCGGACAAATAGAAATGGGTTGTTTGGTATTTGATTTTAGCTCTACCAATTTTAAGTCTTGTAATTTTAACTTTTAATTTAAATAACTGAGTTTTTCCATCAAAGGTTTTGTGATTATACATTTTATTTTTTAAGGCCTTGAAAAACTGAACCCTAGCGAGGAAGACGCTGACTTGGCCATCACGGAAGCAAACTCGGTGAAACTGATAACGCGGTCACTGTTTGTGTCCGCCTCTTCAATCATCTCCTTCAGCTCCCTATAGGTCAACGGCTGCCCCATCTTGGCCATCGACCCCGCCAGCTCCGCCGCCGTGATGTACCCGTTCCTGTCCCGGTCGAACAGCCGGAACACCTCCATCAGCTGCTCCTGGTTCACCAGCACCTCCTCGTTCAGCTCCGGCGAGATAGCACTCACCAGCTCCTCGAACTCCACCGTGCCGTTCCCGTTGGTGTCCACGTTGGCTAAGAGCGCCCGCACCTGCTCGCCGGACGGGGATAGTCCCAGCGACCTCAGCAGCGCCGCCAGCTCCAGGAGGTTCAGGCTGCCGTCCGCGTCCATGTCGAATCTTGCAAATATTTCCTTCAATTGTTTAAGTTGGTACATTCTTGATCTCGCCATATATATAGATGCTCTCCACCAAACACAAGATCAGAAAAAGCTATCCAACGACATCTTTTAGAAAAGGTTAAGAGATATTTTCACTGTTAATAAATTATGTGGAATGCTACCTCCATATTACAAAAACAAACGCTATTACATTAGCACGTACGGAGCTAAAATACATAAAAATGGCGACAAGGGTGGTGCCAATGGTGGCATTGGCGGCGGCGGTGGCCGTGGAGAATGAATAGTGGCGGCTCAAGGAAGAGAGATTTATAAGGAGGATGAAGTTGTTTTGGGTTGGGATGGTGGGTATGCTTGTTAGGCTTGTTATTAACTAGCAGAGTGAGAGGAGAAAGTTGAAGAAGTTGGTACTTAAATTGTTTCTCTTTTTCGTTCTGTTACTGTTTATTATTTTAATTGTTGAAAAAAAGGGAATTATTAGGACAAAAAGCGCGTCGGTGAATTTAAATTTTGTTAGGGTGAGTAACCGTACTTCCGTCTGAAGTTTAGTTAAAATCACACTTTTCCCCTTCTAGTTTTACACATTACACGTTTCCCCTTAATAACCCCTCCAGCATTGCTAGCCAACCATAGAAAAAAAAAAGATTGTTTAAGTTTTAAATAGAGAGAAAACTAATAATTTAAATTGTTAAATTACCATTAAATAATTCAAATTTACTAGTTATATGGTTACTTGACAAATTAGATTATGATTACTTTTCTACGGTAGACTAACTAACGGTGTTAGATAAAAAATGGAAAATGCAAGTTATAAAATCATAGGGGTAAAAATTTAATTTAATCTAAATGACTGAGCAAAAAGTGTAACTCACATAATCTTATTGTTTAGTCGGTTTTGGTTGGTGGTGTCGGAGGTTTGAGATTACTGTCACCGTCCACAAACGCTTCCCCGCCACAAATAGTATTATAAAGATTATTGCCGCCGTCCACAACTGCCTCTCTAGCGAGAATGATCTCGCCAAGGAGCATACCATATAAGAAGAATTGGTGGGAATATTAGGTTTTCGCAAGTGATGATGTTTGTGTTGACTCAATAGTCTACTTTGATGGTTTTTCAAGTTCTATGGAATCAATTGGTCACACTTACAACAATAGTGTTGATGTTTTGACAAATTCTTGATTGGATGGACTCTATAGCTCGTTGCTTGGTGGTTGGTATTCCTTTAAAAATGTGTCTCTCTAGCCAACCTTTATTTACTTCTCTTATCGTTTTCTCTACATCTTTTGTTTGATTCTGAGTAAAAAAAATAAAAAACTATACTTGTTATTCATCAGTGTAAGAGTTGAAAAACAAATTGGTATAATAATTTTTTAGATCATAATTTGAACTATTCAATAATTATTTTATAATAAATTTAATTTATATAATAATTTTTTCATAGTTAATAGGCAATTCAAATCACCATTTTTTTTCCTTTTTGTAAATTGAACTTATTCCATTTGGGAAGGAAAATTACTAATTTTAATTATCTATTAAATTTCAAAATATTATTAAATAGTTTAAATTTACTAAAAGAAAGTTAATAAACATTTACATTAAAATTTTAAAATTTGTATTGGATAGTTACTTTAAATTAATGGATTCCATTTGGTAAGAGACTAAAATGAAATAATTTTAATAGGTTTAGTATAAAAATAAAATTTAGGGAGTAAAGCAAAAGTGATAACTGAAAAAGTTAGTGACGATTTGTGTCATTTACCCATTTATTGAATATCGAGAACATGACCAGTTTGAAAATTCCGATTGAACAACAACCAAGCAACAGCTCACGACTGGTGGATTTGCCTGGTAATTGATATTCATGTGGCCCTTTAAAATACTATTCCAATTAATTAGAAGCCTACCCCACAACGCTAAATCAATTTGACGTTTTTTTTTTAAAACTAGAAACACAATAAGAGGTTAAGAAAGAATAGAAAATACAAATTAGTGACTAATTAAGACTTTCTACATACGCACCATAAGAATCGAACAACATTGCATGGATTCAAGAACATTCTTGATCTGGTGGACAAGACAGTGAATCTTCATGCTAATTGATATTGTGCTTAATATTGCCTGTAATACTTATAAATTGTTAGTATGTATAAGTATCACTCTTAGGTCTTGATCTATTGCTAACGAAATAGCTTTAACTACCATAGGGAGTTTGGCCTCCAATGTAGATTCACTGGGGAATCAGTATCCTTGTCGGTGTCGTGGAGGGGCATTGACTCCCAACTAAACCCAAGTAGTTACACCATTCCACGCCATGCACAAATTAGTGGCAAAACTTTTTGGGCACCAATATATAAACTGCTCTTGATGCTGTTGCTATGAGAAACTGAAGCCAATCTTCTAGCCAATGCTTTTGATAAGAGAGCATGGAGATCAACCACTTTAAAAAGGATACATAAATGGTAGGCGAAGGATGAGAATAGAAATTACCCTATAAGTCCTATGATCTGGACAATCCCCAAAAAGGTGAAACATTGTTTCTGTCACTAAGTGCCATCACGGGCACATAAAGTTCACAAAACCACCATGGACTGCAAGATTAGATTTAGTTGCTAAAACTTACAATAGACATTTCTATAAGAATATTCTAAATTTCTGTGGGATTTGCTAGCCTTTAGAATGAAAGTAAATTCTGGATATGACAATCTACTTAGGGAATTACCTGTTGAATTTAATAACATGACCTATTTCCTTCACAGCTCTACATTATATCCTTGCTTCATTGTAAAAGAGTCTGATCCATTGCCTAGCCACACCATAGAATCCTGAGTATCGAGATGGTATGAAGGGGACATTTGTAAAATCAGATCCAATAACTTGAGGGGAGAAAAGTGCTACAGTAAAGATTAATTACAACAATGCCTTTGCTGATCAAAGAAATTAGAAACTCAAAGGTTATCATCTTTATAGACATCCATAGCCAAATTACATAGATGGGAAAGATGAATGCCTAGGAGCCATGAATCTTCCCAAACCTGAACTATTAAGCCATCCCTTATAAACCATTGACTATGACCCTTTAGGAAATCCTTACCATAAAGAAGACTGCGCAAATAGGAGAGGTATTTCCAGTAGCCTCAACAGTTTATATTGAGTGGTTACGCATATATTTAGCCATCAATACTTGATAAACCAGTTTCTTACTATTAGCCATAAATATCCCCCAAAAGGTTTTTACAAGAAGCACTTGATTAAAGAGCCACAGATCTTTAATCCTAAGGCCACCAACACCCTTATGGAGAGGGAGAATACCTTGATGTTTCATATACATTCCCTTTTTAGTTTGGTTTTCAGACTACTAAAATTAGATAAATTGTTGGGGCAGATTATCAGAAAGAGTTACCAGGACCTTAATGATAGACATAACATAAAGGGGAATGGAAAGCAAAGTCAATTGGATAAGAGTGAGACGACCTGCAAGATTTAAGAGATTTCTATTCTAGTTGGACAAGTGTGTACAAACTTGATCCACAAAAAATTAGAAAGATGATAGGCGAGATAAATCTTAACAAAAAGGCATTCCCATATAGGTAATACTTGAACTAACCAGAAAGAAAGGATCTGGAGAATACTGTCTTAAAGGAGTCCTGTTACATTGTGACTAAAGCACCATTTGGACTTGTGGGCAATAATGTGTTGACCTGCAACTATTGCAAAATCTTGTAGAGTTTGATTGAGTGGCTAATTTGCCATCTAGGTTGGTTGGAAACATACAAGGCAGTTATCTGTGAAGAATAAATGGCCTATTTCTAGCCCATATCTGCTTGCTTTAAGACCATGAAAAACTCCTTGAGCTTGAAGCTTTTAGAGCCTGCACGAGAAAGCTTCAGCACACAAGATGAAAATGTAAGGAGATACCAAATTAGCCTAGCAAATTCTTGCTGAAGGACAAAACTAATTGATAATATAGCTATTAACCCAAACAAAGTATGACATTGTTGTAATGCACTACATAATGAGGTGGATCCATTTATCTAGAAATCACATGGCTCGAAGAAATTTTTTAGTAAAAGTTGACTTAAGACTATCCTATGCTTTTTGGATATCTAATTTTAGTAGTGCTTTAGAATCGTGTAGGTTAGTTGAATTGGGGAGGGGGTTCGAAAAAGTACAGGCAAAAGCTCATGGGCAATGATGATGTTATCTTGAATATTTTGACTTGAAGCAAAAGCATTCTGGAAAAGGGGAAACTAGACTTTCTAGAATTGGTTTCAATCAACTAACCAATACCTTAATGATCACTTTATATAATATGTTGCACTGATTGATTGGTATGTAATCATCTATGTTCCAAGTCTCCATTTATTTTAAAAGGAACACACCATTTAAAAAAGATAATGCAACATTTGTGACATATTCCCCTAGAGTACCCTTAAAATATTTTAAACTACTGGCTAAAGGCCATTTGGTCCCAAAGCCTGAAAATTACCCTGGTAAAAAACTGCCTTTCAAACCTTTTTTCCCTAAATAGAGCGAGCCAGATACTGCATTGATTATCTGATAAAGTGCATGTGATATTTGTCCGATGATACAAATGCTAGAACTTATATAGAAAGTGTGTAATTAAAATTTAAACGGTCAACTATATCTATTTTCTCTTGATACCATTTTACTTTGATTCATTTTTCAAAATGTATTTTTACTGACTCTGACTAGTTTCAACTCCAATAAAGAACTACTCATTTGGGAACAACTTTTGTGATTGGTGTTAAAGTTTTGGATAATTTATTAATGACGGAAATCAATCTATTAAAATAAAAAGATAAAAACTATCTTTAAATAGCTTTTTTAAAACTCTAACATTAATTGATAACACTAATTCCAAACAAGACCTATAAGATTGTTTTGTATTTATACTAGAAAAAATTTTCTAGTAATGTTTCTACTTGAAAAAGGCTAAATATGCCATTTAACTTATATCATATAAAAAAATCTGACATTAGTTAGCCATTGTCCGTGGTTTTGTGGTATTTCAAATGGTTGCAAGATGAGCTCTAGGTTAGTATAATTTGTGCTTTATATGTTACATGAAATTTGATGTATTTCCTTGAGCTTTAAAAGATATGAGTGGCTACCTATAAATGAATTGTGTTCATTTAATTATTTTGTTTAGAATGGTATTGGGTTGAAAAGGGTTACATGCTTAGTGCCTTTCATGAGTTCTTTAAGGCCTTTAGAGTCCCAATTTCTAACTACTATTGCTTAAGAGCATGACCATTATAGATTTTTATTTTTATTTTCATTTTATTTGTTTGCTTGAGGACAAGAGTAATGTGATATGTGCTTAATCACACATTGTAGCAATGTGTTTTTGGAAGTCGCCACTAATTGGTTTCACCTAGGTCGATTCAACACCTTGAGGGGTTCGAGCATAGTTGTCATACTATTTAAATTACGATTTCAGAAATTGCTATCGGACAATGTAAAATAAATAGGAGGTAAAGTGCTGGTTTGGCAAAACAACATGGGTTTTTGTAATTTCCCCTATATTTCAAAGCACTACCTATTATCAAAGCACAAAAAAAAAAAATGCAAATATCTGTCTACATCAGTTTAAAAGTTAATAAAAGTTATGTTAAATGGAATGTTGGACTTTAAGGCATATTTATATAGATTATACTACAAAGGTTTTGATTAACAAAAAATTTCTAGTATTTATTTATAAATTTTAACTGTTTAAATTTTCCTAATGAAGACACAAAAACTTATTAAAATAGTTGAATGAGGAATCCATATGATTAGAAATTTATTATATTTATAATATATTTAAAATTTTATATGATGTTGCACATATATCCTTACTCAAAAAACTGAATCAATAGTAAAATATTTAACTAGAATGGTGTAAAATTGAAACAAATAAAAAAAAAACATTTAAAACATTGAGTTTAAAGTAATGTTATCAATACAAGGAATTCTACAAAACTGATACCGTTCTGAGGTAAAGGACTAGTTCTTTTGGGTTATCGAGTGTCTACACTTAACTTGTGCACAATGATTTGAAGACCGATGTCAGGCATGTCGGATGTGGATCAGTGAAAGATATCATGATACTCTTGTAATAGCACAGACAATTCATCCTCCACCTTGGAAGATTAGCCGATACCAATTTGGACTATTTTATTTGGATTTGATGGGTCAACGATCAATTCTTTTAGCTCATTGACTAGGAAGCCTTGGTGAAAGCCTTTTTCATCCCTGAGGTCAAAAGGTTCCACCATCAGTGAATTCAAGTCCTTGGGACATACATATCCACAAAACTGCTTAAAATGTCTTACCCTATGGTCTGGGAGGTCCATTTCCTTCAAGGTCACCGGGATGATTGTAAGGAGAAAGGGAATTTGACTTTTATGGTTTTTGGATGTATGTGGGCATCTAACGTGGACTAGCAGTGAAGCCCAAACAATGCATTGCAACGAAATGAATACTTGATGCCATAAAATCCACTGAAGCTATTTTCCTCGCATTATTGGCTATGTCACCGACAACCTCCCCGATAGTTATGGGGATAGTGATCATCCCCTCCACCAGGATAGGGTGATTATCTACTTTGTATATAGGGTATTCGAATAATTGAATTAAAAGAATTGAATTAGAAATCTATATGGTTAAAAATATATTATATTTATAATATATTTAAAAGGTTATAAGATGATGTGTATATATCCTTACTCAAAAAACTGAATCAACTGAAACAATAAAAAAAATTTAAAACATTGAGTTTAGAGTAATGTTTTATATACAAAGAACTGTACAAATTGTTATCGTTCTAAGGCAAAAGACCTTTTTTTTTATGTCATTGGGAGTGCTGATAAGTCATCTACACTTAGCTTCATTGCTGAAAAACTCCCCAATAGTTATGGGGAGGGTGATCATTCCCTCTACTAGGATGGGGCAATTTACGGTTTTATATACAGGGTTAGAGCATGGCCTTAGCAGGGCTTGAAAATTAGGGTCCATGTGGTCCAATGCATGTTTACTGGTCACGAGGGGTAGGGCCCCGGTGCCTGGTAGTATCCTTTTGACCAGTTGTTTGGTGACTAACACTTAGAATATTATTGGATGTCTGTTGGGTCATGAAATAAGGGCAGGTGGTGGTCTGAGAACAAGATGGGTGTTCGTGAGTCAAATGGAATCTCATTCACCTAATGGACATGAAGTAGATTCTCACCATATGATGGTTAGTGGATCAACATCTGTATGGTTGTGTGATGATCTTCATCCTATGTGCTTGACTGCACTGGGGCTTTGTTTTCGACAGGCCAACCAGAATTGAAGGCTTGAGGCTCTTTTGATGTTCTTCTTACAAATTGTGGTAGCCTTACTTCCTTGATCAACACTTTAATTACATTTCTTAGCTCAAAGTAGTAGTTACATGGCCCTGCAAATCATCTATTAGTCTCTAAGTCTTGAGTTAATTCTAACTTGAGTTTGGCAAACTACTCCTCATGTCTTTTGATGAAAAACGTGAATCAGTTGGTGGCAGAGGATTTCATGCCTAAATTTAGGTTTTGTCACTCCAATGTGTGGTGAAGTGGTAGAGGCTATGCTTATTGACCTGCCTTTAGGGTTATTGTGCTTTCTTTTTCACTGGCATATGTTTGCTGTAACTCATTTGCCGCAACTTCAGAAGGTGGTTACTGCCTCATTTGCTCAGCCTCATGAGGTGTTGGTGACCCATAGGTTGTTGCCCTAAGGGGAAACTATTGGCTTGTCGGCTTAGTCCCACCGGGGCATGTATGGCCTATGAGCTTAGGTCTTGAAGGACAAATGTGACCCTTAGGCTTAGGCCCTGAAGGGCATTGTCAGAACATATGGGGTTTTGTAGGCATTTCATTACTTTTCATTATGCCATGGAGCTTTTGTTGTCAATCAACAGAAATAGTTAGAATGTCTTTACCTGTGTTCTGGATCAAAGAATTTGTTGACAAAGATAAGCCTTATCAAGCCAAACTTGCGAGAAGTGTTCTTGCCTAAAAGACTTGACCTTCGACTGAATGGGCATTTTTTAGGATTAGGAGAGAATGATGTAATTGGGAAGCATGGATTATAGCTTCCCACTGCACGTGAATCTATTGGAACATTTCCATGGTGACTATTGCCAATGGATACGGAGTCACGGGTGCCGGGTGGGGGTCTGTGTTTGACGTAACATGTAGAGAAAGGTCTGGGTTTGATGTAACTAGTAGAGAAAGTTTGTTTGTATGTGGGGTAGGTGTTTGGTCTGCTACTTGGTAGGTTAGAGGATTCTTGGTTTTATGAGGGTAGAGAGAGGGGGGATCTAGAGTAATATATGTGGTGTCATCCCTACTTAATGGGGATCAAAGGGTGTATTCATAACCCTTTTAGGGTGTGCGACCTCCTTTAAATTAAGGAAAGCGTGCCACATGCTAAGTTATTGGCTTTCCGCTACCGCCCCTTCCTCATATTCTCAGAGCAGCTTTATAAAAGTGGGAAAATGAGCTTAGGTTGGCCTTATCCTCGATAGGTTGATCCAAGCTTTGAGCTGCATCCCATCACCTCTGACCTTTCATTCCTCATCTCAAAAAGGCCCATGACTATCTCGAAGACAACCTTGCTTTGTTCCTCAACCCAAGTCCTTAAAACAAACAAACTAGATGCATATCTTTGACCAAGTCGCCCTAATTTTTTTATTTTCTATTATTATTATATTTCACAAACCCAGGATTAGGAATTTTATATTACTAGTGTACTTGGGTAGTTGAAAATTTTTTGGATCATTTCACTCCCCGACCATTGATGCTGCTGCCGGTGAGTTAACCGGGCAATGCCAGACGGAAGAAGCGGCACATGCTCTAGCTAGAGCCTTGCTCAGACAACATCTATTCATGCCATCTCCACCCTAGTTACATTCCTCAACTCTATTCTTCACAACTGATTTGGATCCTTACTCACCCATCTTCGTTTACAACCTAATTGATTGGGATCTTTGGTCGCATATCTTCTTCTGCAACTTGACCAATTAGGACCCTTGTTGAGTTAAGTTTAGAATGGATTGAGCTTCCCTTTCTCCACACATGAAGATGAGATTGATGCTAATCATAAAAGAATATGTGAAATACTGATTAGAAAAAGTGAGAAAAATCCATTTCTAGCTAGGGTTTGTGTTAGTGATGCTTTGAAGAGCTTCTTAGACTCATTGAAGAAATTAATTGAAAGCAAAGAAGTTTTTCATAAGAAATTAATTGAATGGAAAGAAATTTAGGCATAAATTGTGAGAGTAAAAATTAGGGTGAAGAAAGCAAGGAAGAAGAGGAAGAGCAAACATTGGGCGATAGAGAATAGTGGCTGGAGAGGGACAAGAGTGTAGCTGATGTGAAGTTGGTGGTTGGATTATTAGATGGAAAAGTTTCAAGGTTTTTTTAGACAATGTGAAAGTTTTTAAGGTTCAAAATTAATTTTTTGTAATTTTTCCGTTCAACTTAACATCCGTCGATAACAAAAGGGCATACATGGAACACTTTAACGAGGTTGGGGATTTTTTATGCAAAAATTATGGTTAGGGTAAAAATGGTACAATCATAAAAGTTTAGGGTCCACCGATGTAATTAACCTCTAAATAACAGGTGCCTGTAAGTGGGAGCAATAGGTGACAACAGAGATAGGAAATACAAGGCTACGCTGGAAAAAAAGATATACCGATCATAGATAAACTACATTTTTCATCCTTAACTTTTTGCGTTGTCCTAACTAGGTTTTTAACATTCATTTTATCCTTTTAAAGCCCCTAATGTGGTAGACGGTGTCTCAATCATTGTCTTTGATCACTTTCACTGCTAAATCTAACGGAATCTTGGTTGAAAATACCAATTTTTGTCCCTATTTTCTTCTTTCCACTCAAACAACCTTAAGCTAGTAAATTTGATGATTTAACTACCATTTCCCACTTTGTCTCCCTCCTTCACCATCCCCTTGTGCTTTCCAGCCTTGCATTTTTCCTTTGGCCCAACAATTACTACTCACCTAACATTCGTTGGCCTTCCCCATCTCGACCCATTCCTAAACCCATCCTCAGATCTCACTTTGATCGCCCCACCAAAATTTCTTGCCTTCTCTTAATCGCCACAAGTTAAGATACGATCAACATAATATTTTGAACAGCAAAAGAAAATTTTTTCAAATCTAATCAGGCAAGTGGAATAGTGCAGAGAACATAAGGAATAGATGCATGCACGAATCTAAATACTGAAAATTCAAAGAGAAATGTTGCCAGATTGTCGTGATCAAATTTCACGACAGCTTCGGTGACGAAGACTTAGGCTTTTTTGGTCTCATTGACTCTTCTTCCTCTGGCTTCCCATTTGCTTTTGAGGCCTTAACATCAATATCTTCATCTCATCATCATCATTGTTAGATCTGAGCTTGGGCTTTGCCATAGCCTTAACATTGGTGGTAGTGGCTTATTACTAAGCTTCTATGATGCTTTTCTGATCCTCACTACTGATTGAGGCTACAAAAACAACATCATTAAATCTGTTGGGGCAAAGGGTGAAGTTCTTGCTTAGATCGTTAGATTCGAACATTTGGAATTCTTTTGTTTTTCTCTTTATAGTGTATTTTGGGTTTTCAAATGTTGATGTGAAGCATTTCTCAATTTATGTCTACTCAACTTTTGTGTTCATTCTTTTTTGGTTTATCACCATCGTCTTCTTCCCAAACACCTAAAATCTCTCTTTCTATTATCGTTTGAACAAAAATTAGAGATGGGTCTAGAAAGCTGCTAGTTGCTGTAAACTTGAGGGCGTAAAATTTCTATTTCTAACCCATAATATTGACAGCAAAACACATCGAATATGGTGGCTGCTTGCATTGGTTTTGTGCTTTTTTTTTTTTTTTTCTGATCTTGCTGAATATCTCTAGAGGTAAGTTTTCCTTCAAAATCTTATTAATTTTACCACATATATTGTAATAGTATTTTGTTTACTGATTTTCATTTGCATTAATAGTTTTCACAGACTTGCCTTCTCGTAAACATCTTTTTTTATCTTTATCTCAATGAATCAACGATACTGCAAAACTATTTTAATAAAATTGATCACTATTGTATGAAACTAGTTTCTATTATATGAAACTGGCTTCATATTGTATTGTATAACTGGTTACTATTGTATGAATTTGAGTTGTTATTGTATAAAATTGAGTTTTGATAGTGTATGAGACTGATAAATATTTGTGTAATACTAGAAACTATTTGTATGAAATTAAGTAAAATTGTTTGGAATATAATGTGTATATACAACAATGAAATATGATGATATGACTGCCACTTCAGTTGGTGGGAAAACAGAGTCGGAAGAAAACAAATTTGTATTGTATAAGTATGAATATCCTGTAGTATAGACCTAAATTTCATAGGTATGAAAATAGATTCCCATTGTACAAATTGGGAAACTCATTCAAGAAAATAGGTTTCTATTGTATGAGATTAAAGTTCCTGTTGTATGGAACTGTGATACAATTGGACGAATCCAGATTCTATTATATAATCGTGGACTTCTCAATGTACAAAATTATAATTTTGATGTATGATATTGGGTTTTCTATTTACAAAATTAGAATGTTAATGTATGAAGCTAGATATCAACTAGATAAAATTGGTTTCCTATTGTACAAAATTGAGCTTATATTATACGAAATGAAAGTTTTTCCATTTAGTCTAGTGAAAACTCTCCTAGTAAGAAATTGAATGTTTAATGTTTTAAATTGGTTATCTATTGTATGAACTGAGACTCTAATGTATGAAGCTCTGCAAAAATGATTGTTTGTAGCTGAAAAAAAAAATTATGAACAGTAATTTTTTATAATTACCATATTTATCATTATAAATATATATATATTTTTATAATTAAGTGTATAATAGAAAGCCTTGAATACACACCACAGCTTCTTGGCCTCTTCTCTTCTCTTACCTATATCTATATATATCTATCTATATTATATTATATTATTATTATTATAAAAAGTACGAAAGTGCCAAAATGTTGAATGACTTTATTTTGTTCTTTAAATGAAACTCAATTTTATCATTTTATATTTAATTAGAGTTATACTGGCATTGGAACACTAAAGGAACACTGAAGTTGCCAATAAATTTTATTTTTTATCTATTTAATTAGAGTTATACTAGCATTAGAACATTAAATGAACCCTTAAATTGTCATTAAATTTTATTTTTTATTACAAACTTACCCACCCTTGACAGTACTGGCTCCGTTTGGCAACAGCTTTTGTAATTAGTGTTAGAGTTTTGGATAATTTATTCAACTATTGAAATGAAAACGCTAAAACTAAAAGCTAAAAGCTATGATTGAATAACTTTTTCAAAACTTTAACGTTAATCGCTGATGTTAATACAAAACGGGGCCTACATGTTATAGAATCAAGTATTTTATGTAATTCTTTTTGCATTAATCTTACTTTTAATGACTAAAACTCCTAGACTGCCACTATTTTTTTTTTGCATCAAACATTGGGCCCTTGATTTTATATTACTATCAAATAATATCTTAAGTACAATAAATATTTTGTAAAACTTAGAAATTCAACTTAAAATTTTAAAAACTTTCATAGCTAAATCCTTTATTTGAATAAAAGACTTAAATATATGGGAAAAATCATTCTAAAATTTGTACTATTAAATATTTTTTAAAATTTAAAATTTCAACTTAGCATTTCAAAAGTCTTTATTGCTAAATCTTTTATTTTCATTGTCTATTTAATTAGAGTTGTACTAGGATTAGAACACCAAAGGAACAATTAAGTTGCCACTAAATCCTTTTGATATAAAATTGCCCACCCTTGATTATATATTACATAATCAAGTAATATATATATATATATATATTGCGTTAATCTTACCTTTAATAGCTAAAACTCCTAGATTGCAACTTGAAGTTTTTTTTTTCATCAAACATGTGGCCCTTGATTTTATATTACTATCAAATAATACCTTAGGTGAAATAAATATTTTTTTAAAACTTAGAGTTTCAACTTAGCAATTTAAAAAATTTGATAGCTAAATCCTTTATTTGAATAAAATATTTAAATATATGGTAAAAATAATTTTAAAATATTTACTACTAAATAATTTATAAAAATTAAAATTTCAACTTAGCATTAAAAAAACCTTTATTGCTAGATCTTTTATTTAAATACAAGATTTAAATATATGGTATAACTCAGGCTAAAGCCTGTCCCATTATAAAAATTATCTTAATATTAAATTTTTGTCAATTATGTTTTTGGAAACTTGGAAGACTATATATTATGAAAGTTTATTACCTTGTAAAAATCAAGCTAAATTTTTGCATGAAAATCTATAGGTATTGTGCATTAAAAATTAATTTTAGATATAAAAAAATATATATTAAAAATTTATATAAGTGAGCACTTTATAATATTATCTATTTAATTAGATTTATGTTAGTATGACTTAAGTTTGTTTTACTATAAAAATTGATTTTAGTATCTAAATCTTGTCAATTAAGTCTTTTTTCTAACTTAGATGAGTATATAGTATGAAAACATACGTATCTGATACATCTTAGAGCAATCATATAATTCAAGTATGACTCAAACACCTATTATGAAAAAAGTAAAACATTATGATTGTAGCAAAGGTCATTGTGAAAAATTTTAGGCAAAAATATTCATTGGCTTCTAGAATTATAAAATATTATAATAAAAAACTATGTAGAAAATAGAAAAATGAAACTAACAAGAAACATATCTAAACTAAAAAGTAAAATCATTATTACTA
>SMDT01002527.1:0-30967 GCA_005392925.1 Aquilaria sinensis | reverse complement strand
GAAGGTTCCTTAACCTCAAAAAAATCAATCAATTTTTCTTTTCTTCCATGACTAGGAAGGTTCTTATCGAGAGGTCTTAAGGACAGGTTCTTAAAAACTTAGAAAATCAATCAATCAATTTTTCTTTCAATGATAGGAGAGTTTCTATCGCAGAGGTTCTAAGGAAGGTTTCTTAACCCCAAAATCAATCATTTTTCTTCAACGATAGGAAGGTTCCTACGCAGAGGTTTTAAGGAAGGTTCCTTAACCTCAAAAATCAATCAATTTTTCTTCAACGATAGGAAGGTTCCTATCGCAGAGGTTCTAAGGAAGGTTCCTTAACCTCAAAAAATCAATCAATTTTTCTTCAACGATAGGAAGGTTCCTATCGCAGAGGTTCTAAGAAAGGTTCCTTAAACCTCAAAAATCAATCAATCAATTTTTCTTCAACGATAGGAAGGTTCCTATTGCAGAGGTTCTAAGAAAGGTTCCTTAAACCTAAAAAATAAATCAATCAATTTTTCTTCAATGATAAGAAGGTTTCTATCGCAGAGGTTCTAAGGAAGTTCCTTAACCTCAAAATCAATCAATCAATCAATCAATCAATTTTTCTTCAACGATAGGAAGGTTCCTATCGTAGAGGTTCTAAGGAAGGCTCCTTAAACCTCAAAATCAATCAATCAATTTTTCTTCAACGATAGGAAGGTTCCTATCGTAGAGGTTCTAAGGAAGGTTCCTTAACCTCAAAAATCAATCAATCAATTTTTCTTCAACGATAGGAAGGTTCCTATCGCAGAGGTTCTAAGGAAGGTTCCTTAACCTCAAAAATCAATCAATCAATTTTTCTTCAACGATAGGAATGTTCCTATCGTAGTGGTTCCAAGGAAGGTTGCTTAATCTTAAACTCAATTAATAAAATTTCCTAATCAAATCAATCAATCAATTTTTCTTCAACGATAGGAAGGTTCCTATCGCAGAGGTTCTAAGGAAGGTTCCTTAACCCTCAAAATCAATCAATCAATTTTTCTTCAACGATAGGAAGGTTCCTATCGCAGAGGTTCTAAGGAAGGTTCCTTAACCTAAAAAATCAATCAATTTTTCTTCAACGATAGGAAGGTTCCTATCGTAGAGGTTTTAAGAAAGGTTCCTTAAACCTCAAAAATCAATCAATCAATTTTTCTTCAGCGATAGGAAGGTTCCTATCGCAGAGGTTCTAAGGAAGGTTCCTTAACCTCAAAAATCAATCAATTTTTTTTCAACGATAGGAAGGTTCCTACCACAGAGGTTATAAGGAAGGTTCCTTAAACCTCAAAATCAATCAATCAATTTTTCTTCTATGAGAGGAAGGTTCCTATCGTTGAGATTCTAATGAAGGTTCCTTAAATGTCAAAATCTATTAATCAATTTTTTTTCAACGATAGGAAGGTTCCTATCGCAGAGGTTCTAAGGAAGGTTCCTTAACCTCAAAAATCAATCAATTTTTCTTCAACGATAGGAAGGTTCCTATCGCAAATGTTCTAAGGAAGGTTCCTTAACCTCAAAAATCAATCAATTTTTCTTCAACGATAGGAAGGTTCCTATCGCAGAGGTTCTAAGGAAGGTTCCTTAAACCTCAAAATCAATCAATCAATTTCTCTTCCACGATAGGAAGGTTCCTATCGTAGAGGTTCTAAGGAAGGTTCCTTAAACCTCAAAATCTATCAATCAATTTTTCTTCAATGATAGGAAGGTTCCTATCGTAGAGGTTCTAAGGAAGGTTCCTTAAACCTCAAAAATCAATCAATCAATTTTTCTTCAACAATAGGAGAGTTCCTATCAACAGAGGTTCTAAGGAAGGTTCCTTAACCTCAAAAAATCAATCAATCAATTTTTCTTCAACGATAGGAAGGTTCCTATCGTAGAGGTTCTAAGGAAGGTTCCTTAAACCTCAAAATCAATCAATCAATTTTTCTTCCACGATAGGAAGGTTCCTATCGTAGAGGTTCTAAGGAAGGTTCCTTAAACCTCAAAATCTATCAATCAATTTTTCTTCAACGATAGGAAGGTTCCTATCGCAAAGGTTCTAAGGAAGGTTCCTTAAACGTCAAAATCAATCAATCAATTTTTCTTTTACGATAGGAAGGTTCCTATCGTTGAGGTTCTAAGGAAGGTTCCTTAAACCTCAAAATCTATCAATCAATTTTTTTTCAACAATAGGAAGGTTCCGATCGCAGAGGTTCTAAGGAAGGTTCCTTAACCTCAAAAAATCAATCAATTTTTCTTCAACGATAGGAAGGTTCTTATCGTACATTTCTAAGGAAGGTTCTTTAAACCTCAAAATTAATCAAATCAATTTTCTTCAACAATAGGAGAGTTCCTATCGCAGAGTTCAATGGAAAGTTCCTTAACCTCAAAAAGGAGGAGGAAAAGGTTTTTTTCCTCAGGGTTTGGGCGGCGAGAAGGTTCTCAATGCCTAGCTAAGTCGGACGAAATTCGGTAACGGCTTTGCATGCGTCATGTCCCATGAAGCATGCAAATGGGGGCAGCTGTTGACACCTAATTTCGTCCGACCATTAAACATCAAAAATTTAAAAAAAATTACTTAATTAATTAATTAAAAAATATTATTATTAGTTTAGGGGTGCATTTTGTTTTATAAGATTATCTTTAAAATATTATATATATATATTATATATATATTATCTTATATATATATATATATATATATATATACCTCTATAACGTGTAGTATAAAAAATTTTCTTATTAATTAACTAATTAATTAAAAATTAAAAATTAAAAAAAATCAAAAATTAAAAAAAAAAAAAGAAAAAAAAAAAGAAGGAAGAGGAGTACGTTTTCCACACCAACTCTCACCTGCCTCTGTCCTTATTCCCATTTTCTCCACCTGCTCTCAACTGCCTCACCTGCCCCTTTGATTTTTCTTCCTCCCCGACTTTTAATTCTCCCGAAGCTCACTCTCTCCTAGGGAGTGAGAAATCAACTCTCACCTCTCTCGCATAAGCTCTCATTCCCCTCAGCTAGAAAAGTCTCAGCTCTCTCTCTCTCCATTTCTCTAAGACCTCTCTCTCCCTAGCTGAGCTCTCTCTCTCTCTCGATTGGCCCTATACACACAACAGCTTTCTCTCTCCCTGGCTGGAGCTCTCTCTCTCTCCTCTCTTCCCTCTCGGTTTTAGTTTTTCTCTCCTCCCTCGCCCCACTGCTATTTCCTCCGCTGCTCTCCCCCCATCGCGTCACACCCTTTTTCCTCACCTCCGTCCACCACGCCTGTCTGCCGAATCACACCTCCAGCTGCCTCCAGCTGCCGACAGCCACCGCCAGCTTCGCCTTCGCCCGCCAGCCGGATCACCCTTGCGTCGCGCCACCAGCCACCCAGCTCCAGCGCCCCCTAGCCGTCGTCCTCTACCGCGCTCGCACGCCATCGGTCTCTCCTCCAGCACCACCCCCTGCCGCCGTGCCTCGCTCTCACCTCGTTCGTCGCCTACAGTCTCCCTCCGTACGTGCTCCGCCACGCCAGCTCCCTTGCCCAGCTGCTTTCTTCCTCCGACGTCAGAGAAAATCAGGAAGTGAAGATTGAAGACGAAACAGACGTGTTTTTACATTTTGACTGAGTCAAAGTTTTTATTTTTTGGGTAAAAATTCGCATTAAGTCCTTGGTTATCTTTATTTTATCCATCCAAGTTACTAACTTCATTTTATCTTGCAGATCAATCACTGACAGCATTGTTTTTGTTTATAGTTTGGTTTTCTTTTTTTTTTTAATTGCTCGTTTTATTATTTTGGACCATGAATTTGTTGGATAGTTAATATAAAATTGTATGTTTAGGTTAGATCAGATTTTTACTTATGTATTGATTTTAACTTTCCATAGTTAGCATAAGTTTAAAACTCATGTTTACATAACGCATCTAAAAGATCATATTTACGAAATTCGATTCTGAGCGAGTTTTAATGAAAACTTAAGGATGAATTTAGGACGGTAGTAAATTAGAAAATCCATATCCAGGTGGTTCGGTTAGAATCCATGGTTTGGATATTAATTGATATTATTTAAAGCAAATAAAACAAAACAAAAAAGTAAAATTAAATAACGAAACTCAGATCGCAAACCGACCCGTTGTCGACCCGGATCTGATTTGAAAGTCCATGATTTCGGCATAATTCTAATTTTGCCCCTAGATTTATTAGATTTGTCTAATTGAGACTCTAATGTTGTTTTGATTTGAAATTTAGTCACTGATTTACTTATTTTCTTTTGTGTTTTTTTTGTTTGTTCAGTTAATTAAAGGCATAAATTAACTTAGGAATTAACATTAAGCTTAATTATATGATTAGGTTAGATAGGTAATTTTAGTAAATAATTTGTCCTCGGATTTATTTGATCTGTTCATCTGAGACTTTAAGGTTGTTTTGATTTACAATTTGATCACTAATGTTTATTTTCTTTTATGTCTTTGTTTGTTCATTTGATTAAGAGCATGAATAAACTTAAAGAATTAATGTTAAGCATAATTATATGATTAGATTAGATAAATTTCTTTTTTTATAATTAATCTAAAATTAGTTTGACATAATCAAAAATCACACTTAGAAAAATTTTAGTCTGCGTAGACCAATCAATAATTAATTAAATAACTGCTAATAAATTAAATTTAAATTAAATTTCATATCCAAGTGGTCCGATAGGATCCATGATTTGGAAAGTAATAAATTTAAAAATTAATTCTTCATTAAATTCCACATCCAAGTGATTCGATAGGATTCGTGATTGTGGAAATTTTTTTTAAATTAATTAAAAATAATTAATAAAATTAAAAATTAAATTTTTCATTAATTTCCATATCGAAGTGGTCCGATAGGACCCGTGATTTGGAAAGTATATTTTTAATAAAAAAAATGAACAAAGATTAAGTTCATTAAAAATCTATATCCAAATAATTCACCAGAATTTATGATGGATTAATTAAAAATAATTAATAAATTTAAAAATTAAATTCCATATCGAAGTGATCCGATAGGATCCGTGATTTTGGAAAATATATTTTTAAATTAATTAAAAATAACTAATAAATTTAAAAATTAAAATTCATTAAATTTCATATCCAAGTGATAAAATAGGATCCGTGATTTTGGAAAATATTAAAGAAGAAACAAAAATTAAATTTTTATTAAATTCCGTATCCGAGTGGTTCGATAGAATCCACGGTTCGAAATCATCAAACTTATTATTAAAATTTTTATTAAAAATCAAGTATCAAAGATTTCAAATTCCATATCCGGCTGATCTGATAAGATTCATGGTTTGGAATTAAATTAAATCAAAATTCATTAAAATTATTATACTTAAACGAAGATCAGTTCAAGAAATTAATAGTTAGAAAAAGATAAAAAACTGAACCCATGGTACCGATCTCCAGGCGCTTTATTTTAGCGTAACCGACTCACGATCTTAGAATCTCTCGTAGACCATTTCAGATATCCAATCAACCTAGGTAAACGGATTGGTGGCGACTCCATAAAATTTTCACGTTGCTACAGCTTGGCGACTCCACTGGGGAGTTTTAATGGAGTAAAATTGATTGATTTTTGGAAGATTGGATACCTCCAAAAAAAGTCTTACAATAGGTCAAGAAATTTTTTTTCACCTTGCATTTTATCTAGCAATTCTTCAGCAGTTGTTGCTGATATTATGATTCATCGTACCACTCTTGATATGAAATTCTTCTGCACAACGTAATCCACAAAAGCTATCAGACTTGTAAAGAAATTGTTAACATTCAACAGCCTAATAGGTTTCTTGTGCAAATTAAGTTGGGCCATGGAAGCAATTTGGAAGATTTCTCCCAATGTGCCAAAACCACCTGGTAGAGCGATAAAAGCATCAGCATTAAGAAGCATTTGTGACACACGCTCTTGCAAATTTTTAACCACTAATTTTCTCCAATCGTGCCCCCAGAAACAAATTTCAAAAGTCTAGGGATAATGCCCAGAACTTGACTTCCACCTAAAGATGCTGCTGATGCTACGCCTCCCATTAATCCGACGCTACCTCCTCCATAAACTAAATGTATTTTTCGCTCGGCTAATACTCTACCCAAATGGTTGGCTGCCTTTAAGTACTCTTCGTCTTTTCCAGGAAAAGCCCCAGAAAATACACAAATACTTCAAAATTTACGAGTTGAGGTTTTCTCCATTCCTATCCTTACCCTTGTGAGAAAAGAAGAAAATAGGATATATTTATAGAGATGAAGAGATAAAGCAATAATTTTATTTTCAAGAGTAGATACATTATTGTCGAAAGAGAAGGAAAATTTCCAAAATGACAGCTATACACAGTAATTTCCAAAATGACAGCTATACACAGTAATCACGACTACGACTCATGTCAGGAGTGGGTACATTATTGCCAAAAGAGGAGGAGAATTTCCAAAATGGCTGCTAGCATGATTGTCGGAAGAGAAGGAAAACTTTCAAAAGCGATAGCTAGCATGTACAGTAGTCATGACTGTAGTTCACGTCAGGAGTAGGTACATTATTTTTTGGAAGAGAAGAAAAATTTTTAAAAGCGACAGCTAGCATGTACAGTAATCGTGACTTTGGTTCACGTCTTCCACTGGCTTTACGTCCAGTAACGGCTTCAATGCCTTCTATGAATTGGCGATTTGCATCCTTTCCAGTTTTCTTACAAACTGGCAAACAGGGTCGTTTAAAGTCAGATTCCCAAGACTGTAACGATCTCGTTCTTTTTGGAAAGTCATCCATAAACCGACAATCTCAAATTGCACCATTCCGCAAGAGTGCGCTTCAAGAGTCTCTCGGATATCTTCCAGAGATTCCTTACACAGGCCATTCTTAATGAATTTTCTTCTATCTTTACGCTTTCTGGTGATCATCCCTGAAGAACGAGATTTAGTGTCGCAAATTATCCCTGAAGAACGACATTTAGTGGAGTCGCCACTAATAGAGTTATTTTAGCGTAACTGACTCACGATCTTAGAATCTCTCGTAGACCATTTCAGGTATCCAATCGACCTAGGTAAACGGATTGGTGGCGACAAGATAAGATTTTCACGTTGCTACAGCTTAGCGACACCACTGGGGATCCAATAATAAGTTTGATGATTCCGAACCGTGGATTCTATCGAACCACTCGGATACGGAATTTAATAAAAATTTAATTTTTGTTTATTCTTTAATATTTTCCAAAATCACGGATCCTATTGGATCACTTGGATATGGAATTTAATAAGTTTTAATTTTTAAATTTATTAATTATTTTTAATTAATTTAAAAATATATTTTCCAAAATCACGGATCCTATCGGATCACTTGGATATGGAATTTAATTTTTAAATTTATTAATTATTTTTAATTAATCCATCATAAATTCTGGTGAATTATTTGGATATAGATTTTTAATGAACTTAATCTTTGTTCATTTTTTTATTAAAAATATTTTCCAAATCACGGATCCTATCAGATCACTTCGATATGGAAATTAATGAAAAATTTAATTTTTAATTTTATTAATTATTTTTAATTAATTTAAAAAAAATTTCCACAATCACGGATCCTATCGGATCACTTGGATGTGGAATTTAATGAAGAATTAATTTTTAAATTTATTACTTTCCAAATCATGGATCCTATCGGACCACTTGGATATGGAATTTAATTTAAATTTAATTTATTAGTAGTTATTTAATTAATTATTGATTGGTCTACGCAGACTAAAATTTTTCTAAGTGTGATTTTTGATTATGTCAAACTAATTTTAGATTAATTATAAAAAAAGAAGTTTATCTAATCTAATCATATAATTATGCTTAACATTAATTCTTTAAGTTTATTCATGCTCTTAATCAAATGAACAAACAAAGACATAAAAGAAAATAAACATTAGTGATCAAATTGTAAATCAAAACAACCTTAAAGTCTCAGATGAACAGATCAAATAAATCCGAGGACAAATTATTTACTAAAATTACCTATCTAACCTAATCATATAATTAAGCTTAATGTTAATTCCTAAGTTAATTTATGCCTTTAATTAACTGAACAAACAAAAAAAACACAAAAGAAAATAAGTAAATCAGTGACTAAATTGCAAATCAAAACAACATTAGAGTCTCAATTAGACAAATCAAATAAATCCAGGGGCAAAATTAGAATTATGCCGAAATTATGGACTTTCAAATCAGATCCGGGTCGACAACGGGTCGGTTTGCGATCTGGGTTTCGTTATTTAATTTTAATTTTTTGTTTTGTTTTATTTGCTTTAAATAATATCAATTAATATCCAAACCATGGATTCTAACCGAACCACCTGGATATGGATTTTGTAATTTACTACCGTCCTAAATTCATCCTTAAGTTTTCATTAAAACCCGCTCAGAATCGAATTTCGTAAATATGATCTTTTAGATGCGGTACGTAAACATAAGTTTTAAACTTATGCTAACTATGGAAAGTTAAAATCAATACATAAGTAAAAATCTGATCTAACCTAAACATACAATTTTATATTAACTATCCAACAAATTCATGGTCCAAAATAATAAAATGAGCAATTAAAAAAAAAAAGAAAACCAAACTATAAACAAAAACAATGCTGTCAGTGATTGATCTGCAAGATAAAATAAAGTTAGTAACTTGGATGGATAAAATAAAGATAACCAAGGACTTAATGCGAATTTTTACCCAAAAAATAAGAAATTTGACTCAGTCAAAACATAAAAACGCGTCTGTTTCGTCTTCAATCTTCACTTCCTGATTTTCTCCGATGTCGGAGGAAGAAAGCAGCTGGGCAAGGGAGCTGGTGCGGTGGAGCACATACGGAGGGAGACTGGTGGCGACGAACGAGGCGAGAGCGAGGCGTGACGGCAAGGGGCGGTGCTGGAGGAGAGACCTACGGCGTGCGAGCGCGGCAGAGGACGACGGCTAGGGGACGCTGGAGGTGGGTGGCTGGTGGCGCGACGTGAGGGTGATTCGGCTGGCGGGCGAAGGCGAAGCTGGCGGTGGCTGTCGGCAGCTAGAGGCGGCTGGAGGTGTGATCCGGCAGACAGGCGTGGTGAACGGAGGTGAGGAAAAAGGGTGTGACGCGACGGGGGGAGAGCAGCGGAGGAAATAGCAGTGGGGCGAGGGAGCAGAGAAAAACTAAAACCGAGAGGGAAGAGAGGAGAGAGAGAGAGCTCCAGCCAGGGAGAGAGAAAGCTGTTGTGTGTACAAGGCCAATCGAGAGAGAGAGAAAGCTCAGCCAGGGAGAGAGAGGTCTTAGTGAAATGGAGAGAGAGAGAGCTGAGACTTTTCTAGCTGAGGGGAATGAGAGCTTATGCCAGAGAGGTGAGAGTTGATTTCTCACTCCTTGGGAGAGAGTGAGCTTCGGGAGAATTAAAAGTCGGGGAGGGGAGGAAGAAAAATCAAAGGGGCAGGTGAGGCAGTTGAGAGCAGGTGGTGAAAATGGGAATAAGGACAGAGGTAGGTGAGAGTTGGTGTGGAAAACGTACTCCTCTTCCTTTTCTTTTTTTTTTAATTTTTGTTTTTTTTTTATTTTTAATTTTTAATTAATTAGTTAATTAATAAGAAAAATTTTTATACATACATACATACATATATATATATATATAATATTTTAAAGATAATCTTATAAAACAAATAATAAAAATATTTTTTAATTAATTAATTAAGTAATTTTTTTCTACTTTTTGAAGTTTAATGGTCGGACGAAATTGGGTGTCAATAACTGCCCCCCTTTGCATGCTTCATGGGACATGACGCATGCAAAGCCGTTACCGAATTTTGTCCTACATAGCTAGGCATTGAAAACCTTCTCGCCGACCAAACCCTGAGGAAAAAAACCTTTTTCTCCTCCTTTTTGAGGTTAAGGTACTTTCCTTAGAACCTCTGCGATAGGAACTCTCCTATCGTTGAAGAAAAATTGATTTGATTGATTTTGAGGTTTAAAGAACCTTCCGTAGAACCTCTACGATAGGAACCTTCCTATCGTTAAAGAAAAATTGAATGATTTTTTAGGTTAAGGAACCTTCCTTAGAACCTCTGAGATAGGAAACTTCCTATCGTAGAAGAAAAATTGATTGATTGATTTTGAGGTTTAAGGAACCTTCCTTAGAACCTCTACGATGAAGAAAAATTGATTGATTGATTTTGACGTCTAAGGAACCTTCCTTAGAACCTCTACGATAGGAACCTTCCTATCGTGGAAGAAAAATTGATTGATTGATTTTGAGGTTTAAGGAACCTTCCTTAGAACCTCTACGATAGGAACCTTCCTATTGTTAAAGAAAAATTGATTGATTGATTTTGAGGTTTAAGGAACCTTCCTTAGAACCTCTACGATAGGAACCTTCCTATCGTGGAAGAGAAATTGATTGATTGATTTTGAGGTTTAAGGAACCTTCCTTAGAACCTCTGCGATAGGAACCTTCCTATCGTTGAAGAAAAATTGATTGATTGATTTTGAGGTTAAGGAACCTTCCTTAGAACCTCTACGATAGGAATCTTCCTATCGTGGAAGAGAAATTGATTGATTGATTTTGAGGTTTAAGGAACCTTCCTTAGAACCTCTACAATAGGAACCTTCCTATCGTTGAAGAAAAATTGATTGATTGATTTTTTAGGTTTAAGGAACCTTCCTTAGAACCTCTGCGATAGGAACCTTCCTATCGTTGAAGAAAAATTGATTGATTGATTTTTGAGGTTAAGGAACCTTCCTTAGAACCTCTGCGATAGGAACCTTCCTATCGTTGAAGAAAAATTGATTGATTGATTTTTGAGGTTTAAGGAACCTTCCTTAGAACCTCTACGATAGGAACCTTCCTATCGTTGAAGAAAAATTGATTGATAGATTTTGAGGTTTAAGGAACCTTCCTTAGAACCTCTACGATAGGAACCTTCCTATCGTGGAAGAGAAATTGATTGATTGATTTTGAGGTTTAAGGAACCTTCCTTAGAACCTCTGCGATAGGAACCTTCCTATCGTTGAAGAAAAATTGATTGATAGATTTTGAGGTTTAAGGAACCTTCCTTAGAACCTCTGCGATAGGAACCTTTCTATCGTTGAAGAAAAATTGATTGATTGATTTTTGAGGTTAAGGAACCTTCTTTAGAACATCTGCGATAGGAACCTTCCTATCATTGAAGAAAAATTGATTGATTTTTGAGGTTAAGGAACCTTCCTTAGAACCTCTACGATAGGAACCTTCCTATCGTTGAAGAAAAATTGATTGATTGATTTTGAGGTTTAAGGAACCTTCCTTAGAACCTCTGCGATAGGAACTCTCCTATCGTTGAAGAAAAATTGATTGATTGATTTTGAGGTTAAGGAACCTTCCTTAGAACCTCTACGATAGGAACCTTCCTATCATTGAAGAAAAATTGATTGATTGATTTTGAGGTTAAGGAACCTTCCTTAGAACCTCTGCGATAGGAACCTTCCTATCGTTGAAGAAAAATTGATTGATTGATTTTTGAGGTTAAGGAACCTTCCTTAGAACCTCTGCGATAGGAACCTTCCTATCGTTGAAGAAAAATTGATTGATTGATTTTGAGGTTTAAGGAACCTTCCTTAGAACCTCTGCGATAGGAACCTTCCTATCGTTGAAGAAAAATTGATTGATAGATTTTGAGGTTTAAGGAACCTTCCTTAGAACCTCTACGATAGGAACCTTCCTATCGTTGAAGAGAAATTGATTGATTGATTTTGAGGTTTAAGGAACCTTCCTTAGAACCTCTGCGATAGGAACCTTCCTATCGTTGAAGAAAAATTGATTGATTGATTTTGAGGTTTAAGGAACCTTCCTTAGAACCTCTACGATAGGAACCTTCCTATCGTTGAAGAAAAATTGATTGATTTTTGAGGTTAAGGAACCTTCCTTAGAACCTCTGCGATAGGAACCTTCCTATCGTTGAAGAAAAATTGATTGATTGATTTTGAGGTTTAAGGAACCTTCCTTAGAACCTCTACGATAGGAACCTTCCTATCGTTGAAGAAAAATTGATTGATTGATTTTGAGGTTTAAGGAACCTTCCTTAGAACCTCTACGATAGGAACCTTCCTATCGTTGAAGAGAAATTGATTGATTGATTTTGAGGTTTAAGGAACCTTCCTTAGAACCTCTGCGATAGGAACCTTCCTATCGTTGAAGAAAAATTGATTGATTGATTTTGAGGTTTAAGGAACCTTCCTTAGAACCTCTACGATAGGAACCTTCCTATCGTTGAAGAAAAATTGATTGATTGATTTTGAGGTTAAAGAACCTTCCTTAGAACCTCTACGATAGGAACCTTCCTATCGTTGAAGAAAAATTGATTGATAGATTTTGAGGTTAAGGAACCTTCCTTAGAACCTCTACGATAGGAACCTTCCTATCGTTGAAGAAAAATTGATTGATTGATTTTGAGGTTTAAGGAACCTTCCTTAGAACCTCTGCGATAGGAACTCTCCTATCGTTGAAGAAAAATTGATTGATTGATTTTTTGAGGTTTAAGGAACCTTCCTTAGAACCTCTACGATAGGAACCTTCCTATCGTTGAAGAAAAATTGATTGATTGATTTTGAGGTTTAAGGAACCTTCCTTAGAACCTCTGCGATAGGAACCTTCCTATCGTTGAAGAAAAATTGATTGATTGATTTTTGAGGTTTAAGGAACCTTCCTTAGAACCTCTGCGATAGGAACCTTCCTATCGTTGAAGAAAAATTGATTGATTGATTTTGAGTTTGAGGTTAAGGAACCTTCCTTAGAACCTCTACGATAGGAACCTTCCTATCGTTGAAGAAAAATTGATTGATTGATTTTGAGGTTAAGGAACCTTCCTTAGAACCTCTGCGATAGGAACCTTCCTATCGTTGAAGAAAAATTGATTGATTGATTTTGAGGTTGAGGTTAAGGAACCTTCCTTAGAACCTCTGCGATAGGAACCTTCCTATCGTTGAAGAAAAATTGATTGATTGATTGAGTTTGAGGTTAAGGAACCTTCCTTAGAACCTCTACGATAGGAACCTTCCTATCGTTGAAGAAAAATTGATTGATTGATTGATTTTTTGAGGTTAAGGAACCTTCCTTAGAACCTCTACGATAGGAACCTTCCTATCGTTGAAGAAAAATTGATTGATTGATTTTGAGGTTAAGGAACCTTCCTTAGAACCTCTGCGATAGGAACCTTCCTATCGTTGAAGAAAAATTGATTGATTGATTTTGAGGTTAAGGAACCTTCCTTAGAACCTCTACGATAGGAACCTTCCTATCGTTGAAGAAAAATTGATTGATTGATTTTGAGGTTAAGGAACCTTCCTTAGAACCTCTACGATAGGAACCTTCCTATCGTTGAAGAAAAATTGATTGATTGATTTTTGAGGTTAAGGAACCTTCCTTAGAACCTCTGCGATAGGAACCTTCCTATCGTTGAAGAAAAATTGATTGATTGATTTTGAGGTTAAGGAACCTTCCTTAGAACCTCTACGATAGGAACCTTCCTATCGTTGAAGAAAAATTGATTGATTGATTTTGAGGTTAAGGAACCTTCCTTAGAACCTCTACGATAGGAACCTTCCTATCGTTGAAGAAAAATTGATTGATTGATTTTTTTGAGGTTTAAGGAACCTTCCTTAAAACCTCTACGATAGGAACCTTCCTATCGTTGAAGAAAAATTGATTGATAGATTTTGAGGTTTAAGGAACCTTCCTTAGAACCTCTATGATAGGAACCTTCCTATCGTGGAAGAGAAATTGATTGTGGAGAAAAACTTTTTCTCCTTTTTGAGTACCTCAAGCAAAATTTGTATGAAGGCAATTGAAGTTGGAATGATTTCTTCGGAAGTGTGGATTTTCATAATAGGCGAGTGCAAAAATTTAAACTTCCATGAAATGAGTGAATCTTGATGATGAGAAATAAAACAGACAAATTATGTAAGGGTACGGATGTTTGGAATCAATATCCAAGGTTTCATCTAATATTTTCTTCAGAAAATATAGATTCCCTTGAGAGATATGTCATCCAAATAAGGTTGAAGCTTAGCTACCCCAAAATGTCATGACTAGTGGACCTAATAGGATGCGTCTCAGGAGCAAAAAAAAAAAATTACTCCTTACTCAGCCATTCCAAACTAAAGGCTTTGTCCTATGGTTTTAATATCAGCATGAACAAAACTATCTAACAAGGTGAAGAAGAAAGAAGAAATTCCCTGAAAAGAAAAACTGAAACACGAAAAAAATGCTGATAATAAAACTAAAGGACAAGAAGAACAGATCGGATCGCTTCTTCTTCCACAATGCTTCAACAGGCCGGGCAAAGGACAATTATGGGATTGAACTGGTCGGGAAAGACTGTCATGTCCAGTCTATCTGAATCATTGCTGGATCTGGTTCAGGAACAAAAGCTTGCATTTTATCTAGCAATTCTTCAGCAGTTGTTGCGGATATTATGATTCGTCGTGCCACTCTTGATATGAAATTCTTCTGCACAGCGTAATCCACAAAAGCTATCAGACTTGTAAAGAAATTGTTAACATTCAACAGCCCAATAGGTTTCTTGTGCAAATTAAGTTGGGCCATGGAAGCAATTTGGAAGATTTCTCCCAATGTGCCAAAACCACCTGGTAGAGCGATAAAAGCATCAGCATTAAGAAGCATTTGTAACACACGCTCTTGCAAATTTTTAACCACTAATTCTTCTCCAATCGTGCCCCCAGAAACAAGTTTCAAAGGTCCAGGGATAATGCCCAGAACTTGGCTTCCTCCTAGAGATGCTGCTGATGCTACACCTCCCATTAATCCGACACTACCTCCTCCATAAACTAAATGTATTTTTCGCTCAGCTAATACTCTACCCAAATGGTTGGCTGCCTTTAAGTACTCTTCGTCTTTTCCAGGAAAAGCCCCAGAAAATACACAAATACTTCGGGATTTACGAGTTGAGGTTTTCTCCATTCCTATCCTTAACCTTGTGAGAAAAGAAGAAAATAGGATGTATTTATAGAGATGAAGAGATAAAGCAATAATTTTATTTTCAAGAGTAGATACATTATTGTCGGAAGAGAAGGAAAATAAAATGACAGCTATACACAGTAATCAACTACGAGTAGGAGTGGGTACATTATTGTTTCCAAAATGGAAGCATGATTGTTGGAAGAGAAGGAAAACTTTCAAAAGCGATAGCTAGCATATACAGTAGTCGTGACTGTAGTTCACGTCAGGAGTAGGTACATTATTTTTTGGAAGAGAAGGAAAATTTTCAAAAGCGACTAATAGTTGTGACTGTGGCTCACGTCAGGAGTAGGTACATTATTGTCAAAAGAGAAGGAAAATTTTCAAAAGCGACAGCAGGAGCAGGTACATGTACAGTAGTCGTGACTTTGGTTCACGTCTTCCACTGGTTTTACGTCCAGTAACGGCTTCAATGCCTTCTATGAATCGGGGATTTGCTTCCCCTCCAGTTTTCTTACAAACTGGCAAACAGGGTCATTTAAAGTCAGATTCCCAAGACTGTAACGGTCTCGTTCTTTATGGAAAGTCCTCCATAAATCGACAATTTCACGTTGCACTATTCCACAAGAATGCGTTTCAAGAGTCCCTCGGATATCCTCTAGAGATTCTTTACGCAGGCCATTCTTAATGAATTTTCTTTTATCTTCACGATTTTTGGAGATGAATCCTAAAGAGCAACATTTAGTATCGCAATTCCATCGTCCACATTTATGACAGACGCCTAGCCTCTTTGCTCTTCGCTTTTTGGCATAAGTGCTTTTACCTAAGCCGGGCATACGGGGCATAAATGCATCTGAAACTTCACCAGCCGAACGGACCTTAGCTTCAATTAACCACCGCACATTATCAGGAATGCCTTTGTGTATAAATACTCTGATTCTTTCACATCTAGCTTGGTAAATCTTTTTAAGAACATTTATTGGGAGGGAAGGAAAGTACTTTCGCAGGGTGGAAAGAGTAGAATCCATTGATGAGAGAAGAATTTGAGAGAAGAGAGGAAGAAATCAGTTATTGTAGGAAACTGAAATAACCGACTATGAGAGTCACGGAGTACCGTATCCGCTACTTAACCAGAAAGAAGAACACGCATTTATAGCGATGAAAGGATAACGTGTTAATTACGCTTACAGGAGCAAGTACATTATTGTCAAAAGAAAAGGTAAATTTTCCAAATATGACAAATTGTATGTACAGTAATTGTGATTGTGGCTCACATCTTCCACTGGTTTTACGTCCAGTAACGGCTTCAACGCCTTCTATGAGTCGGGGATTTGCTTCCCATCCAGTTTTCTTACAAACTGGCAAACAGGGTCTTTTAAAGTCAGATTCCCAAGACTGTAACGGTCTCGTTCTTTATGGAAAGTCCTCCATAAATCGACAATTTCACGTTGCACTATTCCACAAGAATGCGTTTCAAGAGTCCCTCGGATATCCTCCAGAGATTCCTTACGCAGGCCATTCTTGATGAATTTTCTTTTATCTTCGCGATTTTTGGAGATGAATCCTAAAGAGCGACATTTAGTATCGCAATTCCATCGTCCGCATTTATGACAGACGCCTAGCCTCTTTGCTCTTCGCTTTTTGGCATAAGGGCTTTTACCTAAGCCGGGCATACGGGGCATAAATGCATCTGAAACTTCACCAGCCGAACGGACCTTAGCTTCAATTAACCACTGCACATTGTCAGGAATGCCTTTGTGTATAAAAACTCTGATTCTTTCACATCTAGCTTGGTAGATCTTTTTAAGAACATTTATTGGGAGAGAAGGAAAGTACTTTCGCAGGGCAGAAAGAGTAGAATCCATTGATGAGAGAAGAATTTGAGAGAAGAGAGAAAGGAATCAGTTATTGTAGGAAACTGAAATAACCGACTATGAGAGTCACGGAGTACCGTATCCGCTACTTAACCGGAAAGAAGAACACGCATTTATAGCGATGAAAGGATAACGTGTTAATTACGCTTACAGGAGCAAGTACATTATTGTCAAAAGAAAAGGTAAATTTTCCAAATATGACAAATTGTATGTACAGTAATTGTGACTGTGGCTCACATCTTCCACTGGTTTTACGTCCAGTAACGGCTTCAACGCCTTCTATGAGTCGGGGATTTGCTTCCCATCCAGTTTTCTTACAAACTGGCAAACAGGGTCTTTTAAAGTCAGATTCCCGGGACTATAACGCTCTCGTTCTTCGTGAAAAATACTCCATAAACCAAGAAGTTCGCGTTGCACTGATCCACAAGAATGCGTCTCAAGAGTCAATCGGATATCATCCAACGAATCCTTACTCATGCCATTCTTGATGAATCGTATTTTATCTTCTCGATTATCGGAGATCATTCCTAAAGAACGACATTTAGTATTACAAGTCCATCGACCACATTTATGACAGACTTGTAACCTTTTCGCTCTTCGCTTTTTGGCATAAGAGCTTTTGCCTATGCCAGGCATGTGAGACACAAATGTATCTGAGAGTTCACCTGCCAGACGAACCTTAGCTTCAATTAACCATCGCACATCTTCAGGGATTCCTTTGTGCATCAAAACTCTTAATCGTTCACAGCGAACTCGGTAAATATTTTTAAGAATGTTCGTTGGGAGAGAAGGAAAGTATTTTCGCAAGGCAGAAAAAGTAGGATCCATTTTCTAGAAGGAAATAAAAGAAAGAAGGGAGGAAGGAATCAGTTATTATGGGCAACTGAGACAACCGACTTGAGAGTCACGGAGTACCGTATCCGCCACTTAACCGGAAAAATGGATCCTACTTTTTTACAATATTTTGATGTCATAGATATCTTTTATCTTTGATATTCCATTGAGCTGACGTCGATCCTATCCTTATGGGTGAAACCTCGATTATCGAATCCATTTCCAGCTTTTGACAAATTGTCAACGACAATATTTCTTGACATCTACCTTATCCTTGACCATAACTATCTCTTATTTGATATTCCATTGAGCTGACGTCGATCCCGTCTTCACGGGTGTAGCCTCGATTATCGAATCCATTGCCAGCTTTTGACAAATTGTCAACGACAATATTTTTAACGTCTACCTTATCCTTAACCATAATGTTGAACTTCTTGACGCGGCTTGGTCGAGCGTATTAGCTGTGCCTTCAGTGATAGACTGGAATGAGCTAATGAAGTTGAAGTCTCAGCTTATACTGTTGTAATCATGCCGCGGATATGCTCTCCGTTTGGTCCCTGTTATGCAAAAGCCATGTATGCATGATGTGAAATGCATGAATGCAGGGCATGTGTAACTAATGGCTCTTTTTTTTTTTTTTTTTTTTTTTGTTTTGTTTTTTTTTTTGTATGGATCTAGTTCTTCATGTCTTTGCTTTACTGGATCCTTTTTATGATGGCCTTCTCGGATTACCATTGAATCTCTTTATGCTTCTCAGCTCTCGTCCATTGCCTCAAAAGCTCAATTCTTTTCGAAAGCCCCTTCAAAGAAGTTTTTCTTGACTTGTTCCTGAATTTTGGTCTCAACTTCCTTAACGTTTTCCGCATCATACTTTATGCCTCTTCTAGACAGTCATCCCTGTTGAAACATTCGTGAGTATGCTTCCTTCTTGTTGACATGATCATGCTTTTATTTTCATTTGTAAGACTTTTGAAGCGATCATCCAGGCAACCATCAAGGCCATCCCCCGAAGATTTGTTACTCGTTTTTCCTGTTAGCCATTGTTTTGTGCCATTCGCAAAGCAGGACCTCGATCTTATCTGTTTTAATTCATAAAGCTTATCAAAGTAATCTACGGTCTTTGCTTTTTCTTAGTTTCAATTATTACTATCCTTCCTACAAAGTCACAATTTATTGCACACTTGAGGCCAGAAAGAATGTGAGATTTGAAGAAAAAGAGCTAGAGAGAAATGACTCTTCATTTTTGGATAAAGGAATATAAAAGTTGAATGTGAGATCTGACGAAGAAGAGCTAGAGAGAATTGATTTGATTTTTTTTAAGGAATATAAAAGTTAAAATGTGAGATTTGACGAAGAAGAGCTAGCGAGAATTATTATTATTTTTTTTCAATTTATGAGCAAGAGAATAAGAAATTCTTGGGTATAGATCAAGAACAATGAAGATCTGAGAGAAAAACACTCTCTTTGACAACTTTGATTAAACAAACTCTGGCAAATCCTGTACATACTTCTTCCCTTCTGTCGGAAAAACTTCATCATTATGCAAAAATACTTCCTGAATCTGAATTCTGGTTTTGGTAGCTCTCGTTCATCCATTTCTGTTTGAATCAGGGCCCATTTTCTTTTCTTTTTTTTTTTTTTACTTTAACTTGAGCTCTTTTTTCTTTTTTTTTGTTTTTTTGTTTTTTTTTTGTTTTATTTTTTTTTTTTTGTTTTTCCTTTGTGTGGGCCATGATATGACATGCTTGATAGCCTTCTTGAAGTGAGATGACTCAAGTGACCGTACTTGCTCGTGCTTGCTCTCAGTCTTTTCTTTTGGTTTTCCATTTTCCCTTGTTCCCTTTTGATGGAAGGGATGCACTTCTTTTCCTTTTTGGAGTTTGTGTTGCGGAGAACCGAGAACCTTTTCTTGTGTTGAGCATGTAGTGTCGTAGTCAGTTTGCTTCCCATGCAAGGGCATAACAAGACTTTTCTACTACTGAGTATTTTGCTTCATATGTGAAAAGCTTCTTGCTCAAGTAGTAAATTGGATGTTCTTTCTTGCTTGTCTCATCGCATTGACCCTATACGGATTTAAATGAAGAATCCTGTATTGATAAGTATAGAATCAACAGTTCTCCAGATCAGGTGGTACCAAGACTGGTGGATTTGATTTGTATTGCTTAATTTTCTCAAATGCCTCTTGGCATTCATCGTTCCACTCAATCGGATTGTTCTTCTGTAGTGATTTGAAAAGAAGTTCTCATTTGGATGTTAATCGTGATATGAATCTTGTTATGAAGTTGATTCTGCCCAGAAAACTTCTTACTTCTTTTGAAGTCCTTGAGGGTTGCATTTCTTGTATCGCCTTGACTTTTACTTCGGTCTCTTTTGGGCAATCATCCAATCTTCCAAAAATCAATCAATTTTACTCCATTAAAACTCCCCAGTGGAGTCGCCAAGCTGTAGCAACGTGAAAATTTTATGGAGTCGCCACCAATCCGTTTACCTAGGTCGATTGGATACCTGAAATGTTCTACGATAGATTCTAAGATCGTGAGTCGGTTACACTAAAATAACTCTATTAAAGCGCCCGAAGATCGGTACCATGGGTTCAGTTTTTTATCTTTTTCTAACTATTAATTTCTTGAACTGATCTTCGGTTGAGTATAATAATTTTAATGAATTTTGATTTAATTTAATTCCAAACCATGAATCTTATCAGATCAGCCGGATATGAAATTTGAAATCTTTGATACTTGATTTTTAATAAAAATTTTAATAATAAGTTTGATGATTCCGAACCGTGGATTCTATCGAACCACTCGGATACGGAATTTAATAAAAATTTAATTTTTGTTTTATTATTTAATATTTTCCAAAATCACGGATCCTATTGGATCACTTGGATATGGAATTTAATGAATTTTAATTTTTAAATTTATTAATTATTTTTAATTAATTTAAAAATATATTTTCCAAAATCACGGATCCTATCGGATCACTTGGATATGGAATTTAATTTTTAAATTTATTAATTATTTTTAATTAATCCATCATAAATTCTGGTGAATTATTTGGATATAGATTTTTAATGAACTTAATCTTTGTTCATTTTTTTTTATTAAAAATATACTTTCCAAATCACGGATCCTATCGGACCACTTCGATATGGAAATTAATGAAAAATTTAATTTTTAATTTTATTAATTATTTTTAATTAATTTAAAAAAAATTTCCACAATCACGGATCCTATCGGATCACTTGGATGTGGAATTTAATGAAGAATTAATTTTTAAATTTATTACTTTCCAAATCATGGATCCTATCGGACCACTTGGATATGGAATTTAATTTAAATTTAATTTATTAGTAGTTATTTAATTAATTATTGATTGGTCTACGCAGACTAAAATTTTTCTAAGTGTGATTTTTGATTATGTCAAACTAATTTTAGATTAATTATAAAAAAAGAAGTTTATCTAATCTAATCATATAATTATGCTTAACATTAATTCTTTAAGTTTATTCATGCTCTTAATCAAATGAACAAACAAAGACATAAAAGAAAATAAACATTAGTGATCAAATTGTAAATCAAAACAACCTTAAAGTCTCAGATGAACAGATCAAATAAATCCGAGGACAAATTATTTACTAAAATTACCTATCTAACCTAATCATATAATTAAGCTTAATGTTAATTCCTAAGTTAATTTATGCCTTTAATTAACTGAACAAACAAAAAAAACACAAAAGAAAATAAGTAAATCAGTGACTAAATTGCAAATCAAAACAACATTAGAGTCTCAATTAGACAAATCAAATAAATCCAGGGGCAAAATTAGAATTATGCCGAAATTATGGACTTTCAAATCAGATCCGGGTCGACAACGGGTCGGTTTGCGATCTGGGTTTCGTTATTTAATTTTAATTTTTTGTTTTGTTTTATTTGCTTTAAATAATATCAGTTAAAATCTAAACCATGGATTCTAACCGAACCACCTGGATATGGATTTTGTTATTTACTACCGTCCTAAATTCATCCTTAAGTTTTCATTAAAACCCGCTCAGAATCGAATTTCATAAATATGATCTTTTAGATGCGTTACGTAAACATGAGTTTTAAACTTATGCTAACTATGGAAAGTTAAAATCCATACATAAGTAAAAATCTGATCTAACCTAAACATACAATTTTATATTAACTATCCAACAAATTCATGGTCCAAAATAATAAAACGAGCAATTAAAAGAAAAAGAAAACCAAACTATAAACAAAAACAATGCTGTCAGTGATTGATCTGCAAGATAAAATGAAGTTAGTAACTTGGATGGATAAAATAAAGATAACTAAGGACTCAAGGTTCTAAGGAAGGTTCTTTAACCTCAAAAATCAATCAATCAATTTTTCTTCAACGATAGGAAGGTTCCTATCGCAGAGGTTCTAAGGAAGGTTTCTTAACCTCAAAAAATCAATCAATTTTTCTTCAACGATAGGAAGGTTCCTACGCAGAGGTTCTAAGGAAGGTTCCTTAAACCTCAAAAATCAATCAACCAATTTTTCTTCAACGATAGGAAGGTTCCTATCGCAGAGGTTCTAAGGAAGGTTCCTTAAACCTCAAAATCCATCAATCAATTTTTCTTCAACGATAGGAAGGTTCCTATCGTAGAGGTTTTAAGGAAGGTTCCTTAAAAATCTCAAAATCAAAATCAATCAATTTCTTTTCTACGGAAGGTTCAATTTTAAGGAAGGTTCCTAAACAATCATATTCCTATCGCAGAGGTTCTAAGGAAGGTTCCTTAACCTCAAAAATCAATCAATCAATTTTTCTTCAACGATAGGAAGGTTCCTATTGCAGAGGTTCTAAGGAAGGTTCGAATCAATTTTTCTTCAACGATAGGAAGGTTCCTATCGCAGAGGTTCTAAGGAAGGTTCCTTAAACCTCAAAATCTATCAATCAATTTTTCTTCAACGATAGGAAGGTTCCTATCGTAGAGGTTCTAAGGAAGGTTCCTTAAACCTCAAAATCAATCAATCAATTTTTCTTCAACGATAGGAAGGTTCCTATCGCAGAGGTTCTAAGGAAGGTTCCTTAAACCTCAAAATCAATCAATCAATTTTTCTTCAACGATAGGAAGGTTCCTATCGCAGAGGTTCTAAGGAAGGTTCCTTAAACCTCAAAAATCAATCAATCAATCAATTTTTCTTCAACGATAGGAAGGTTCCTATCGCAGAGGTTCTAAGGAAGGTTCCTTAAACCTCAAAAAATCAATCAATCAATTTTTCTTCAACGATAGGAAGGTTCCTATCGCAGAGGTTCTAAGGAAGGTTCCTTAACCTCAAAAATCAATCAATTTTTCTTCAACGATAGGAAGGTTCCTATCGTAGAGGTTCTAAGGAAGGTTCCTTAAACCAAAATCTATCAAAATTTTTCTTCAACGATAGGAAGGTTCCTAATTCAATTCCTTAATTTTTCTTCAACGATAGGAAGGTTCCTATCGTAGAGGTTCTAAGGAAGGTTCCTTAAACCTCAAAAATCAATCAATCAATTTTTCTTCAACGATAGGAAGGTTCCTATCGCAGAGGTTCTAAGGAAGGTTCCTTAAACCTCAAAATCAATCAATCAATTTTTCTTCAACGATAGGAAGGTTCCTATCGCAGAGGTTCTAAGGAAGGTTCCTTAACCTCAAAAATCAATCAATTTTTCTTCAACGATAGGAAGGTTCCTATCGCAGAGGTTCTAAGGAAGGTTCCTTAAACCTCAAAATCAATCAATCAATTTTTCTTCAACGATAGGAAGGTTCCTATCGTAGAGGTTCTAAGGAAGGTTCCTTAAACCTCAAAATCAATCAATCAATTTTTCTTCAACGATAGGAAGGTTCCTATCGTAGAGGTTCTAAGGAAGGTTCCTTAAACCTCAAAATCAATCAATCAATTTTTCTTCAACGATAGGAAGGTTCCTATCGCAGAGGTTCTAAGGAAGGTTCCTTAAACCTCAAAATCAATCAATCAATTTTTCTTCAACGATAGGAAGGTTCCTATCGTAGAGGTTCTAAGGAAGGTTCCTTAACCTCAAACTCAAAATCTATCAATCAATTTTTCTTCAACGATAGGAAGGTTCCTATCGTAGAGGTTCTAAGGAAGGTTCCTTAAACCTCAAAAATCAATCAATCAATTTTTCTTCAACGATAGGAAGGTTCCTATCGCAGAGGTTCTAAGGAAGGTTCCTTAACCTCAAAAATCAATCAATCAATTTTTTCTTCAACGATAGGAAGGTTCCTATCGTAGAGGTTCTAAGGAAGGTTCCTTAAACCTCAAAATCAATCAATCAATTTTTCTTCAACGATAGGAAGGTTCCTATCGTAGAGGTTTAAGGAAGGTTCCTTAAACCTCAAAATCTATCAATCAATTTTTCTTCAACGATAGGAAGGTTCCTATCGCAGAGGTTCTAAGGAAGGTTCCTTAAACCTCAAAATCAATCAATCAATTTCTCTTCAACGATAGGAAGGTTCCTATCGTAGAGGTTCTAAGGAAGGTTCCTTAAACCTCAAAATCAATCAATCAATTTTTCTTCAACGATAGGAAGGTTCCTATCGCAGAGGTTCTAAGGAAGGTTCCTTAAACCTCAAAATCAATCAATCAATTTTTCTTCAACGATAGGAAGGTTCCTATCGTAGAGGTTCTAAGGAAGGTTCCTTAAACCTCAAAATCTATCAATCAATTTTTCTTCAACGATAGGAAGGTTCCTATCGCAGAGGTTCTAAGGAAGGTTCCTTAAACCTCAAAATCAATCAATCAATTTCTCTTCCACGATAGGAAGGTTCCTATCGTAGAGGTTCTAAGGAAGGTTCCTTAAACCTCAAAATCTATCAATCAATTTTTCTTCAACGATAGGAAGGTTCCTATCGCAGAGGTTCTAAGGAAGGTTCCTTAAACCTCAAAAATCAATCAATCAATTTTTCTTCAACGATAGGAAGGTTCCTATCGCAGAGGTTCTAAGGAAGGTTCCTTAACCTCAAAAATCAATCAATTTTTCTTCAACGATAGGAAGGTTCCTATCGCAGAGGTTCTAAGGAAGGTTCCTTAAACCTCAAAATCAATTAATCAATTTCTCTTCCACGATAGGAAGGTTCCTATCGTAGAGGTTCTAAGGAAGGTTCCTTAAACCTCAAAATCTATCAATCAATTTTTCTTCCACGATAGGAAGGTTCCTATCGCAGAGGTTCTAAGGAAGGTTCCTTAACCTCAAAAATCAATCAATTTTTCTTCAACGATAGGAAGGTTCCTATCGCAGAGGTTCTAAGGAAGGTTCCTTAAACCTCAAAATCAATCAATCAATTTTTCTTCAACGATAGGAAGGTTCCTATCGTAGAGGTTCTAAGGAAGGTTCCTTAAACCTCAAAATCTATCAATCAATTTTTCTTCAACGATAGGAAGGTTCCTATCGCAGAGGTTCTAAGGAAGGTTCCTTAAACCTCAAAATCAATCAATCAATTTCTCTTCCACGATAGGAAGGTTCCTATCGTAGAGGTTCTAAGGAAGGTTCCTTAGACGTCAAAATCAATCAATCAATTTTTCTTTCATCGTAGAGGTTCTAAGGAAGGTTCCTTAAACCTCAAAATCAATCAATCAATTTTTCTTCAACGATAGGAAGGTTCCTATCGTAGAGGTTCTAAGGAAGGTTCCTTAACCTAAAAAATCAATCAATTTTTCTTCAACGATAGGAAGGTTCCTATCGTAGAGGTTCTAAGGAAGGTTCTTTAAACCTCAAAATCAATCAAATCAATTTTTCTTCAACGATAGGAGAGTTCCTATCGCAGAGGTTCTAAGGAAAGTTCCTTAACCTCAAAAAGGAGGAGGAAAAGGTTTTTTTCCTCAGGGTTTGGGCGGCGAGAAGGTTCTCAATGCCTAGCTAAGTCGGACGAAATTCGGTAACGGCTTTGCATGCGTCATGTCCCATGAAGCATGCAAAGGGGGGCAGTTGTTGACACCCAATTTCGTCCGACCATTAAACTTCAAAAAGTAGAAAAAAATTACTTAATTAATTAATTAAAAAATATTTTTATTATTTTGTTTTATAAGATTATCTTTAAAATATTATATATATATATATATGTATGTATGTATGTATAAAAATTTTTCTTATTAATTAACTAATTAATTAAAAATTAAAAATTAAAAAAAAAACAAAAATTAAAAAAAAAAGAAAAAAAAAAGGAAGGAACGTTTTTCCACACCAACTCTCACCTGCCTCTGTCCTTATTCCCATTTTCTCCACCTGCTCTCAACTGCCTCACCTGCCCCTTTGATTTTTCTTCCTCCCCGACTTTTAATTCTCCCGAAGCTCACTCTCTCCCAAGGAGTGAGAAATCAACTCTCACCTCTCTCGCATAAGCTCTCATTCCCCTCAGCTAGAAAAGTCTCAGCTCTCTCTCTCTCCATTTCTCTAAGACCTCTCTCTCCCTGGCTGAGCTCTCTCTCTCTCTCGATTGGCCCTTGTACACACAACAGCTTTCTCTCTCCCTGGCTGGAGCTCTCTCTCTCTCCTCTCTTCCCTCTCGGTTTTAGTTTTTCTCTGCTCCCTCGCCCCACTGCTATTTCCTCCGCTGCTCTCCCCCCGTCGCGTCACACCCTTTTTCCTCACCTCCGTTCACCACGCCTGTCTGCCGGATCACACCTCCAGCCGCCTCCAGCTGCCGACAGCCACCGCCAGCTTCGCCTTCGCCCGCCAGCCGGATCACCCTCGCGTCGCGCCACCAGCCACCCAGCTCCAGCGCCCCCTAGCCGTCGTCCTCTGCCGCGCTCGCACGCCGTCGGTCTCTCCTCCAGCACCGCCCCCTGCCGTCGCGCCTCGTTCGTCGCCTCCAGTCTCCCTCCGTACATGCTCCGCCGCGCCAGCTCCCTTGCCCAGCTGCTTTCTTCCTCCGACATCGGAGAAAATCAGGAAGTGAAGATTGAAGACGAAATAGACGCGTTTTTACATTTTGACTGAGTCAAAGTTTTTATTTTTTAGGTAAAAATTCACATTAAGTCCTTGGTTATCTTTATTTTATCCATCCAAGTTACTAACTTCATTTTTTCTTGTAGATCAATCACTGACAGCATTGTTTTTGTTTATAGTTTGGTTTTCTTTTTTTTTAATTGCTCGTTTTATTATTTTGGACCATGAATTTGTTGGATAGTTAATATAAAATTGTATGTCTAGGTTATATCAGATTTTTACTTATGTATTGATTTTAACTTTCCATATTAGCATAAGTTTAAAACCCATGTTTACGTAACGCATCTAAAAGATCATATTTACGAAATTCGATTCTGAGCGGGTTTTACTGAAAACTTAAGGATGAATTTAGGATGGTAGTAAATTACAAAATCCATATCCAGGTGGTTCGGTTAGAATCTATGGTTTGGATATTAATTGATATTATTTAAAGCAAACAAAACCAAAATTAAAATTATATAACGAAACCCAGATCGCAAACAGACCTGTTGTTGACCCGGATCTGATTTGAAAGTCCATAATTTCATCATAATTCTAATTTTGCTCCTGGATTTATTTTGATTTGTTTAATTGAGACTCTAACGTTGTTTTGATTTGCAATTTAGTCATTAATTTATTTATTTTCTATTATGCTTTTGTTTGTTCAGCTAAATTAAAGGTATAAATTAACTTAGGAATTAACATTAAGCTTAATTATATGATTAGATTAGATAAACTTCTTTTTTATAATTAATCTAAAATTAGTTTGACATAATAAAAAATCACACTAAAAAAATTTTAGTCTGCGTAGACCAATCAATAATTAATTAAATAACTACTAATAAATTAAATTTAAATTAAATTCCATATCCAAGTGATCCGATAGGACCCATGATTTGGAAAGTAATAAATTTAAAAATTAAATTTCATCAAATTCCATATCTAAGTGATCCGATAGGATCCGTGATTTTGGAAAATATTTTAATTAAAAAAAAAAGAATAATAATTAAATTCATTAAAAAATTAATATTCAGATAATTCGACAGAATTGATGATATGAATTAATTAAAATATTTAATGATAAATTTAATAAATTAAAAATTAAATTTTTCGTTAATTTCCATATCAAAGTGATCCAATAGGATCCGTGATTTGGAAAATATATTATAGAAAATCAAGCATCAAAGTTTTAAAAATCAATTTCATTAAATTTCGTATCCGGGTGGTTCGATAGAATCCACGGTTTGGAGTCATTAATTTTATTATAAAAAATCAAATATCAAGGTTAAATTCCATAACCGGTTGATTTGATAAGATTCACGGTTTGGAATTAAATTCATTAAAATTATTATTCTCAACCAAAGATTAGTTCAAGAAATGAATAGTTAGAAGAAAAGATAAAAACTGAACCCATGGTACCAATTTTCGGGCGCTTTAATAGAGTTATTTTTGCGTAACCAACTCACGATCTTAGAATCTCTCGCAGACCATTTCAGGTATCCAATCGACCTAGGTAAATTGATTGGTGGCGACTCCATGAAATTTCAAATTGCTACAGCTTGGCGACTCCGCTGGGGACAGTCTAGCCAAAAAAGGGTTTAGTTTTTTTGTTCATTTTCTTTCTTGTTTGTTTCTTGGTATACTAATTTAATGTGTTGAGTATTTTTTTAGATTGTTGCACGCACACACCTCGGCATGCATAATAAGCTCAATACCCAAGCTCACTTCCAACCAAGTTCTGCAAAAAACCCGGATTAGGCTAGTCGTGTGAGACAATAGTTTCCGCGCTTTCTCTAATCCATAGTGGTTAGTAGTGTTGCCCGTGTGTGACAGTAGTCACCCCATGGAACCATGAAAACTACGACTCGAATTAATCCTTCCTCACATAACCCTTGTGGGTGAGGAATTTGGCCTTTTATAGTCCGATAGGACTTAGTAAAAGGGATTCGAGGACCAACCCATATCCTTTCGTTTCAAAAAGACCACCTACGCATATAGCGGCCATAGATCTATCCATTAGGACTTCCAAAATAAAACACGGCTTGTTTATTGCTAACTCTCTGTCAATCTAATCACTTTATGCCTTGTTGAAGAAAATATAGATTCCCTGCAGAGAAATGGAGTGAGAAATCAACTCTCACCTCTCTCGCATAAGCTCTCATTCCCCTCAGCTAGAAAAGTCTCAGCTCTCTCTCTCTCCATTTCTCTAAGACCTCTCTCTCCCTGGCTGAGCTCTCTCTATCTCTCGATTGGCCCTGTACACACAACAGCTTTCTTTCTCCCTAGCTGGAGCTCTCTCTCTCTCCTCTGTTCCTTCTCGGTTTTAGTTTTTCTCTGCTCCCTCGCCCCACTGCTATTTCCTCCGCTGCTCTCCCCCCGTCGCGTCACACCCTTTTTCCTCACCTCCGTTCACCACGCCTGTCTGCCGGATCACACCTCCAGCCGCCTCCAGCTGCCTCCAGCTGCCGACAGCCACCGCCAGCTTCGCCTTCGCCCGCCAGCCGGATCACCCTCGCGTTGCGCCATCAGCCACCCAGCTCCAGCGCCCCCTAGCCGTCGTCCTCGTCCTCTTCGCACACCGTCGGTCTCTCCTCCAGCACCGCCCCCTGCCGTCACGCCTCGCTCTCGCCTCGTTCGTCGCCTCCAATCTCCCTCCGTACGTGCTCCGTTGCGCCAGCTCCCTTGCCCAGCTGCTTTTTTCCTCCGACGTCAGAAAAAATCAGGAAGTGAATATTGAAGACGAAACAGACGCGTTTTTTACGTTTTGACTGAGTCAAAGTTTTTATTTTTTGGGTAAATATTTGCATTAAGTCCTTGGTTATCTTTATTTTATCCATCCAAGTTACTAACTTCATTTTTTCTTGCAGATCAATCACTGACAGCATTGTTTTTGTTTATAGTTTGGTTTTCTTTTTTTTTTTAATTGCTCGTTTTATTATTTTGGACAATGAATTTGTTGGATAGTTAATATAAAATTGTATGTGTAGGTTAGATCAGATTTTTACTTATGTATTGATTTTAACTTTCCATAGTTAGCATAAGTTTAAAACTCATGTTTACGTAACACATCTAAACGATCATATTTACGAAATTCGATTCTGAGCGGGTTTTAATGGAAACCTAAGGATGAATTTAGGACGGTAGTAAATTACAAAATCCATATCCAGGTGGTTCGGTTAGAATCTATGGTTTGGATATTAATTGATATTATTTAAAGCAAATAAAACAAAACAAAAAATTTAAATTAAATAACGAAACCGAGATCGCAAACCGACCCGTTGTCGACCCAAATCTGATTTGAAAGTCCATAATTTTGGCATAAAACCAAGTTTTGCCCCTGGATTTATTTGATTTGTCTAATTGAGACTCTAATGTTGTTTTGATTTGCAATTTAGTCACTGATTTACTTATTTTCTTTTGTGTTTTTTTTGTTTGTTCAATTAATTAAAGGCATAAATTAACTTAAGAATTAACATTAAGCTTAATTATATGATTAGGTTAGATAGGTAATTTTAGTAAATAATTTGTCCTCGGATTTATTTGATCTGTTCATCTGAGACTTTAAGGTTGTTTTGATTTACAATTTGATCACTAATGTTTATTTTCTTTTATGTCTTTGTTTGTTCAGTTGATTAAGAGCATGAATAAACTTAAAGAATTAATGTTAAGCATAATTATATGATTAGATTAGATAAAATTCTTTTTTTATAATTAATCTAAAATTAGTTTGACATAATCAAAAATCACACTTAGAAAAATTTTAGTCTGCGTAGACCAATCAATAATTAATTAAATAACTACTAATAAATTAAATTTAAATTAAATTCCATATCCAAGTGGCCCGATAAGATCCATGATTTGGAAAGTAATAAATTTAAAAATTAATTCTTCATTAAATTCCACATCCAAGTGATCCGATAGGATCCGTGATTGTGGAATTTTTTTTTAAATTAATTAAAAATAATTAATAAAATTAAAAATTAAATTTTTCATTAATTTCCATATCGAAGTGGTCCGATAGGATCCGTGATTTGGAAAGTATATTTTTAATAAAAAAATGAACAAAGATTAAGTTCATTAAAAATCTATATCCAAATAATTCACCAGAATTTATGATGGATTAATTAAAAATAATTAATAAATTTAAAAATTAAATTCCATATCCAAGTGATCCGATAGGATCCGTGATTTTGGAAAATATATTTTTAAATTAATTAAAAATAATTAATAAATTTAAAAATTAAAATTCATTAAATTTCATATCCAAGTGATCCAATAGGATCCGTGATTTTGGAAAATATTAAAGAATAAACAAAAATTAAATTTTTATTAAATTCCGTATCCGAGTGGTTCGATAGAATCCACGGTTCGGAA
>SMDT01002526.1:0-31740 GCA_005392925.1 Aquilaria sinensis | reverse complement strand
CAGGCCAAGCGCAATCACTTAGCAACCTGACATATAGGCCAAGCGCTATCACTTAGCAACCTATCATATACAGGCCAAGCGCAATCACTTAGCAACCTGACATATACAGGCCAAGCGCAATCACTTAGCAACCTGACATATGGCTCAAGGGCGAACCTTAGCAAGCCTCATTCAAACATAGAACCTCTCACCTAGTTGTTATGCAGGGGAATTATGGTGGGACTTGTAGACTAGGCCGCAGGGCCTCGTTGATGTAGACTAGATGAACAAGGTTTCGCCTCGTGGCCTCGTGGCTCCGGCACGGCTAGGCCGACGAGGGTTCTAAACCTCTCACCTGAACTAGTGGTAACTAATTATGTTCAAATGCAACACAGTTTCCTTAAGAACTTGCCTTCAATTTGAGTTAATATAAATCTAAAAATGAGACATTTTAAGTGTTTTTAAAACATTGAGGTGATAGTAGTCCCTCTTAGCTTCGAGTGGAATCTTGAATCACCTCAATCGGACACCCGAGCAAAAAGTTATGCTGAAAACAAAACCGGGTGTCAAATGCTGTCTCAGCGACGCGTCGCCAACCGTGGCGACGCGTCGCCACAGTTGTCGACGTTCTGAAACATTTTTCTGGATTGGCGACGCGTCGTGGGAACTCGTGGGGATTGGCGACGCGTCACCAAACCTGCAAAATGCCCAGAAAACCCCGATTTTACTGCTATGAACTTTGGACACTTCCCACACATATCAAACATGCATGGAATGCCTCCAAATTTCATACACAGATAGTACATGTTGCATAGAACATAACCAACTATCAAAAGCTAAGCTATGATGTATCGTAACATCAAACAATTCCTCTCAATCCCGCTAGTCCACCATAATTCACCAAAACGTTTCCTTAATGCCTTAGCTAAAACCACTCGAATTTCTCAAGCAAATCCAAGCTAATGGCATTCCATGAACTTAAAAACACAACTCCCTTACCTTAACTCCAAGAACAAGCAACAATTCAAGCATCTCCTCCCTCAACCAAGCTCCCAAAGTTCTACATAAAACCAAACCAAAAACAAAGCTCTAAACATCAAAACTAGCTTCTCTAACCAAAACCCAAGCTTCAATTCCAACAAAAACCAAGAATTCAATCAAGAACACAATCTCATACCTCGTTTAAAAACAGGGGATGGAGAAAACGTCCCTCCAAGCTTCAAAAATGTGATTTCAAGCTTCCAAAACACTTCTCCAAGCTTAGCTACTTTGAATCCCACCTTTTGGCACCAAAACTCTTGATTCCAAGTCCAATTTGAGAGAGAAATGGAGTAGAGAAGCTGGAAAACGGGTTATGGCAGCCCAAACCCTTCTTCCCTCTTCTTAAACTCCACTTAACCCCTCAAACCACCAAAGTTTAAAGTTTTAAACAATTTAGTCCCCCATCTTTAAACTTAACGGTTCTTGATTAAAATCCTGTCTATTGGTCAAGTTTGAGTTAAGGTTAAGAATTAAGTTCTAAAAATTCATTTTAAAACACTCGGGACTCATCCCGGCCACTCAGGGTGCAAAATTACCATTTTGCCCCTGAACTTAGTTCAGAGCTTTATTATTGTCGGAACTTAGTGAACTTTGGCGAACTTCTTAATTCTTGCTAGGTAAACTTAAATTAAAATTCTAAACTAAATTCTGAAGTCTTTACCTCCCACTAGAAGGGCCGTAACATTCATGGCCTTAAAAAGGCAAGGGACTACAGTTCCAAGGCCAAAGGCCATGACTTTGGAAAACAAGAAAAGGATGAAGAAGTTTTGCCAATTCCACCGAGATCATGGCCATGACACTGAAGACTGTTTCAAGCTAAGGAAGTACATCGAGTCTCTGATAAAGCAGGGCCAACTTTGCCGAAATTTGTGGATGCCTTCTCCGAAAGGAAGAAAGGAAGAACAAAGAAGGGGGGACGAGGAGGACTATGATTCCGACAGACGTCGGGACCGAAGTCCTCGAAAGAATCCGCCGCCATCAGCAGGGGTCATCCAAACCATCACTACAGGGATACCCTCGGCTGAGAGGAAAAGAAAGATAAGAGAAATCTCCGTAATGGAGTATGGGAACTCGCCAAACAGACTTGTTCGCAGAGACGGATCCACAGTGAAGTTCCCCCACGATGACCCACTCCTTGTCATGGCAAGGATAGGGAGTTGGGACGTCAAAAGAGTACTCCTGGACGACGGCTCCAACACCGACATCATCTTCTCGCACCTACTGCCTAAATTAGGCATCTCAAAAGGCGACCTCAACACAGTCAATTCCCCCACCTTTGGGGTTGGGCCATCCGAGCTCCCAGTCCTCGGATACATCGATCTGCCCCTAATGCTGAAAGGGACCTCGCCTCAGAGTCAGGAGGAACTGTTCGCCTCCGTTATGACGAGATTCATTGTCATTGATGTTCCCTCATCATACAACGCCATCCTCGGAAGGCAAACTCAAGGCAATCTCCACATCCGCCCAGATGTAAAGTACTTAACAGTCACCTTCGCAACTAAAGAAGGAGATGCAGAGATCTTCATTGACCAAGCCGAAGTCAGGAGGGTCTTCACCAAGGCTAGACAAAGCCCAGCAAAGGTCCAAGTACAGACTTCGGCTACTGAAAGAGCAGTCATGACAGGCGAAGAGACAGCAATGGAGGGAATAGAAGAGTTGGAAAAAGTAGAAACAGAAGATGTAGAGCTGATCCCCGGCCGGAACACCCGAGTGGGGAAAAAATTGGCCAAGGGTGACAAAGATAGGCTTGTATCTTTCTTGTTAATGAACAAAGATCTATTCGCCTACTCTCCGAAAGACATGCCTGGGGTCGACCTCAGCATAATCCACCATAGTCTCAAAGTACGCCCTGACGCTAGGCCGGTTCGGCAGAAAAAATGGAACCTATCGGCTCATAAGAACTCCTTCGTTAAAGCCGAGGTTAAGCGCCTGATTGAGGCAGGGGTAATAAGAGAAGTTAAATACCCCGAATGGCTCAGCAACGTGGTTATCGCCACAAAAGAAGGGAGTGAAAAGCTCCGAATGTGCATCAATTTTCGGAACCTGAATGATGCCTGTCCAAAGGACTCCTACCCTTTGCCAGCCATAGACCAGTTGGTGGATTCAACCGCCGAGTACGGTCTTCTCAGTTTCCTCGATGCCTTCAGCGGGTATCATCAAATTCGGATGGACCCCGAAGATGAAGAAAAAACTGCCTTCATCACCGAAGTTGGTACCTACTGCTACGTCAGAATGCCCTTCGGGCTTAAGAATGCAGGGGCTACCTATCAGAGGTTGATGAATAAAGTGTTCAACTCTCAGATCGGGAGGAACATGGAAGCGTATGTCGATGATATGATAGTTAAGAGCAGAATGCCTAGTAATCATATCATCGACTTAGGCGAAACCTTCCAACGACTTCGGGAGTTCGGCATTCGCCTTAACCCCGAGAAGTGTGTGTTTGGAGTGTGCGCAGGTAAGTTCCTCGGGTTTATGGTGTCAGAAAGGGGAATAGACGCCAACCCCGAAAAGGTCAAAGCCTTGTTAGGATTCTGAACACCTACAACCACTAAAGATATACAAAGGCTTACCGGAAGAATCACTTCCCTTAGTAGATTCATTTCCAGGTACGGCGACCGATGTCGACCATTCTTCAAGGTGCTCACCAAAGCAGCCAAAAGCGAAGGCAACTCCGGAACCGAGGAGCAACCTTGGAACCCAGAATGTCAAAAAGCTTGGGATGAGCTTAAAAGCTACCTAACCCGTCTGCCAACACTTCGGCAACCGCGGGAAGGAGAACCTCTCATCCTCTACCTCGCAGTCACAGAAAAAGCTGTGAGTTCAGTCCTAGTGAAAGAAGAGGGTAGGAAGCAGTGGCCAGTATATTATGTTAGCAACTCCCTGCACGGCACCGAGGTCAGGTACCCATTGCTCCAAAAAGCCATTTATGCCTTAGTACTCACAGGTAGGAGGCTACAGGCCTTCTTTCGGGGACGCCATCATTGTCTGAAGTAACCTACCTCTTCGTGACATAATGAAGAAGGTAGAGAAATTGGGAAGGCTGTCAAAATGGTGTATCGAGCTCAAAGAATATGACATCACTTACGAGCCAAGAAGGGCAATAAAAGCCCAAGCATTGGCAGACTTCATTGCCAAAGTTCCAGAAATCGAGGATGACGAAATTGTTGGGTTTCGGGCGCCAAATAGCGCAGCGGAATTTAACTGAAACCCTCCAGGATCCAAGTTAAACGGGGTAAACCGGGTGTTTGAAAATTTTAATACCTAATTATTGGTTGAGATCTGTCACTCAACTGTAGAGTCGAATCACAAACCTTGAACAGTTGACGTGTTCAAGCTCTCTATGGTATCCACACGAGCCTCTCGGGATCACCACGCTTCCACCCATCCTGGAAGATGCGTTTCTCTTGCACTCGCAGTGCTAGCTTGCGTCCTCCAAGGAATTGCAAGAGAAGAGTGCGGCTGTCCTTTTTGGAGGCTATGGCAAGGAGACCTGCGAATTTCTCGCTAGAAGTTGTATTTATAGTGAGACTCAACATCCAAGCCTAATGGGTTTCAAAGCCCTAATCCAATTAGGCTTTAATTTCGGGCTTAATAATGGCTCAACTATTGGGCCCATTATTAATACGAAATTATTGTGAAACCAAAACCCAAATTATTAGCCCATGCACTCTAATGATCCAAATAGCTCTATGTGTGCGACCCAATAAACTCTTACCACGTTGGCAATGATCATAAATCACATTTATGAGCGGTGTCTAGCAACACATCATTGCTACCCAAGTGACAAGATTGTCAATGATTCGACTAAACCTTTATGATCATCACCGTTATATGCCATTGTCCCTTTGTCCAAGATATCAAGACTAAGCACGAGACATGGAATGTGTCACTCTCTTATAGCCCAATCTTTGGTTTCTTGATTACCGAGTAGACCAACTTACACTGATGATATTGATATCGTATATCAACTCATCCAAGCATGGCCATGCAATTTTCTATGTCTTACTCTATCAAGGGGCCCGAAGATATCACTCCCGTTACATAGGAGGGTCAAATCCCATCTTGATCATACAAATCCCTCCGCATGATATGTGACATACCCAATGACCTCCTTCAAGTTCACTCAATTACAAGCAACAAAGGAAAGTATCAAAGTATGTGACTCACTTGTAGGGAAGCTTGATGATCTTAGGTCGAAGGACTACATATACCATGATCACTATGAGAATCACTTATGACACTCATATAAGGATCCATATAGTGTTCTCATGGTGGGTCGGTCCAGTACACAAGTTCTCCAACTTGTACCCATATGCAGACTATATATCTCATAGTAGTCTCCATATATGCTAGTTGTTATGTATTATTGCAACCCGTTCCACAATAATACTAGACTAGGGACGTTTGAGAATATCATTATTCTAGGGTTACAATTATGTTTGTTAAGTTATGCAGAAACAAAACAACAAACATAATTGCTGGATTAATGCCTTAATAAAATATCATGACTCAATGTGCAAAAATACAATCATCTCATGATTGGCCTTTTAGGCACAACACTAATAGAAATCACCTCAGAAGACCTGATAAGGATGGAACCAGAGTGGAAACCCTTTGTCGATGGAGCCTCAGGCGCCGGACACCAAGGCGCTGGAGTGGTTCTTCGGGGGCCCGAAGGCATGGAAGCCACCAAAGCCATCAAATTCGGTTTTGATGTCACCAATAACATTGTCAAATATGAGGCCCTCATAGCAGGACTAAAACTGGCCAGAAATTTTGGTGTGAGAAACCTTAAGGCCCACAGTGACTCGCAGCTAGTAGTCCGACAAATGACAGGAGATTACGCTGCAAAGGATCCAGCCTTGGCAAAATATCATGACCTCGTCAAGAAACTCATCAAAGTGTTTGACTGAGTACATATAGAAAATGTGCCTCGTAGAGATAATGCTGAAGCTGACACCTTGGCCAAGTCCAAGGAACCCACCGAGGTACTGAGTCAACCCAGCACAGAGCTAATGTGCGTAGCAACCTCGGGAGAAGGATGGCAAGATTCCATCAAGAAATACCTTGCAACTTCGGCACTCCCCGAAGACCCTGTCGAGGCCGCAAAAGTGCGAAAACGCTCTGGGAGATACTTCCTCATCGGGGAGGAACTATACAGACAAGGGTATGCAAGTCCCTTGCAGAGGTGCATAAGTGAAGGGGATGTCAGAACAATCCTTGAAGAAGTTCATGAGGGGGCCTTGTGGTTCCCACATAGGAACAAACGCCCTCGCCGGAGTACTACTTCGCCAGGGTTACTTTTGGCCTACCCTAAGAAAGGATGCAAGGCAATTTGTTCTTAAATGTGACAATTGCCAAAGACACGCCAACATCTAGAGGTTACCCTCGGAAAAGATAACTTCGGCAAATTACCCTTGCCCCTTCGCCGTCTGGGGTATTGAGCTCATCGGACCTCTCCCAAGCGCCCCCGGTGGAGTGAAATATTCCATAGTTACAGTAGACAACTTCACTAAATGGATCGAAGCAGAGCCTTTGGCATCGATCTCGGTGAAGGATATCCAGAAGTTCATCTGGAAAAACATCATATGTCGATTCGGCATACCAAGGGTAATAGTGGCCGACAATGGTACCCAGTTTACTGACAAAGGGTTCCGAGAATTCGTGAATAACGTTGGCATAAAACAACACTTCGTCCTGGTAGCCCATCCCCAAAGCAATGGGCAAGTCGAGGTGTCCAATAGGACAATTCAGGATGGCCTGAAGAGAAGGCTAAAAGAGGCAAAGAGGAAATGGACAGGGGAGCTCCCAAGTGTACTATGGAGCTATCGCATGACTCCCTGAGGGGCCACATGAGAAACTCCTTTCTCGCTCATGTTCTGGATAGAAGCCATTATTCTCATTGAGGTCATACGGCCTTCAGTAAGGATACAGGTGTTCGACAAAGGAGGAAATAACCTTGGCTTGAGGGCAAAACTAGACCTCCCCGAAGAACACCGCGAAATGGCCGAACTCAGGAGGAAGGCTTTCCAACAAAGAGTAGCCGACGCTACTAACCTGCATGTGAAGAAAAAAGAAATCAAAAAGGGGAACCTCGTCCTCCGAAAGGCCAAATTCGAGCTACGAAGGCCATCAGATGAAGTACTTCGGGCAAACCAGGACCTTATCTGGTCCTCGACGAATTCTGCCCAGGGGTCTACAAATTAGGCGATGCCGAGGGAGTAGAGTTGAAAAACACTTGGCATTCAGATTCTTTGAAAAAATTCTACACTTAGACATTTTTTCCAAGAAAAGCTTGTGGTTACTCCTCCCTGAAATCACCAGTAAAAACGTGGTTTATAAACCAAATATGGTCACATTGCTAAAATGGGTTTCTAGCACATTGACTTTTTTCCGAAGGTGCTAGTTCCTTAGCAAAGCCTAAAACTTGGTGGAATTCATTCAAAAAAGTTAAAATAGTCCACATATCGAGAAGATCTCGCTAAAGGAAGAATAGTACAACACTTCCCAAAGGCATGATTACGGACGTGGATTGTCACACCTCACTCAGGCCCTGGCCTATAAGTTTCTAAACTAACTTACAAGCCCAACTCTAAATCAAGTTTCTAGCTCTCGGCCAAGCAAGCAATGGCAACTTTTAAGTCTTATTTTCTTAAGTTAAGAGGCCTGGGAGGTGGCCCAGGTGGCTTTTAAAACAATTCCAATAACAACTTGCAGCAAAGGCAAGGCCCAATACCACTAACTTGCACAACAAGCAGGGTTAAAATTGATTACTTGCATATCAAGCAAGGCAACACTTAATGCAACTTTGAGTGCATACATGGTGTGCAATCAAGTGTACTACCTATATGGCAACCAAGAAGCCCACAATGTTGGTTTAGATTTTGAAAACCACAAGGTAAAATGTGCATGATGCTCTCGGCCAACTAAGGTGCATATAATTGTGCACAACATTTTCAAGATACAAGGCCCATACTATTCACACAAAAAAGGTGCCAAACTTTGGCCCATAATATTCAGCATACAAGTCCAAGCATAAAGCCATCCATAAGCCCATACATAACTTGGCATCCAAGACCCACTAAAACATCAACTAACTAGGTATCCAAGACTAGACATATATACCATCCAAAAAGGTAGTCTACCTAGCATTTAACATGGCTATATATGCCAAGCATCCATAAGTTATTCATGCCAAGTTACAAACATCCCGAGACCATACTCCTAATGGTCAAATAAAACCTTGAGAATCCCATACAGAAGTACACACTGCAGCACCAAGCCTATGGCCATATTCATGGTCATAAAGGTGAATACCACAATCAGAGCTAAAGTCCAAGTATCCATGCTCTCCTAGACGGTTTCCACTCTACAGCCTACAAACTTAAAACATAAGTCTCGGCCAACATACAATAAGACTTGTAATGAATCCAAAATTGGTAAGCCAAGCACACATTGGCACATACCTTGGCAACTAAGCAAATAAACACTAAGCTCACACACAAAACCAGCTCAGCACTATTCAGGCCGAATGTCCTTGCCTGAAAATAAAAGGATAGGCAGTGAGTAAAAACTAAGTAGGATTCACTCATATATATTCAACTAAAAAATGAGTCTATTTAGTTAAGCTGAGTATTCACTCAAAGCTTAATCTCCCATTAGCTAGTTCAACCTGCAAAACAAACACAAAGACAAGAAAACCAAGCATATACATATACAAGATAGATAACCATGGCAATTAATCCATAAGTGGGGTTAGCATGCACAAGGAATCACCAAAGCACACAAGGACACACACACACTCCACAAAAGTGCTCTCGGCCATATAAGCCTTACATGTACCCATGTGCATTTTTGCACACAAACCTTTCCAATATCATTTCCACTTGGAGCTCCCAAAATGCCAAGCAAATAGGCCACATTTACTTGCATTTCTAGTACATGTACACTAGTCAATTAGCTAATCAACAATTCAACCGAATATAAACTTTAAAGACCATCAAGCAACTAAGGTCATTTGGCAAATTTTAACCATCACTTAGCCACTCTAAACACTTGAACCATGGCACATTACCAAGCAACATCAAGTGTTAGTGAACCCTACCTCAACAGCTCTCGGTTAAAACCAAGCTTCAAGTATCCAAGTGTTCCTCAATCACAATGCCTACCAAAACAATCACATAGGCATCAACATACACACTCATGGACTAACTACCATGATCCACATGAAGAACACTAAGATATACATACTTAAGCTCTCGGCCAAAAAGGCCCAATTTTATATACATGTGCTACCCATCATCCTAACTCACCACATGATATTCTAATCATCAATGAACATCATCAATGGCATTATTACCAAGTAACCAAGTGAAATGCACCATTTCACACTAATCCAAGCTTTCGGCCGAAATTGCCCATCTCACATAACAATGTTCTTTATCAAATTAACTCAATCCTTGATCAAAACCATCACATGAAACTTGTTCATAGCACATTTACCATGTAATCAAGTGATCAACACCTAATTACACTAACTCATGCTCTCGGCCATAAAGCCCAACTTCACACACTATTGTTTTTCATCATTCTAATTCATCATATGCTCATTAAAGCATCATTAACCAATAATCATGGCACTAATACCATGTAATTCAATGAGGAACACACCATTACCTCAAAATGCACCTTTCGGCCAAACTTCCACTTGTTCAACTTGATGTTCTTTACTCAAATTTTGCCTAGCACAAGCATAAATAGGCAACAACAACACTTAGTCATGGATTAATTTCCATGGAAATGAAGAAGAACATCAAGCTCATTCATCCAACACATTCGGCCAAGACTAGGTTTTCCACCTCAACATAAACAATGCTCAATTCACTTAGTTTAGCAACACTTGAGCACTCAAAATCCTTGTTCATGGAAGAAAATACCATGGATTCAAGGAAATTAACAAGGTTACCTCAAGAACCCTAGCTTGGTTGGCTCGGCCCTTCTTGATTCTTCAAATCCAAGCTTGAAATTGAAGTAGTCTAGCACCGAAATCAAGCTCCCAAGCTTGAATTCTTCAAGAGTTCTCCAATTGCTTGAGTTCAAGACCAAGTGATGGGTGATCTTTCAAGAACACACTCGGCCAAGAAAGAGCATTGAAAACCCGAAAATGAACTCCAAATGGTGCTAAGTTAACTCGGCCGAAAGTCTAGTGTTTTAGTTAGCTAAAATGCTAACTTTTGCCCTCCATTTTCGTGCATGAAACAATGATGCCCTTACCCATTCTTGATCACAAAAATACCATTAAAACATGTGCTCACTTAGGCACTCAAGCTTCTTCATGGCTCATAATGCCATGCACAAAGTAGCACAAGTACCAACATGTCATAAACTCCCATGCATAACCGGCCATGTAACTAGAATAAAGACTAGTTGGTTTAACTAGTAACTAGTGAATAGTACACTAGTGGTAGACAAGATTTTGACTAGTAATCATTGTTGTCTCCCACATTTGGTCTAGTCTTGCACTAGCCACCATAAAAGTTTGCATGGCCGAAAATGCCAACCTTAAGTTTATGGATTTAATTGTACCACCCATCTCAGTGTACAATTTGATCCCCTTTCTTGGATTTCTGCCTGTTTTTCCATAGTTCCTTCCCATGTGCATTTAGGCCCTGAAAGTCTCCAGCTTTACTCATAGACCACTGCACTAGACTCCATAGTTCTTCTTACTTTCCCTTTCTATTTTCTCTCATTTTTCTTTGTCCTTCTTGGCCTAAGCCAAGCACTTAGGAGGTGCGTAACATGGATGTTCGCCGAAAATACACACATAGAATTATACAAACATCTGAAGAGTCATGATCAAAGGAAAGAGTGGGAACTTAGGAAAAAAATTTCATTCATAGTTCTGAGGCAACATTACAAGAAAAAGAAAGAAGAAAAAGCCTATTGAGCCGAAGCATCTGGAACCTCCTCGGCATTTGTCACACCTCGCTCAGGCCCTGGCCTAAAAGTTCCTAAACTAGCTCACAAGCCCAACTATAAAATTAGGTTCTAGTTCTCGGCCAACCAAGCAATGGCAACTTTTAAGTCTTATTTTCTTAAGTTATGAGGCCTGGGAGGTGGCCCAGGTGGCTTTAATAAAGATCCATTATCAACTTGCAGCAAGGGCAAGGCCCAAACCCTTAACTTGCTCCACAAGCAAGGATTCAATTGATTTCTTGCACAACAAGCAAGGCAACACTTAATGCAATTTAAGTGCATAAATGGTGTGCATCAAGTGTACTAACTATATGGCAACCAAGAAGCCCACAAGATTTGGTTTAGATTTTGAAAAACCACATACAAAATGTGCATGATGCTCTCGGCCAATTAAGGTACACATACTTATGCACAATATTTTCCTGTTGCAAGGCCCCAACTATTCACATACAAGTGCCAAACCTTGGCCCATAACATCCAACATACATAAGCAAGCATAACGCCATCCATAGTCCATACATAACTTGGCATACAAAACCCATTCAAGCAACCTAAGTCTAGGCACTAAAGACTACACATATAAACACAAAAGGGTAGTCTACCTAGCAACCATAACATGGCTACACATGCCATGAAACCAAAAGTATTTATGCCAAGTTATTACATGCCAAGACTCCTAATGGTCAAACATGACCTTAAGTATGCCATACAAGAGTACACACTGCAACACCAACCCAATGGCTTGATTCATGGTCATGAAGGAAAACACTATGATCAAAGCTACAGTCCAGGTATCCATAGCTCTCCTAGACAAGTCTCCAACTACTGCCTGCAAACTTCAACTATAAGTCTCGGCCAATCAAGGAATAAGACTTGTAATGAAATCAAAATGCTAAGCCAAGCACACATTGGCACATACCTTGCAAAACAAGCAAATATAAACACTAAGCACACACACAAGCAGCTTAGCCTTACTCAGGCCGAATGTCCTTGCCTGAAAAATAAAGGATGGGCAGTGAGCATATAACTCAGTAGGATTCACTTAAAACATATACAACTCATATTGAGTCTATTTAGTTAAGCTGAGTAATCACTCAAAGCTTAACCTCCCATTAGTTAGCTCAACCTGCAAAACAAACACCAAGACAAGAAAAACAGGCATATACATATACAAGACAGATAAATAAGTCAAATATTTCATAAGTGGGGTTAGCATGCACAAGGAAACACCAAAGCACACAAGTACACACACACACTCCACAATGTTGCTCTCGGCCATATAAGCCATACATGTACCCATGTGCATTTCTTGCACACAAACTTACCAATACACCATTTCCATTTGGAGCTCCCAAAATGCCAAGCAAATAGGCCACATTTACTTGCATTTCTAGTACATGTACCATAGTTAATTAGCTAATCAACAAAACAACCAAGTATAACCATTAAGCCCATCAAGTAACTAAGGTCATATGGCACATTTAACCATCACTTAGCCACTCTAGACACTTGAATCATGGTGTACATTACCAAGCAAAGTCAAGTGCCAGTGAACCCTACCTCAAATAGCTCTCGGTCTCAACCAAGTTTCAAATGTCCAAGTGCTCTTCAATCACAATGCCTAGCATAACAACACATAGGCATCATCATACACATCCATGGATTAAACTACCATGACTCAAATGAAGAACACTAGAATGCGCACACTTTAGCTCTCGGCCAAAGTGTCCAATATGTCCATATATGTACTGCCCATCATTCTGTCATACCACATGATACTCTAATCACCAATGAACATTTTCCATAGTAGTATTACCAAGTAACCAAGTGAAATGCACTACGTTACCATAAACTAAGCTCTCGGCCAAAGTACACATTTTCACATATTTGTGTCACTCATCCAACTAACCCAAAACATGATCAAGTGGCCATCAAATGACAATGCTCATGGCACAATTACCATGTAACCCATTGAAGTACATCATGATATACCAAATCAAGTTCTCGGCCAAAGTGCACACCTTCACATACATATGTTCTCTATCAACTAACTCCACACATACACGTCAAAACATCAATAACTAATGTTTCATGGCAACATTACCATGTATTCAAACAATGGGCACTAAATTATGCCACTTCAAGCTCACGGCCATATAACCCAATTTCACATAACGATGTTCCTCACCCATTCAATCCAACATATTGTTAGTGTTGTGCCCAAAAATCCAATCATGAGATGATTGTATTTTTGCACATTGAGTCATGATATTTTATTAAGGCATTAATCCAGCAATTATGTTTATTGTTCTGTTTTCTGTGTAACTTAAACAAACATAATTGTAACCCGAAGAATAATGCCCCATTCTTAAACGTCCCTCTTAGTCTAGTATTATTGTGGAGCGGGTTGCAATAATACATAATCGACTCCCATATGTGGAGACTAATATGAGATATGTAGTCTACATATGGGTACAAGTTGGAGAACTTGTGTACTGGACCTGACCCAAACATGAGAACACTACATGGATTGTTATATGAGTGTTCATAAGTGATTCTCATAGTGATCATGGTATATGTAGTCCTTCGACCTAAGATCATCAAGGTTTCCTACATGTGAGTCACATACTTTGATAAGAGCCTTTGTTGCTCGTAACTGAGTGAACTTGAAGGAGGTCATTGGGTATGTCACATATCATGCGGAGGGATTTGTATGATCAAGATGGGATTTGTCCCTCCTATGTAACGGGAGTGCGATATCTTCGGGCCCCTTGATAGAGTGAGACTTAGAAAACTGCATGGCCATGCTCGGATGAGTTGATATACGAAATATCAATGTCATCAGTTTATGTTAGTCTACTCGGTAATCAAGAAACCAAAGATTGGGCTAATACAAGAGTGACACATTCCATGTTCGTGCTTAATCTTGATATCTTGGACAAAAGGGACAATGGCATATATCGGTGATGATCATAAAGGTTTAGTCCAAATCACCGACATTTTGTCACTTGGGTAGCAATGATGTGTTGCTAGACACCGCTCATTACTTATGATCATAAATGTGATTTATGATCATTGCCAACGTGGTCCACTATTGGGTCGCACACATAGAGCAATTTGGATCATTAGAGTGCATGGGCTAATTATTTGGGTTATGGTTTCACTTTAATTTCGTATTAATAATGGGCCCAAAAGTTGAGCCATTATTAAGCCCGAAATTAAATCCTAATTGGATTAGGGCTTTGAAACCCATTAGGCCTTTTTGAAGTTGAGTCTCACTATAAATAGAACTTTTAAGTGAGAAATTCGCAGGTCTCCTTGCCCTAGCCTCCAAAAAGGACAGCCGCACTCTTCTCTTGCAATTCCTTGGAAAACGCAAGATAGCATTGCGAGCGCAAGAGAAACGCATCTGCCGGGATGTGGTCTAAGCAATCCCGAGAGGCTCTACATATACCATAGAGAGCTTGAACACGTCAACTGTTCAGGTTTTGTGATTCGACTCTACCATTGAGTGAGAGATCTCAACCGAAAATGGGTATGAAAATTTTCGAACACCCGGTTTACCCCGTTTCACTTGGATCCTGGAGGGTTTCACATAAAATCCCCTGCGCTGTTTGGCTCCCGAAACCCAACACATATGATCATCAAAGTATCACTAACCAATGCCCATGGCACTAATACCATGAAATCAAATGAGGAACACATGATTACCTCAAAGTGCACTTTCGGCCAACACACTATCTTTCACAAACTTGGTGTTCTTCACCCCAACAACCTAACACAAGGTTAAATAATCATTAACAAGCATCACACATGGATTAATTTCCATGAATTCCAAGAAGAACACCAAGAACACTTGTTCATCACATTCGGCCAACATTCCACTTTCAAACCGAATCATTTCTTGCTCATTTAACTTAATACATCTTCAATTGAGCACTTAGGTTCCTTGTACATGGAAGAACTACCATGAATTCAAGGAGATATGGACATTACCTCAAAACCCTAGCTCAATTAAGCTCGGTTTCCTTGAATCTTCAAGAAACCAAGCTTGATTCCAAGCAAGCACAAGCCGAAACACTCTTCTCCAAGCTTGAATCCTTCAAGTATCTTCAAGAATCTTGGATTTCAAAGCCAAAATGTGAAAGAACTCTCAAGAACACTCTCGGTTTAACAAGAACAAGCAAGCCCGAAATGAACAAATGGCCTTGGACTTGATTTCGGCCGAAAGTCATGTGTTTTTAGTTGGCTAGAATGCCAACTTTGCCTTCCACAATTTTGCATGGTGCAAAGTAGTCTTCCAAGCCCATATAAGTACAATGCCGCCCTTAAACTTGTGGTTAAATGGACACTCAAGTCAATTCTTGGCCCATTATGCCAAGCACATGATAAACACAAGTACCAAGATGTCATAAGTACCCTTGTAAAACCGGCCATGTAACTAAACTAATGACTAGTTAGCTTAACTAGTAACTAGTGAATAGTACACTAGTGGTAGACAAGAATTTGACTAGCAATCATTGTTGTCTCCCAAAAATGGTCTAGTCTTGGACTAGCCATCATAAAATTTTGCATGGCCAACAATGCCATCCTTAAGCTTGTGGTTTCACTTGTACCACTTAACTTAGTGCACAATTTAGTCCCCTTTCTCTGTTTTCTGTCAGCTTTGCCATAGTACATTTTCTATGTGCAATTAAGTCCTGAAAGTCTCCAATTTTGCACATAAGTCACTGTACTAGTCTCCAGAGCTTCTCTTACTTCCCCTTTCTGTTTTCTCTCATTTTCCTTGGTTTTCCTTGATATTCCTTGGCCTAAGCCAAGCACTCAGGAGGTGCCTAACAGCATTGGTGTCTTTTTCTTGGACAGGAGCATCCAAAGGCGTAGGCGCAACAGCAAGGAGGTTGAGGAACTCCAGCTTCGACCACATCCACCTGGGCTCTTTAGGAAAATCCAAAGTGGCCAAGAAGGAAAGGTCGAGTTCGGGGTAACGAGAAAGGACTTGATGCCACACCAAACAGAAACCGTCTTGAAAAGACACCTTCGTCATTTGGTTAGATTGGTCCTTCTTGGCACTCAGAGTTGACAACTCAGCTGTAAGCTCAGCAACCTCCCTCTCGAGTTTCTTCTTCTTCTTTTTCTTGGCCTCATTCTTCAACGAATCAACCTCAGCTTAGAGATCAACGTTTAAAGCAAGCGTATTCGCAAGGTTCTTAGCGTCTTCTGCCTTTTCCTTCCGAAGGTCTTCGTTCTCCGAAGAGAGAATAGCACACTTTGGGCTGAGGTCCTTAACCTTGGCTGAAAAGTTGAGAAGGACCTCCTTCTTTCTCTCCCAAAGCTCGGTCCGAAGATTCTCCAAGTCCTCATTCACAATCTTGCTTAATTTGCCGCACTTAAGGAGGTATTTGGTGCAAAACTCCTTCGCCCGCCTCAGAGAATTCTCAGATCGAGAGCGAGCCTCAGTCTGCTTTGCCACCCAAGCTCGGAAGTATCCCTGTATGCCAGGAGCTGTAGGAAAGAAAGTCATGAGTAAAGGTCAAAGGACAACAAAAATTCAGAAGAAAATTTTCTAAGTCCCCGAAGAAAGAGAGAAGAAATTTACCTAGGTGGCGTGTTCGCTCATCCACGCCGTGAGGATCTCCTCGTTCGGGGATTTGGCGAGGAGTGACTCGAAGGTGGCGTTTGTTAGCATACCCTTCGCCATTTGGGGAGCCATCAACTGGCTATCCTCAGAGAACAAGTTCATGTCCTCCGTGAAAGTCCAGAAGGGCTCCATCGGTACTTTGTTCTTCAGGACATGGCCATCCCGAAGGGCACTCTTCTGGGCATGAGCTTCCACCCAGGGAGTAGGTGTCACCTCCTCTGCAAGATCACGCTGAAGTTCCATCAGTACGTTGTCCCTTAGCCATCCATCTATAAGATCGTAGATACCAAAAGCACTAAGATTCATAGATAAATGGCTAAGGAATGAACCTGGTGGAACCTCGGTAATGACGTCCTCAGTCTTGCCCACCTCACAGTCTTCACCGGGAATGTACTTGCCCTTCCTTCTCCTGCTCTCCTCGAGCTCTTTAGCAGAAGTCCCTCCGACCGAAGTCTCAGTAACTGTATCCAGACTCAGAGCAGTCTCAAGGGCGGCAGGATCCAAAGGTGGATTAGCGTAGGCAGGAGACCGGGCAGGCGACTGGTCCTGCACATCAACGACGTCTTCGGGGGGAGGAGGAAGGACGTCCGCCATGGCTTTCGTCACCATGGACGGCCCCCCGCTGGTCTTCTTCCTCTTCACAGGCACCTTCCTCCATGTGTACTCCCCCTTCTTGGCCTAGTCAAGAAAAAGGGACTTGTAAAATTCCGCAAATTGATCGCCTATCTCTGCAAAAGGAAAAAACATCAGTGTAAGTCCAAAACGAACACATGTAAGCAAAACCTGAAAGATAACTTACTCTCGGCAAAAGCCTCGTACAAGATCTCGCACCGAAGAAGCTTCACCAACCATGCTTTTTTCCCCGGGAGAATAGGCACGGGCAGGTTCAGGTTGAACTTGTGCTCGTGGGTTACCCCCAATTCCTGAAGGACCTCTTCGGTCATGAGGTCCCACTTAATGGGAAAGGGGTACAAGGAATACGGTGGGACCTCAGGGTCCCAATCCGCAACTGACCGAATGCGCCAGTCGAACTCATCAAATTCAGCTGCCAACCCTGAGGTCAACAGCTTTCGAGGGTCAACAACGTCAGTCTCCAAAACCCCCAAAGCCCATCTGGTCAGAACGTAGCTCCATCTTTCGGGAATTGATAGAAAGAAGAACTTTTTCTGCCACCCCCGCCAGCTATCCTTTGTGCCGAAGGTGAAGGTGAATTTTTTGCTCCCGGACCCTCGGGGAAGCAAGAAATAGAAGCCACCTTTCGAGACTGGGTAAAGCTTATAGTATTGCATGAAGAAAAGAAAATGGGGCTTTATCTTAAAAACCCCACACATGCAAAGAAAGGCGTTGAAGTAAGAATAAGAGTTTAAAGGGAGCTGGTTCACGGCAATCCCATGGAACCTGCAGAACTCGCACACCATGCGCGGAGGGGGATACCGAAGACAGGCCTTCAATTGGGCTCGATAAATAGTGAACTCATCAAAATGGGCCATGTACCCGTACATGACCGAGAAAGGTAACATCGAAATAGTTTAAGTAGGGAAGTAGAATTTTGCTACCCACTTCGTCATTTTCGCCGAAGTAGTGTAGCATGGATGAGACTCGAGGGGGAGAAAGCTCTCGGGAATAGGACGGACGGTCATCAGTGGAGAAGGGTTCAACATTTCTAAAATAAGAAGAGAGGTAACCTCGGGGAAGCTAAAGAAAGAAAAAACAAAACTTTGGAGCGAATGACTTCGGAAAGAAAGAAGAACTTCGGAAAGAAAAAACCCACTGAAAGCTTTGCCGAAATCGGGATTCCTGGACACCATCGTGAAAGGTTGCCAGAAATCGCTCTGCCACTAGAACCACTGCCGGAAGGAGAAAAAGACAAGAGATAAATTCTAGAGCAAATGAGACCAAAGGAAAGGAGTACGAAGGTCTGAGGCAAAAGGTGTTTATATAGGCCGAAGGGGGCGGGTGAAACGTCGTCATTATTGCTCCTCGAAGGTGAAATGACGTAATTAATGTAACTGACCTAACCGTCTGCCACTCACCGGCTGCCACATGTAAGCCATCGGGGGTAATAAGGGCGCGGCCCTGACAACTGGTAGACCTATATAACCCTAGCCGAAGTAATGCGCCCACACAGAAGGAAAGACGAAACGGGTCACTGACAGAAAAGTTAGTGTAATTTCATGCCCCAGATAGTAACCTCAGGGGAAAAGCCAGGGACATCACACAAATATTAGGGAAACTACCTCGGTAGGGCACATTAGTTCTCCATAGTTCCATCCTAGGGAGAAGGAGACTCCGGATGGAAGCCAATCATGGCAACAAGACCAAGCATCACTTGCCACAAGAAAGGTTCTCGAAACTCCCCAAATTGAAGAAACATCTTCGTTTTTCTGAATGGGGGCATGTGATAGCCGAAGGGCTTTTGCCCTTGAAGAACCTCACAAAGTGCGCCACTTTCGGTCGAAGCAGACACGACAAAACTGCGGCAAAGAAAAGACTGCAGCACCCTCAGACAAGCCGAATAGGCACTACTGCTCGGGAAACCCATGGGACCAACTTCGGTCAGAAGGGGTCACCGCCTTTCATGAAGGTGACATCGCGCCGACCTCACATGGACAAAACCACGTCCGTATACTCTCTGGGCCACCCTCGGGGCGCGCTCACGAAGTGCCACATCAGGTACCCAAGTCTGACCTCGGGAAAGTCCAACCGAAGGTGCCTTGTACATCAGCTACCCAAGTCTAACCTCGAGAAGTCCTATGGAGGAACTCACCTTCTCGAACGAGCTCTATACCTCGTAGGAGTTCAGTCCACCGAAAAGGCCACGTAGGTGTAAGATGAAACAGCTGAGCAGTCTCTGACAAACCGTACTCGTACAGCCCCCGACATGCTGCCCTCAGACACGCTATGACATGCCACCCTTGTACGGTAGTAGGCTCCTGGCTAGGCAGCCTATGGTCGGCTAAAAGCTCCCGCTCTCCCCGAAGGTACAGACCGTATTTAACCGAACATGTGTCATGATTTGGGCAGGCTATGGGAAATGAGCTTCTACTGTTCACCTCCCTATAAATATTCAAGAAATGCCCTAGGTAAGGGGATCTGGCTCCAAGGAAAGATCTCTCCCCTCCCTACTTATCTTTGGTACTAAGTTGGGCGTTGGAGACTCCTCCCCCGAAAAAACACTCCGGGGAGCTCCTAACCCTTGATTTTTTGAGTCCTTGCAATCCCTCTCCCATCGGGTGTTCCTTATCCAGTCGTTCGCCCATTAGAAGTTCCTGCTACAGGCTCATTGATAGCTGAGGTGCCCATCATATGGGTTCGGACAAAGCACCAACCTCGGTGGAAAAACCACCCGTCACGAAAAAAAGGATGTTCGACCTCCAAAATCTGACCTTGGTGATTCTCCATCCCAGGAAACAATCGTACCAGCCGAGGGGGATGACTAAACCCCCCTCAGAAATGGGGACATCCCTGGGAAGGCCATCCTCGGGCAATATACTCCTGCAGAACTAAAAACAACCTCAGGAGACAAGCTCTTCTCTAAAGAGGTCTCTTACACCGAAAAGGACCTCAAGAGTACGATACGAGCATTCAAGCAGCCTCTGACACATCCCTGACATGCCACTCCCAGACCCGCTCTGACACCCCGCTTGCAGGGACTCTCTTGCACGCCACTCTCGGGTCACCTAGGCTCCTAGCCCTACGGCCTATGATCGGCTGAGTGCCCCGCTATTCCTCGAAGACGTGGACCGCATCCCATCAAACACATGTCACGATCTGGGTCGACCACATGAAGAGAGCTACTACTGTCCGCTCCTCTATAAATGCTCGGAAAATGCCCCAGGTAGATAGGCCTTTTCGCATACAAGGGACCATACTTCTTCACTATCTACCACCTCTTTATCTCCAAAAATACTGGCTTGGGTGTCGGAGGCTCCTCCCCGGAAACATACTCCGGGGACCTCCTAACCTCTGTTTTCTAGACATTTCAGGTACCCTCCCTTGGGAAACCTCCTCCGGAAGCGCTCTCCTCCACCAGAAGTCCCCTTTGCTCCTTTCATGACACATGATGAAACCGCCATCGGCCACCACTCACCATGTTGCGCAGCGATGATGTCGAAGGGCATCAGCTTGCAATGTTATTTTGAAGAATGGTTTTCATGAAACTAGATTAAGAGAAGGAAGTAAGCATGAAAATTTGACAAAATATGGTTTTAAGCCTTCTAATTCTTTGGTTTTGTCAAATCATCTTTTGAATTCAATGAGTTTCTCTATAGAAAAATCTATTTTGGTGTCTTTGGTTATTGATTTTGTTTCTTTTGCATCCATGTCACATTGTATTTGATAGCCAAAGTGCTATCGCCCCGAACATTTAAGGACCCCGGAAAAAAGGGAGTCAGACACCTGAGGTACATGATCTCGGTGGCCCATCGAATACCAACCTTAGGAAACTAGCGTGTCGCCTTCCTCAGGAAGGTGACCGAACTAGCTTTGGGGGATACGAACTAGCTACATTCTGTAGCAAAAAGTCCCCCGAAGGACTAATTTCGGAGCTAGGGAATACCTTGAAGTACCTGTCTGACTCCGGGAAAATGCCCCTTACTCCGAAGAGAGACATCAACCAAGGGGACCTCAGAGGTACGGCAGGAGCCATCAAGGAGTATCTGACATTCCGCCTGCACACCCTGCACATCGCCCTCATATGCACTCTGACACGCCACCACTACCCACGTCTTGTCATGTAGGGCTACGCTTGTTACAACTCGTGGCCCGAGGAGCCTGCCGGCGGCTAGGGGCCCCCACGCCCAGAAGTATGGATGACATCCATCCATACGCGTGTCACAATTCGAAGGGCTCATTCCTTCTTACATATATCAGGGGAATGGTCTCAGGCATGGGAGATCTCTCTCCTCTCTCGGCCCTGAACCCTCTCCTGGCAGCCTACAAGAAAACATGGTAGGCAAGAGTCTCTTGTGCTTACTGCTCCCTCTCCACCTCTCAAAGCACTAACTTAGGCGTCGGAGGCTCCTCCCTAGAAAAAGACTCCAGGGACCTCCTAACGCCTATTTTTTAAGTGTTTCAGGCAGGTCCTCTTGATGAATCCCCATTTTGGGCTCTCTCCCATACCTGAAGTCCTTCTTGGCTTCACCGTGCCTGCCACCAGAAGATGCTGCCGGTCATCACAGGTGATCCGCACAAAGCACCTTCTTTCAGAACTCGCCTGCACCTCCGGAAGTCCCTGCCGCATTCACCAAGACACACAGTGGAAATGATGCCGATGGCCATCATTTGGCACCATCTATGGGAAGCAGTCCCAGGTCGTCGTTGTTGAAACTCAGCGTTCTAAGGAAAAGGAAATTTTAAGGTCGCTGTCCGTGCCAGAGGTCCAACCGGCAACCGAACAACTGCAGCAGGGACTTCCCTACCCGAGGACAAACGTCCTCTGACTATCACCATGGCCTTCTTGCGCGAGTTCCCACGCTCTGTCGTGGCTGAAATGATGCAGCAATTAGACTGAGGATGGCCGTAGCCAAATTCTGGCTGAAGGCCCTCCTGATTAGTACCTCATTAGGAAAAGCATCCCAGGTCAACTCATAGGAGTTTGGGGAAGCAGAGATTAATGAGATGAGTCCTCGACAGGAAGCATACCCCTAAAAAATGCGACCTACGAGAAAAACAGGGTCAATATTACCCAGACCTCCCCGTCAAAGAAGTTCTGCACCCGGAGAAAAGTCATCGTCTCCTCGGCAACAAAGTCAAATACCCATTGCCCCAAAAGGCCATCTACTCCTTGGTATCTGCAGGCAGAAGGCTATGACTTTACTTCTAGGGACACGCTATCACTGTCCGGAGTGACCCGCCTCTGCGCGATGTCATGAAAAATAGTAAAGCATTCAGGAGACTATCAAAATGGTGCATCAAACTCGAAGAGTACTACATCACGTGTGAGCCTAGAAGGGCAATAAAAGCCCAGGCACCGGCAGACTTCATTGCCAAAACCCCAGAAATAGAAAATGCTGAAACCAACGAGGGAGACTGAGCGAAGGTAGATCCAGAGTGGAAACTCCCTGTCAAAGAAATCCCAAGCGCAGAACAGCAGGGTCTTGGAGTTGTCCCTCGGGGGCCCGAGGGCAGGGAGGCCACCAAATCCATCAAATTTGGTTACCAAAGTGTTGGGCCATCCGAGCATGGCAACGCTAGGTACAGCAACCTCGGACAAATTGTGGAAAGATTCGACAAAGAGGTACCTTGCAACCAAAGAGTCCCGAAAATCCTCATAAGCGGCAGAAAGTGCAAAGACGTTCCGGACGATATTCCCCAATTGAGGAGGAATTATACCGGCAAAGGGTGCACAAGTCCGTTACAAAGATGTATTGGTAAAAAGGGTGCAGGACAATTTATCCAAAAAATTGCCAGAGACACACCAGCACCCAAAGGCTGGCTTCGGAGTGGATAACCCCGAAAGATTACCCTTGCCCCTTTGCAGTATGGGGCACAGACCTCACCAGCCCACTCCCAACAGCACCCGAAGGGGTGAAGTTCTGCATAGTAATAGTGGACTACTTCACTAAGTGGAGCGAAGCAGGACGCCCTTCACTAAGTGGAGCGACGCAGGACCCCTAGTGACCATTCCGGCAAAAGATATAAAAACGTTCGTCTGGAAGAACATGATATGTAGATTTGGCATATCGATGGTGATAATAGCCGATAATGGTTCCCAGTTTGTGAACAAGGGATTCCAAGAATTCGTCACCAACTTCAGAATACAAACGCACTTTGTCCCATTAGCTCAGTGTTAGGCACCTCCTAAATGCTTGGCTTAGGCCAAGGAGAACTAAGGAAAATGAGAGAAAACAGAAAGGGGAAGTAAGAGGGACTATGGAAACTAGTACAGTGACTTATGTACAAAATTGGAGACTTTCAGGACTTAATTGCACATAGAAAATGTACTATGGGAAAGCTGACAGGAAACAGAGAAAGGGGACTAAATTGTGCACTAAGTTAAGTGGTACAATTGAAACTACAAACTTAAGGATGGCATTGTTGGCCATGCAAAATTCTATGATGGCTAGTGCAAGACTAGACCATTTGTGGGAGACAACAATGATTACTAGTCAAAATCTTGTCTTCCACTAAGTGTACTATTCACTAGTTAACTAAACAAACTAACTAGTTGGTGGTCTAGTTATGGCCGGTTTTCAATGGAGTTTATGTGACCTTGGTACTTGTGTTGCTTTGTGCTTGGCATTATGAGCCAAGATATGACTTGAGTGGTCATTTTAACACAAGTTTAAGTGGCGGCTTTGAGTATTTGTGGAGTTAAGGGCTACATTACACCATGCAAAATTATGGAAGGCAAAGTTAGCATTTTAGCTAATGAAAACAATGGTTAATTCGACCGAAACCAAGTCCAAAGCCATTTGTTAGTTTCGGGCTTCCCTTGTTCTTCTTTGGCCGAGTGTTCTTGAGAGTTCCTTCACAAATTGATCTTGAATTCCAAGGAAACTTGGAGGCTTTAGGGGATTCAAGCTTGGGAAGGAGTGTTTCGGCTCTTGTTTGCTTGGAATCAAAGTTGGAACTTGAAGCTTGAAGAAGAACCGAGCCAACCAAGCTAGGGTTCTTGAGGTAACTTCAATATCTCCTTGAATTCATGGTAGTTCTTCCATGTACAAGGAACCTAAGTACTCAATTGAAGTTATGGTGAGCTAAATGAGCAAGGATTGTTTCGGTTTAAGAAGTTATTGTTGGCCGAATGTGTTGGATGTTTGAGCTTGATGTTCCTTCCCATTTCCATGGAAAATTAATCCATGACTAAGTGTGTTGTTGCCTATTTATACTTGTGCTAGGCAAATTTGAGCAAGGAACATCAAGTTGAACAAAAGGAAGTTTGGCCGAGAGTTACACTTTGAGGTAATTCATGTTCAACTCTTGTTTACATGGCAATGATGCCATGAGCTATGTTTATTGATGAATTGGTGAATGTGTGTTGGGTTAGAATGATGAAGAACAAATGTATGTGAAGTTGGACATTAAGGCCGAGACCTAGACTTGATGAGAAATGGTATATTTCACTTAGTTACATGGTATTGATGTAATGAGTAATGTACATTGGTGATTGACTAGCTATGGGATTGAGTTAGTTGAAAAAGGACATTAATATGTGAAGTGGGCATCATGGCCGAAAGGGTGGAGTAAGGTATTTATATGTGTTTTGCTTGGTTACATGGTATTTGTGCCATGAGTAAGCTTATTGGATGTTTAGATGCTCATGTAGTGAAATGGAATATTGAGTAGTGCAATTATGTGGAATTGGGCACTTTGGCCGAAAGCTTGATTTAGAGTGAAATGGTGCATTTCACTTGGTTACTTGGTAATAATGCCATGGATGATGTTCATTGATGATTAGAATATCATGTGATATGTTAAAAGGATGGGCAGCACATGTATACGAAATTGGGACTTTATGGCCGAGAGCTTAAGTGTGTATCTTGGTGTTCTTCATGTGAATCATGGTAGTTAGTCCATGAGTATGTGTGTTGATGCCTATGTGATTGTTTTGGTAGGCATTGTGGTTGAAGAACACTTGGACATTTGAAGCTTGGTTGTGACCGAGAGCTATTGAGGTAGGATTCACTAACACTTGATGTTGCTTGGTAATGTGCCATGGTTCAAGTGTTTAGAGTGGCTAAGTGATGGTTAAAATCTGCCATGTGATCTTAGTTGCTTGATGGGCTTAATGTATATACTTGGTTGTTTTGTTGATTAGCTAATTAACTATGGTACATGTACTAGAAATGCAAGTAAATGTGGCCTATTTGCTTGGCATTTTGGGAGCTCCAAATGGAAATGATATATTGGTAAGGTTTGTGTGCAAGAAATGCACATGGGTACATGTATGGTTATATGGCCGAGAGCTACATTGTGGAGTGTGTGTGTGTACTTGTGTGCTTTGGTGATTCCTTGTGCATGCTAACCCCACTTATGGATTAATTGCCATAGTTATCTATCTTGTATATGTATATGCTTGGTTTTCTTGTCTTTGTGTTTGTTTTGCAGGTTGAGCTAATTCATTGGAGGTTAAGCTTTGAGTGAACACTCAGCTTAACTAAATAGACTCATTTGAGTTGCATATGTATATAAATGTGAATCCTACTGAGTTATACTCACTGCCCATTCCTTTATTTCAGGCAAGGACATTCGGCCTGAGTAGTGTTTGCTTGCTTGTGCTTGTGTTTGCACTAATTTTGCTTAATTCCCAAGGTATGTGCCAATGTGTGCTTGGCTTGACATTTTGGGTTCATTACAAGTCTTATTTACCTATAGTTGGCCGAGACTTATAAGTTAAGTTTGCAGGCAGTAGTTGGAGACTTGTCTAGGAGGGCTATGGATACCTGGACTGTGGCTTTGATCATAGTATTCTCCTTCATGACCATGAATCAGGCTATTGGGTTGGTGTTGCAGTGTGTACTACTGTATGGCATACTCAAGGTCATGTTTGTCCATTAGGGGTCTTGGCATGTAATAACTTGGCATAAATACTTTTGGTTTCATGGCATGTGTAGCCATGTTATGGTTGCTAGGTAGACTACCCTTTTGTGTTTATATGTGTAGTCTTTAATGCCTAGGCTTGTGATGCTTTTATGGGTTTTGTATGCCAAGTTATGTATGGACTATGGATGGCATTATGCTTGCTTATGTTTGCTGGATATTATGGGCCAAGGTTTGGCACCTTTATGTGAATAGTATGGGCCTTGCTTCATGAAAATGTTGTGCATAATTATATGTACCTTAGTTGGCCGAGAGCATCATGCACATTTTACATGTGGTTTTCAAATCTAAACCAACTTTATGGGCTTCTTGGTTGTCATATAGGTAGTACACTTGATTGCACACCATGTATGCACTTAAAATTGCATTAAGTGTTACCTTGCTTGTTGTGCAAGTTAGGGGTTTTGGGCCTTGCCCTTGCTGCAAGTTGTTAATGGAACTTTGTTAAAGCCACCTGGGCCACCTCCCAGGCCTCTTAACTTAAGAAAATAAGACTTAAAAGTTGCCTTTGCTTGCTAGGCCGAGAGCTAGGAACCTAATTATGGAGTTGGGCTTGTGAGCTAGTTTAGGAACTTTTAGGCCAGGGCCTGAGTGAGGTGTGACAGGCTTTGTTTGGTATCAGAGCCTGCTTGATACTATGATCAGAGTTTAGCCTAGACAGAGTCTCCTTTAGGTTTAACTTGAATAAGACTTGTATTATTCGGATATATGTGAATATCTGCAATTGAAAGTGCAGGATGAGAACCAGAGGCAGGGACAAAGGTTCCCTGAGACAGGAAGAAGAAACTGCAGCCCATCATGTAGAAGGATTGCAGGAAAATGTGCCTGAGACCCAGGTAGAAGAAATGGGTCATATTGGGGCTGAAGAGCCCACTGCCAGGTACCAAGCACCTGGGCCAAGCAGAGACAGACAAGAGAGGATGGAAGTGATGATGGAGTCACTAGATGCTACCGTGGCTTAGTTAGTGCTGGGAATGCAATCCTTGGCTAGAGGCCAAGCCTAGAATCAGGAAGAAGTGGAACCAGCAGAAGCAGTAGGTAGGAGAAGAAGGAGGCCTGGCAAAGAGCCAGTAGGTTATGATCAGTCCAGCAGAGCTGGAGGTAACCAAGAGGAGGAAGAGGCATATGAGGAAAGGAGACACCCAAGGGCCAGAAGGATGAGGTCAGAGGTGAGGCAGGAGCCCAGAATTGAGGAGGAAGAGGAGGATGACAGCCCAGATATTGAGGAGAGAGATGCATACATATACTCCAGGGGGACTGAACCCTCTACTGAGGAAACCACACTCAGGAGTAGGTCAAGCAAATCATCCAGGGGTAAATCCAGTAGTAGAGAAGAGAGTAGGAGAAGGCATAGTAGAGGAGGACTAAAGGACGGCCAGTTGGAGGGATTCCTGGCACTGAAACCTCCAGTCTTCATAGGAAGATGTGACCCAGAAGAGGCAGAGTTCTGGGTATACCACATAGAGAAGATATTGGAGAGGATGGAGGTTACTTCTGCACAGAGAGTATTGCTAGCCATCTTCAGGCTAGAGGGGAATGTAGAACTCTGGTGGAGGGCAGTACAGAGGATTTACCAAGAGAGTAACCAGAGGAGACATCCAGACAGGAGGAGGTTTATGAAGTGGGCTGATTTTTTCAGGGTCTTCAGGCAGCAGTATGTCAGTGAGGCACAGAGAGACCAGAAACAAGTTGAATTTGACCAACTGGAGCAGGGGAACCTCAGTGTGCTGGAGTATGAGCAGAGGTTCAATAGTTTGATCAGATATGCCCCACAATATGAAGGGCAAGAGGAGCTGAGAACAAAAAGGTTCATCAGGGGGCTGAGACCAGAGCTGAGGCAGATCCTCAGAGCAATTGGAGCTAGAGACTACTATACAGTCATGCAGAGTGCTTTGGCTCTGGAACAAGAATTCCAGGAACAATATAAAAGTGGGCCTGGAAGTGGTAGTGGAACAAAGAAAGGCCAGACATCAAAGAGGCCGAGAGAAGAGAGAGATGCAGGAGGAGGCAGAAAGGAAAACAGGAAGGATAGAGGGCCACAGCCACAGCAGTATGGTCCTCAGTGCATTACTTGTGGAAAGTTTCATGGCAACAAGCCATGCTTTAAGGCTTCCACAGGTTGCCATAGATGTGGTTCCCTAGACCACTGGGTGAAGGATTGCCCAAAAAGAGGTGAAGGCAGCAAGAAAGTGCTGGGAGCTTTTAGTCCCAGAGGACCTAGGGGGCAGCTGCCTATGCCCCAGCTGAGGACTCAGGGGCTAGGCCAAGGTGGGAGGCCAGCACCCAGAGTTCCTCAAGAGCAGAGAAGGCCTGGTACTCTTCCAGAAAGGGTGTTTCAACTGGAATCTTCCAGGAGAGGACAAGAAACACCTGAGGCCGAGAATGCTGAGAGAGAAACTAGTCAACAAAAGACTAGCAGAAGGGCCCTAAAAGGTACAATTTACCTTAATGGCCAGTTAGTATCTGTTTTGTTTGACACTGGAGCTTCATTGTCTATAGTGTTTAATAGCTTGGTTAATACCATGAATCTAGAAGTAAAATATATGACCAATATGTACTTGGTAAGAACTGCTGGCAATGAAGTCTTGTTTGCTTATTACATGGTAGAAAACTGTGAAATACAAATAGGCAAGCTGAAACTGAGAACTAACCTCATAGTGCTAGAGACACATGATTACGATGTGATCTTAGGCATGAATTGGCTAGGAGAAAACAAAGTAGTTATTGATTGTCAGGCTAGACAACTGTTATTGCCTAGTGGTTTAGCCTATGATTTGGACAGGTCCTTGGAGTTAGCCAAGGATAGCCACCTCAAGGTACTGGAGATGATAACTCCAGAAGGTGAGCAGGATTGCCTGGTACTGAATGACCAGGATTTATCTGAGGAGCTTAGGAAAATACCTGTGGTTCAGGATTTTCCAGGGGTCTTTCCTACAGACCTGCCTGGTTTGCCACCCTTAAGAGAGGTGGAGTTTGAAATTAAGCTGGTGCCAGGAGCAGCACCAGTGTCTACTGCTCCATACAGAATGGCAGTGCCTGAGATGGTAGAACTCAGGAAACAGTTGGATGAACTACTGGAAAAAGGGTTCATCAGACCCAGTGTGTCTCCTTGGGGAGCACCTGTGTTATTTGTGAAAAAGAAGGATGGAACCCTTAGGCTCTGTATAGACTACAGAAAGCTGAATGCATTGACCATAAAGAATAAGTATCCTCTCCCAAGGATAGAGGATTTATTTGATCAATTAAAAGGAGCAAGAGTGTTCTCCAAAATTGATCTAAGGTCTGGATATTTCCAGCTAAGGGTAAAGGAAGAGGACATACCTAAGACTGCTTTCAGGACTAGGTATGGTCATTTTGAATATACAGTGATGCCATTTGGGCTCACTAATGCACCTGCATTCTTTATGGACTTGATGCAGAGGGTGTTCAGGGCACACCTGGACCACTTTGTGGTAGTGTTCATTGATGATATCTTGGTATATTCCAAGGATGAGGAAACTCATAAGGAACATCTTAAAGGTAGTGCTTGGATTACTCCAAGAACATCATCTTTATGGAAAGCTGAGTAAGTGTATAGCCGAAAGAGAGGGACTATCGCCTCCACCTTGCCGAACTCCCTGCCACCAGAATGGCCAGGAGATCTGGCGCTACATGGAAAAAGGTGGGATCACACACCTCGGAGAAAAGCCGAAGAGCTCGAGCTCGGCACGCTAGGGAACTTGAGGATACTATTAGCCCCCCCGAGGTAGTAAACAGACCGCCTTCGGAAAAGTGGCACCAGCTAGTGCGGGCCGAACATGATCTTCCCGAAGGCGGAACTCCCTGAATCTGGGAACCTCCAAACTGGGGGCATGTTTCCCGAAGTGGCACGGTCCGTACTAGAGGACCACCTCACCCAGGAACCTTGGGAGTACGGCAGGAGCATTTAAGGAAGCCTCTGACATGTTGCCCACAAACGTCACAAGTCGCCTCAAACGGCGCTCTGACACGCTGACGCCATCAAAGTCACATCATGGCCCGTCTCGGCTCAGGGTTCAAGGAAGCCTGCCACCAGCTACTTGTCCTCTACGCCCAGACATTCAGAGAACATCCGACCGAACACGTGTCACGATCTGAACGGGCTGGACACCTCTATAAATACCAGGGAATACACCCTGGCAAACGGCTGGCTGGCTGGCAAATATCTTGACTCCTCACTCTGAGAAAATACGACCAGGCGAGTTCACTGAACCCCTCAGTGCTATTTCCTCCGCCTTCTCTCAGCACCACTGACTTGGGCGTCGGAGGCTCCTCCCCAGAAAATCGCTCCGGGGACCTCCTAACCCACTTTTTCTGAACATCTCAGGCACTCTCCCTTGGACAAACCGGCCACCAGGCGTTCTTCCTCTTCGGGAGTCCCTCCGTCAGTCACCATGACTACCAACGATCAAGCCCCTGGCATCACTAAGTAAGTGTAAATTTTGGACAAAGGAAATTGGGTTTCTGGGTCATGTGATAAATGATCAAGGATTGGCTGTAGATCCTGAAAAGGTAAGATCAATCCTTGATTGGAAGCAACCCCAGTGTGTAAGGGAAGTCAGAAGCTTTCTGGGGTTAGCTGGCTACTGCAGAAGATTTGTGCCAAAGTTTTCTGTACTAGCAGCTCCTATGACTCAGTTAACTAGAAAGAACCAGAAATTTGTCTGGGAGCCTAAGTGTGAAGAAAGCTTTCAAGAGCTAAAAAGGAGGCTGACAACAGCTCCTGTACTGGTCCTGCCTGATCCTGAAAAGGAATATGAGGTATTTACAGATGCCTCTCATGTAGGACTAGGTTGTGTTTTGATGCAAGAAAAGCAAGCCATTGCTTTTGGGTCCAGACAGTTGAGACCACATGAAAAGAAATATCCAGTGCATGACCTGGAACTAGCAGCAGTGGTCTTTGCCCTTAAGCAGTGGAGGCATTATCTTCTTGGTAATAAATTCCAAGTGTTTACAGACCACAAAAGTCTCAAGTACCTTTTCACTCAAAAGGATTTGAACATGAGACAAAGAAGGTGGTTGGAATACCTAAAAGATTTTGACTGTGTAATTGAATACACAGCTGGAAAGGCCAATGTGGTGGCAGATGCCTTGAGTAGGAACTATACTGGAATACTCAAAGGTGGTGAAGTAGATCACAAGGCAGAAAGCCTGAGTATTACTCAGTTAGCAAGCCAATGGTTGGCTAAAGAAAGTGAGCAGTTGAGGGTGCTCACTATTACACCAGAGTGGAAAGAGCTTATTAAGGAAGCTCAAGCTGGTGATGAGGAGCTAGAGTTGATTTCTGGCAAAAGTAAGGGAGAACTATTCCAGGGTTTTTCCTTCAAGCAGGGAATGTTATATTTCCAAAATAGGTTGTATGTGCCTGAAAAGGACAACCTAAGAGTTCAAATACTAGAGGAAGCTCATTCTAGTAAGCTGGGTATGCACCCAGGAGCCACAAAGATGTATCATGCTCTTAGAGCATATTTTTGGTGGCCATATATGAGGAAGGATATTAATACACTTGTGGCTAGTTGTGAAACCTGCCAACAAGTGAAGGT